>CM062820.1:534240793-534748293 GCA_031772625.1 Pinus tabuliformis
TAACCTAGTTTTTGTTGAACTAGCCAACTACCATTAGATTGAGAAAACTTCTCACTTATATTGATTTCACCAAAGTCCTCCAACTCCACTTCTCTATGTGGTTTTCATTTCATACATTTTTAGACTTTAACTAAGAACTGATCAACAAGAACACCATAAAAACAATCTCTTCAAGGACCAAAATAAAATGAATCAATACAAATGCTACATAAAGTGATCTAATAAATGTATTAGAAAATCCCTCTCTGCGATAATAAATACAATTCTCACAAACGACGTTTTCACACAACAAATAAAACTACACCAATCACACACTACTACCAATCACCAAAAGGGCCTACAACAAAATTCTACTTGATTTCCTCACTCACTACACAAAATGATAGTTGAAACATACCCTTGTTATTTGTTGCTACACCTCAAACTACTTTGGAAAATTTGTAACACAACCCTCACAGAGCATTGCACACCCTCTATTGCATTCTCAGCCTCACTCAACACATAGGTCATCTAACCAATTTTTTTTTCCTTTTTTTTTAACTCAATAGAAAACTATCCTCATCAATATTGAATCCAATAACAAGGAAAAATACTATGGTAATACCAATACCAAGTGTAAATACTAGGCTAATGTCGTGCAAGAAAAAATACCAAATGTGAATATCACGATAATACTGATACCAAGGGCACTTGTACAATGTTAATACTAATACCAAGTCCACCTATACCATGGTAATACTAATACCAAGTCCACCTATACCATGGTAATACTAATACCAAGTCCACCTATACCATGGTAATACTAATACCAAGTCCACCTATACCATGGTAATACCAATAACAAGGGAACCTATACAAGTGTTAAAGCAACAAGCAAAACTATCGCATGCGAATACCATGGTAATACCAATACCAAGGGAAGTTATACCATGGTAATATGAATACCAGGTGCACCTGTACCATGGTAATACCAATACTGAGGGAACTTGTACCATGGTAATATCAATTAGCTTCCATAAAAAATACCATGGGAACCATCCTTGGTAACACTATATAGCCAAATAATCGTATGCATAACCAATGCATAGCCAAGCACCTCCAACACCTATAGAAACATCATCAAGCCATCATGCAGCCTCCAATAACTATAGAAACATCTCCAACACATGTAGAAACATCTCCAATGTTTCTAACACTTGTAGAATCATATCCAACACATGTATTGTCATCTCCAACACCTGCAGCAGCAACATCAAGTCATCCAACTACCTCAAACACCTATAGAGGCACCTCCAATACTCGTAGCAGCATCAATTTTAAAAAATCCATCATAACATGCCCTACATCCAAATCTTCTTAGCCTCCAATTCCTGCACTAAGTCATGCCAAAACTAATTTGACATCATTGCCAACCAACAAGACCAACAAACTGACCATTGCTACAATCCAACGCTCATCATGCGAAGGACTACCAACAACATGAGGTTGACATAAGGCATATGATGAACAACACCAAGACCTTGTTGACATCAATGCCAACAAGCTCCCATTTTGGAATTTATGTCAACCTCAACTTGATCTCCAACATCCGAGGCTAAACTTCATACAGTCTCCAACTTTGAAGTTACAACACTAAAGTTGATATCTTGTCATTCAAAATTCTCTCCCCCTTTGACATAAATAGCAAAGGTCCATACCAAAACTAAATAATAATGATAATAATTTGTTGGATGAGAGAATTACTCCCCCTATCATACTCAACACCACTTCAATGCATACCAAAGAAGTCTCTCATGTAAGATAAGCATGTAAAACAAGGAAACTAGCTTCCAACAAGTCTCTAGGTAATTTCATGCAATCTTTGAAAATTGAACATGATCCCCCTAAGCATGTAATGAAGTTGAAACCGCACTTTCTTTGTTGGTTTAGCAACACATATTACTGTTGCAATAATCATCCTTTCCAAGTGCAAGATACTACTTCTCATGAACCAAACTCCAACTGACTTTGGACAATGATATACACTGAAGTGCCATACATATAAAATTCTTCATGGAGTAAATACATGGCTATGAAAAATACATAGGACTAACATATGAATCCATTATAATAAAACTTTCACCAACCAATGACTCTAATGCCCCAATATTATATCATCCACCCAATAGTGCTACACCAATGACATATAAAATAGGACATGACTTGGACTTCCATCACCCCATACGTGGCTAATTTGACAAAACATACTAGACACCATGGGTCTCTCCATCAAAAATATGCCAGTAATATAGAACAATAAAGGTACATGTCTTTTACATCTACACATAAGTGTGCCCTCATCTACACATACCCAAAATATGAAATAATCATGGGTACATAGCATCAATGAGAAACGTTATATGCTCCATACAGTATCAACAATGATAACAATCCATGCCATGTGCATCAAATACATGGCCTCCATGAGCAATTACATAAGCTCTCAATATGTAGTAGCAATAATAGAAGTATTATCCAAACCATATGCTAGTACATGGACACTCAACAACTTGGCCATCACCATCCGAACAACGAAGATCTTGCAGAAAGATCATGACGACCACGAGAAACTGCCATGCTTCACATAGGTATTAGAAACAAAATCAACTGACAATAACAACATAGAAATATGTCATAGAAGTAGAAGAAAATACATACCCCCGTTATAACAAAACAACCATGAGTCTCATCAATATAGTAGCCTCAACATAAGCTCTGAGAAGAAAATGAACAAGAAACAACAACATCACTAGAAGCATATGAATCAATACATGTAATCTCTCCAACAACATCAAGATATGGCCAATATGTAATGCATATGAGCATTCAACATTAACTCATCATCTCCTCAACCTCAATCCATCAACTTAATCTCTTTCCTGGTGAGAGAAAAATCCAAGTAGTAGAAGCATAAAACCATCACATCATTGGAAAAAACATGCATACTACATGTAGCACCAACATCATGATTTATCCATATAAGTGCATAATATCTCATCAGTAGCATGTATCAAAATATCATGAAATAGTAAACATAAGAAATAATATGCATACTCTAGATTAAATAACTCCAAAATATCATTTGATCTCCATGGAAGCTACACATGCATGGAAATACATGACAAAATATGATCTAGCAGTATGAGAATAAATAATATACCAACTATGTCATGCAAGCACACCATCCTGTAATATGTTGTTGCAACAAAAAAATTCTTCTCTGCATCAAATCAAAGTCAAATATATACACAAAAAGTTCCTCAAAGCTAACACTGTAGGTCCAATTGGAAGCACAAATGCTCCCATGAATGTATGATCCCCTCATCACATCATAATCATGTGCATAAGAATACAAGGTTGAAATATCTTCATTAGCTTCAATAGAAACCCAACATATAACTTCTCCAAAAACTATTAACATATTTACATGTCCAATTCAAATGATGACAAATAGAGATAAGGATAAAAACAAATATAGAGATAATACTTCAAACCTCTTGAACTCCCCCTAACCACATGCATATTTGAAAATGCATATTTTTCTTCATTAACACTTTCCAATATGGCTACTCAATTAAGGATCTATATGCAACTAAACATGTAGCCATATACTTCCCCTAAGATCTTGCAAGCCTCAATTTTTTATGGGAGTTCCTTGTTGCTCTTTTATCCTCCAAACTTTCATATGTCGATCTACCTTCTTTTTATATGATTGGCCTTGCATGTTCTTCTCTCTCTGATTGGATCTCCTATAGGACATTTGCAATATTTGGCCTTATGGCCAACATTATCACATACAAATTATCTTATGCGAACAAGGAACTGAGGAATAGCTTGATATCTTCCCTTGATCTTATTTTTATTCCTTACATGTGCCCTCTAGTTAATAGAACTATGGCCAAAATCATTGCAGGAGAAAAATAATCATAAAAAGGACTATTATCCTTGATGGATGGAGATCTATTTTGCATGCATGCTTTAGGTTGTATCTCCTTTTGATGAGAGGATTTGATCTCTTCATTACTACAAATTGCCGCTATTTGTCCACGTATTCCACAATTATAACAACTTCCAATTTTATTCTTCTTCTTCATCCTTCTTTGCTTGTTTTTTTCTTCTTGCATGGTTGTTGATTCTTATTTTTCTCACTGCTACTAACGACTCTAATAATCTCTTAGTTGCGTGTAGATTCTTGATCACTAGTTTTGAACCTTTCTAATTCCTTCCTTGCATAAATTGCTTCATATTTCAATTTTTGGCACTCATTCTCCAACTCCTTATACTACTTCATTATTCTATTTTCGATTTTTCTTCCTCTTCCAGCTAAGCTTTTAGATCTAAAATTTCTTCCTTGAAGGCACACTCTTTTTCATGAAAAATGTGTAGTAGCATTCATTGATATTTATTTTTAGTTGTGATTATTTTAATATCTGCTTCTAGGAATATTATCTTGATGTGCCTCTTCATCTTTCATACTGATATTTTCTTATTGCTTCTCTTAATTGATGCTTGATCTATCAATTCTATCACTAGCACTTTCATCTCCATATTATGAGTGATTGGTACTTCCATTTTCTTCTTATGAGGAGTCTAGATTTACCACAACAATGTCTAGTGAATCCTTTTCATTTTTCTCCATCTCTGAAATACGCAATTTTCCTCCAAGATACAAACTTTGTAACTTTTCCAACTTGTCTTTTGCAATCTCAACATGCTTCATAGAGAGATTATCAGATCTTGAAATTATATGCATAATAATCTCTCTAGCTTTATCATTGAATTCATCGCTAATCCCATATTCCACTAATAGAAAATTATTTTCATCAAGAGACAAAAAGTATGAATCCAATTTCATCCTCCATGTTGTAAATTTCCCTTCGTGAAGTACTGGAACTCCTTGCTGATCCATTTCAAAAAATTTGCAAAGTTCTGCCAAAAAGTCCCAAATCCACTCTCCAACGATCAAGCTGCAATTGAGAGCCCTGCTCTGATACCAATTGTTGGAAAATATATCACTATTGTGAGGGGAACATGAATCAGTAGTGAAGAAACTTATAAAATTTTCACCAAATTATTACTCTTTTAAAACCATGAATAAACTGAAAAACATAAACAAAGATTAAAGCATCAAACACAAGTAAAACCATGCAATAAGTCAACACAAGAGACACAAATATTCCTAGTGGAAAGCCCTCCTCTTGGGTAAAAAAACCACCCTTGTTATTTCCGTTGCTCGATAAAGTTTATTATGCTAAGAAAATTCTCCACATAGAGATTCAGCTAGCTACTATCAAATGGAGATCTCTTTCTCATGTGTATCTATGGACTACCATCTACTAGAAACCACTATGACCAATGATCCTCCCCTGGTTACTCATGAACTATCAAATGACTCTACAAACACTTATCTGTTGGAAGCCACTACGACCATCGAGCCTCACCCAGTTTCTCCCGAACTATCCATCTACCATTGGATTGAGAAAAATACTCAATTATATTGATTTCACCGGATTCCTCCAAATCCACTCCTCTATGTGGTTCTCGTTTCATACATTTTTAGACTAGAATAAATCAATTCTCACATGAACACCACAATAGCGATCTATTCTAGGCACAAAATCAAAACTCCAAAATAAAATGAATCAACACAAACAATGCATAAAATGATATGATAAATTCATCAACAAAACCCTCTCTGCAATAACAAATAACTTTTTCAAAAACAATTGTTGCACACAACTAACAAAACTATAGCAATCACACACTACTACCAATCAGCAAAAAGACCCGCAACAAAACTCGACTTAATTTCCTCACTCACTGCACAAAATTTTAGCTGAAACATACTCATGTTCTTTGTTGCTACACCTTGCAAACTACTTCAAAAAATATACAACACAATCCTCACATAGCTTTCACACGCTCTACTGCACACTCACTCTCACTCAACACATAACTCATCCACCAATTTTATTTATTTTTGACTCAATATAAAACTATCCTCATCAATCTTGAATCCAATACCAAGGGAAAATCACATGGTAATACCAATACCAAGTGTAAATACTAGGGTAATGGTGTGCAAGCTAAAATACCAAATGTGAATACCATGGTAATATCAATACCAAGAGAAAATTTACCATGGTAATGCAAATACCAAGTCCACATGTACCATGGTATGTTATGAAACCAACTCACAAAATAGAAGAAAATATATATCAATGACTTCAAAATCAGCCTCTTCAAGGGGAAAACCTCCTTTACATTACACAAATGAATAATTCTTGGATGATACAAATGACAAGACCTTGTTTCTGTATATATGAGTGTTGGTGTCCAAGTGTGAATAAAACTATTCAACCCCTTCCCACATTGATCATCAATCCAAGATCTACTATTTATTTCAAGGTTAACGCGCAAAGTATACACAGGTAACAATTGCACAACTGATAATTGACTAAGAATTCATCAACAAATAATAAATGACTGTAAAAACAAATGGAAATGATAGCAATAAACAATTTGTAACAATAATGAAAATAATGGCAATAATTAACGGTAACAACAATACAATTCACATAATTTACATTAAACCATCATGGCAAGGAAAGGAAATACATACATGAAAAGGAAACTACCACACACTAATTCAGCAGCACCTGATCACGAGAGTCGGCCCAACTCCCTATTCAAGGCTGTGATGAACTCACGAACTCAATGAAAGATAAGAAAAATAGAAATTTCATTAATGTAAACAAGTCTCTGTTACAAAGCTCCATTCTCTTCTCTCTAACCCCTTGTTTCAATCTCTCTATCCTTTCTTATACAATAATAGTTCCTGAGATCAAGGTAACTGTTGCCTACGATTTACATGAACACTGTAACAAGCCTAAAGCTAAATAAAAAAGATAAAAAGAGGAAGTCTACATTGGCTCTACCATTACAACTAAAGTTTGATAATAGCTCTACCAGCTCGATGTGTAAACTTAGCCATTTGACTTGGAAATCTACGCGTAAAATGAAGTTTAGCAAGTGCTTTGGTCATAATCCCCTATATTATGCTTCAATGATTAAATAATTCATAAAAACATGATTACATGTGTACCTGCATTATTTAGGATATGGAATGACTTAGTTAGGAGTGTAAATGTGAATATAAATAGGATAAAAAGGTAAGTAAAAACATGCAATTTTAGCTCCCAACATCTCCGCCCAACTAATATTTTTGCATGTCCTCATTCAGTCTGTCACCTTCGCGGGTCTGGGTTAAATCGGATGTGATCAACATGCAGTTGAGAGAGATCATCTTTCTCAGCCATATTTGTCCCTGTGGTTTTATATGCATATGTCGGTAAAACATCTTCCCACAAATCACTGTTCACATTATAGGCAGGAGTGTATTGATCTATTGGCAACCAAAGGATGGGAAACTGAAACCTCAAGCCCATCCAATGAACCCCTTGAGTATGGATGCAGGAAATATACCATGGCAATCTTTCCAGTGCTCTGGATGATCTAGGTGGATATTGGTGGCCACCTGCCAATTCCACGTGGACCCCCACCATTTCTTCTTTCAGTTTTTCAGTTTCCTTAATTGTAGCACAATTTACTATTTTTAGCAGTTTTTTGGGTCCTAAACTTTCGGAGCCGTTTTGAGGCCGTAAACGACATTTTTTTGGAAATCTACTGCTAGAGATTTTCTGCCTAAAATCATCTTTTTTGTCGTATTCCTTGGAGAGATCCTTCCAACGAGTTATCATGTGCGTCAAACGGAGATAATATGACCAAGTCATGACCCCGAGAAGTTGGTTGTCCAACTCACCCAAACAGGGCGCATAAGCTCTTAGCGTTACATCACGTCGAGTTAGGGTTTTTGTTGTTTAGGGTTTTCTCCTATTGTTCAATAATAAAAATGCCCTTGAGCCTCATTGTAAGGAGTTCAGAGGCATGTAGCCGCCACATCTCTTCTCAGAGATAAGCTACCATCGCCATAGCTAATTTGTTTCCATTTCTATTTGTAAGCATATTTTAGTACTTTACATTAATGAAATAAGTATTATTTCCACTGCATCTCTGTGTTTATGGTTATCTCAGTAATTTGTTGCATTCCTGTTTAAATCTAGATTAGTGGTATCAGAGTGGTCTGCTTTTTTTCTCTGTTTTTTCTTTGCATGTCCCCAATGACATCAGGATACAAGGAGTTAACACTTGAACTAGTCGAACCTTTGCAAGACCAGCCTCGCAAATACCAATGGCCTCCCATGGCGGATGAAAAGAAAGACAAGGGGGGCAAGATATATTATCAAAATCTTGCTCAAAGAGGCCCTCGAGTGACAAAGGAATGCGATGATGGACAACTTTGCCCAGATCCTTCAGCGGCTACCTAGGAGCAATGCATCAACTTCCAACAGCTACTCTGGAAACGCCACACCGTTTAAGGTACAAGTTAATTTTGAAATCCCCCTATTCAAGGGTCAGATAGACATGGATGTCGTTGATAAATGGTTAAATCTACTAGAGGGTTATTTTTCTGTTCATGATTTTTCCAATCAAGAAAAGATTATTTTCACTCTTCTCAAAGCAGTCCCCATGTCAAGGACTAGTGGGAAACCTATTGCGAGTAGAAGGATGAAAGTACAAGCTCACTATTTTCATTTGAACCCACTTGGAATTCATTCCGAGATTCCATCAAGGAGCAGTACTACCTTTTCGGAAGCTATGAGGATCAATGCATAAAGTTAACCATGCTGCGGCAGGAAAGGGACCAAGACGTGCTTGAGTTTACCAAAATTTTCCATACCCTTCGCAAAAAGTTGGGTATCAAGGATTCAGAGCAGCATTTGGTACTCAAATATCGTTACTACCTGCACAAGTACATCTAGGAAGAAATATAATTCCTAAACGTCTTCTTGCTTGGCACGGCATACCGATATGCCGTCAAGGTCGAGAAAAAGTTTAAACAGAAGAAGCAAGACTTTGGATCTGTGAATATGAAGCAAGGGAAAGGTGCCCCCAAACAAAAAAACAAAAGACACAGCCAAGGCGGGATAGCCCAAGACAACCCGCCAAAGCTGCAAGCAAAGAACAGCACCACGAAGCTGAAAAAGGACACGAGAAAGTGGTGTGAGTTCCATAATATCTCCACTCACAACACAAGTGAGTGTCGGGCCAAGCAGTCACTGGTGGCCAAGCTAAAGGTTTCAGAATTATATGCATGTTCCAACTTTGAGTCAGAACCCAACAAAGGGAATGACAAAGGGAATCGGATTATTGATGCGGAGCCCAATGCCACCGTTGCCACCACGAAGATCCAGAAGGAGGAACATGAAGATCTAGAGGAGGAGGAGCATCTCTTCCACTCCCAGATGTGGGTAAAGGCCTCCCTGCTATAGTTCATTGTCAACAGTGGGACCCAAAAGAACCTCATTTCGGTAGAGGTCGTGAAGTGGTTGGGTTTACCAACCACATCACATCCACAATCGTACACCATCGGGTGGCTTTACCAAGGACAAGATCTTCGTGTGAGCTAGCAGTGTCGCCTTCCATACAACATCAAGTCCTTCACAGATGAGGTATTGTGTGACATTGCTCTCCTTGAAGTTTGTGATGTATTATTAGGACAACCATACTTGTGGAAGTGACATATTGTGTATGAATCAAGGCCCCGTGCTGTTACTATTACTTTGGGAAATAAGTTGTACAGGATACCAGAGGTAGCACTGCCTACCTCCATCTCTTTGGTTACTGCAAAACAGTGCAATAAGCTCATTTCCAAAACTGGGAATTTTTTTTCCTGATGATATGCCCTCAAGGAAATAAGAAGACGGTGGCCATGACCTCCAAACAAGCGCCCCCCCCCCCCCCCCCCCCCCCCCCCCCCACGACAACTACAGATGGACAAGGTCGTGGAGGAGTATGAGGACGTCTTCACCTCCCCCACAGGGGTTCCTCTGCACTGCCAAGTCAAGCACTCCATCGATTTGACCTTAGGTTCACCACTGCCCAATGGACCAATCTAATGGTGCTCTATTCTAGAGAACGATGAAATCAAGAGGCATATTCAGGAGCTGCTGCAGAAAGGTCACATCCGTCCGAGTTCATCACCTTGTGGGAGCCCGATCATGTTGGTACAGAAGAAGGATGGGATTTGGAGACTTTGTATTGACTATCAGGCACTGAACAAGATCACTATCTGTAATAGGTACCCGATCACATGGATTAATGACCTCTTGGACCAACTGAAAGGGGAAAAATATTTCGGCAAGATCGATTTGAAGTCAGGATATCACCAGGTACCGCTTGAACCCTCTAATGTGTGAAAGATTGCCTTCAAAGCCAAGGAGGGCCTTTTCGAAAGGTTGGTTATGCCTTTTGGATTGACGAATGCTCCTACAACCTTCATGAGGCTAATGGATGACATCTTGCGGTTGTTCACTAACTCATTTGTAGTGGTATATGTGTATGACATCATGATCTTTAGCTAGAGTTGGGAAGAGCACCTTCACCACATCCAACAGGTTCTCCAAACACTCCGACAACACAAGTTATGTGCCAATTTGGAGAAATGTTCTTTTGGCATGACCCAGGTTCAGTATCTGGGATACATTATTGATGAACAGGGGTTGCATGTGGATTTAGCCAAGATTTAAGTCGTTCAAGATTGGCCATTTCCAACCACTTTGATAGAGCTCCACAACATTTTAGGCCTTGCCAACTTCTACCGCAGGTTCGTGTTGGGATTTTCTCATATCACTTGGACCTTGAGTCAAGTCAACAAGGGAGGAGTGAAAGAAAAATTATTTTGGTTTGAATATCAACAGAAGGCATTGACAAAATTGAAAGATCTCCTCTGCTCAGCACCAGTGCTCACATTACTAGACTTGCAACAACCATTTGAGGTCGAGATAGATGCCTTTGACTATGCAATTAGAGAAATCCTTACTCAACACGGGCATCCAGTGGCATATCACAGTGAAACACTTTCAAACACAATCCAGAAGTATCCCACTTATGACAAAGAGATGTATTCCATTGTCTAGGTCTGCCGATAATGGAAGCATTACATTTTGGGGAAGGAAATGGTCATCCACACACACCACTGACCCCTGTAGTTCATACAGACCCAAGGGAAATTTCAGAATGATTTCCATTAGAAGTGGTCCGCATACCTACAACAGTTCCATTTGAATATCAAGTATCAGAAGGATGGCACCAATAATGTTGCAGATTGCCTCAGTTAACCATCGATCATGGCATTAACCACCGTGCACAACTCTTGTGGGCACGAGACTTCTGATTGGCCACTTCTCTACAAAAGTGACCCAGAATTTGGCCACACATACCAGACACTCTTGGAGGGTCAGCATGTTCTAGATTTTCACCTCCAGGATGCCCTATTATGCCTCCTGGGTCACCTTTGTGTTCCTTCAAGCGAGCGTGCCAAGATGATTTGGGAAGCACACTAATCAGGCTACTGGGCATTTTGGGGTTGAGAAAATAGTGACAGTATTGCAGAAGTATTTTTATTGGCTGAATCATCGGCAGGATGTTGAGAAGTACATCAGATCATGCACTGCCTGTTCCATTGCCAAACCGACCATCAAGAATCAAGGCCTCTATACCACACTGCCTACCCCTAGTCAACCTTGGGAATCCATCTCCATGGATTACATGTTAGGCCTTCCTTCCACTAAGCATGGAAATGACTGTGTTTTTGTGGTCATCGACAGGTTCTCAAAGATGGCCATTATGGTGGCCTGCAAAAAGAATATCACAGCCGAAGCCACTACTAAAGTCTTCTTTGAACGAGTGTGGGTACACTTTGGGATCCCACAATTTATCATCTTAGATTGGGATAGCAGGTTCCTCAGTACATTTTGGTCCAGTCTCTAGTCAATGTTGGACACCAAACTCACTATGTCCACAGCCTTCCATCCTCAAAATGATGGCCAGACAGAGGTTCTCAACAGGATGATCGTACACATTCTGTGCATGTACAACTCAGAGCATCCATGCACATGGGACAAGAGCCTCCCCTATGTTCAGCACAGCTACAACTGGGCTCTCCACAGCTCAACTGGCCATAGCCCTTTTCAGGTGGGCTTGGGATTCCAGCCACTATGTGCCATTGATATGGCCATGCCATTTGTAGCTACTCACACAAATTCAACTCATGTCCAGTCCGAAACAAATAAGGCAAACCGATTCATTAAGCACATCCAACATATTCGCCAGCATGTCCATGACATTCTGGAGAAATCAAATTCCAAGTACAAGTAGCGACATGATCAACATCGGGTGCCACACAAGATTCAAGTGGGTGACAAAGTCTGGTTGCATTTGAAAAAGGAACGCCTTACTGGAGCATATCGGAAACTCAGACCACTTTGATATAGTCCTTACACGATTACCAAGGCTATGGGAGACAATGCATTTGAGCTCAGCATTCCCCCATTCCTTGGCCTGCACCTAATGTTCGATGTGGACCGCCTTCAGCCATACTTTCCACCATTACCAGACGCATCCGACATCGCAGAACAACTTACACCCACAAAGTTAAATCCAGATTGCATGGAACAAGCTGCAACTGATCGAATCATGGACACACAGATCAAGCACACTTGCTAGCAGAATATCCAATTGTATTGAGTTGTCAAAGCAGGCCAACTCCTTCAGTAGGGAAAGTGGCTCACCAAGGACCAAGTTCAGCAAAAGTTTCCTCATCTCATGGAGGAACTCAACGCAATGGGGACCATTGCTTCCTAAGGGGGGAGGAATGATCGAAGTGGGTATTGGTGTCCACCTACCAATTCCATGTGGACCCCCACCATTTCTTCTTTTAATTTTTCAGTTTCCTTAATTGTAGCACAATTTACTATTTTTAGCAGTTTTTCAAGTCCTAAACTTACAGAGCCATTTTGAGGCCCTAAACGACATTTCTTTGGAAACCTACCCACTAGCAAAATTTTTGTTCTAAATCATCTTTTCCATTTTATTCCTCATAGAGATCTTTCCAATGGGTTATCATGTGCGTCAAACGGAGATAATATGACCAAGTCACAACCCGGGGAAGTTGGTTGTCCAACTCACCCAAACAGGGCCCATAGACTCTTGGCGTTACATCTCCTCAAGTTAGGGTTTTGATTGCTTAGGGTTTTCTCTTATTTTTCAATAATTAAAAGTCCCTTGAACCTCATTATAAGGAGTTCATAGGCATGTAGCCACCACATCTCTTCTCAGAGATAAGCTACCATCACCTTAGCTGACTTGATTCCGTTTTTGTTTGTAAGCATATTTCAGTATTTTACGTTAATGAAATAAAGCATTATTTTCGCTACATCTCTGTGTTTATGGTTATCTCTGTAATTTGTTTTGTTCCTATTTAAATCTAGATCACTGGCATAGTTAGGGGCCCCAAAAGGTTCCTGCACTCTGAGAGCTGATGATGACAACATCCATCTTCTCTGACAACTATTGAGAGCTTCTTCCTAACAAGCAACCACCTGTGTCATGCATAACCTGGTGCACCATCTCTGAGTTCCTAATATCTTTTTTGGATGCCCCTCAATCCTCAAGAAGGTAGCATGCCTATTATAAATAGTGTTAGACTACCAATGCTCTCTTCGGGTAAGAAGAGGCCTAGTAGATTGATTTGCTTCAAATGTATCACTAGCCTTCTTCCACATGACTTAATTGATGGTGTAGGATGTGAAAGCTCTCAATTGAATATCCCCTACATAGGGGACTAGGTTGAATGCTTGATCATCCCCCAAGATATAATCATGCATATACAGTTCACACATTAAGTGTTCATTCAAGACATCATGAAGCCTTATGATGAGGAGAAACTATATAAGGTCCTCAATTTTGTTATAAAACCAGCTCACAAAAAGATAGAAAAGATAGATAAATGCCTTAGAAATAAGCCTCTTCAAGGGGGCAACCTCCTTTAGATTACACAAATGAAAAATTCTTAGATGATGCAAATGACAAGACCTCCTTTCTATATATAGGAGTCTAAGCATTCATAATATAATCAGAGCTAACATAACAATAATAATGTAAGGGCACAATAGTAACAATAGTGGGCTTCTATGGGGCACAATAATAACAATATGGGGACTACACGGGCACAACAATATAATAAGGGGGTTGTACTAATAATAATAAGGGGTTACACTAGTAGTATAGGGACCTAACATGCCCTCTCCCTCAAAAAATTTTCTCCTCAACGCTTGAGTAGTTCTTGATGCTTTTGTATAAATTCTTGTCCTCCCATGTGGAATCTTCAGCAGGTAATTTCTTCCACTTGATTAGATACTCTGAAATTGATCTATTTTGTAGCTTTCGATTTCTCGGTTTTGTGATTACTTCAAGTTCCAATATGATTTTTCCTTCCTTGTCAAGTTCTTGCAATACTGTTTGAACTGGGATCTTCTGCAACTTTTGAATGAGTTCCCACTCCTTTGGGCATATGGATATATGTAAGGCCTGATGTTTGGAGGAACACTTCGTGGAATCAAATGAATAGCATGATCATGATCATGAATAGGTGGGAGGCCTTTGGGAGTCTCAAATACCTTGGAATGATTGTCCAAAACGTTTTGGAGATCTAGAGAAATACATGATTTCGATGTGGGATCCTCTAGTGAACATAATTGTGCAATTACACCCCATTGTTCTTTATTTAGAAGCTTTGTCATGCTGTTAGAGTTGATTATATTTCCAAGTTTTCCTTCGATACCCCTCAATTCAACTTCCTTTCCTTCCCAAAAAAATTTCAAGAAAAGTTCTTGAAAATTAAAAGCTATCGTACCCAAAGATTGTAGCCATTGGACTCCTAGTAAAACATCAGCACCACCCATTGGAATGGAAAGCATTAGGCTATTCAATATATATTCTCCCATGGATAGCTTGATATTATGGAACTTTCAAGATAAATTTATGGTTCCTCCACTTGCAACCATCACTTGACACTGGTGCTGGATATAGGAAGCAATTCAATTCCTTAGCTATCCTACAATCAATAAAATTATGGGTACTGCCCGAATCAATCAACACTCTTACCTTTTTCTTCTTGATATGTCCTTCTATCTTGATAGTTTGAGGAGTGGTAATTTCTTCCAATGCATTACAAGATATGGTTGGATTGATTTCTTGAGACTCGATGTGATCTTTCAATTCTTGAACTTTTTTCTTCTTGATATGTCCTTCTATATTGATAGTTTTAGGAGTCATAATTCCGTCCAATGCATTACAAGATATGGTTGGATTCATTTCTTCTTTCTCAATATGATCTTTCACTTCTTGAACCTTTTTCTTCTTGATATGTCCTTCTATCTTGAGAGTTTTAGGAGTGGTAATTCTTTCCAATGCTTTACAAGATATGGTTGGATTCATTTCTTCTTTCTCTGGGGTTGGTTCTTGGTGTATATACTCTTATTTTGATGTTTCTTGATCCTTTTCTTCCTCCTCTCCACAATCAATGTAAAAAAAATTCTTCGCAGCACACTTATGACCTTTAATGTATTTGTTATCACAATTGTAACAAATCCCTTTTTCTCTTTTTTCTTCTAGTTGTTGTGGTGTAACCCTTGTAGGTTGTGGAAGGCTAGCAAAAGCAACACTTCCATATTTATAGTTGTGAGGGGTAGACTTCCTTGTTGCCATAATTTTTTTTTCCACTTTGTAACAAATTCCTTTTTTTCTTTTTTCTTTCAATTGTTGTGGTGTTGCTCTAAAGAAGTTGTTGCTCTTTGTATCCTCATAATGTGCTATCATTTCCTTCATGAAAATTGACCATGTAACAAGTTGTTTATGAGAACAAAGCCCTTTATACCATAAAAATTCATCTGGTTCTAAATATGAAGATGCAATACATACCTTTTGTAACAGTGGTACACCATGTAGATCAAAATATTGCTCCATCTGTAGTATCCAATTTACTGGATCCTTTCCATCAAACTTCCTCATATCATCATTTCTTGATTTCAAGAGCTTGATCATGAAATGACTATAACTCTGTACTTTTAGATCTCAAAGTTCTGAAATTGTCTCCTACAGTAGCCCTCTGAGTCCTCTTTCTAACCCCGCAAGTCTGATCATAATTTGATTCTCCAAGAAAGAGTTATGCCCAATCTCCTAAGATGACCTGATTATATAATGTTTCTGTAGAGTGAACTTGTACGACATGCCACTTGTCATGGTTTCGATCTTCGGATCTAAAAAATATGCATAGAAGACTACAGTCCATCATCTTTCTATAACTTCTTACGAAATTTCTATTTGTTGCTCAGAGAGAAAGTTATGACGATTTTCCCAAGGTCAATTGTTTATGATGTAATTCGGGAGTTTGCAAAAACCCTAACTTCCTCATATCATATCTCTGAAAATGTAGCAAGACAATATCTGAAATTTGGACACACGGTTTAGCAAGAGCTCTTCTCAAATGGGTTTTTTTTCTTGCTTCTGAAATGTCGCAGAAAAAAATTTATAGCACAAATACCACGATGTCCTATTTGAAGCAGCGAAACCCTAGAATCCGAAGCTATGATACCAAATGTTATGAAACCGGCTCACAAAAAGATAGAAAACATAGAGGAATGCCTTAGAAATAAGCCTCTTTGAGGGGGAAACCTCCTTTACATTACACAAATGAACAATTCTTAGATGATAAAAATGACAAGACCTCCTTTCTCTATAGGAGTCTAAGGGGTCATAATATAATCAGAGCCGCCATAACAATAATAATGTAAGGGCACAATAATAATAATAGTGAGCTTCTATGGGGCACAATAATAACAATATGGGGACTACACAGGCACACCAATATAATAAGGGGTTTTTACTAATAATAATAAGGGGTTACACTAGTAGTATAGGGACATAACAAATTTCATGGCTGATCTCGAGGCGAACACTTTCCAGGCAAAAGAAAAGGTATTGTTCATGAAGAAACAAATCATAACTGTGAGAAGGAGGGCGATAAGCCATTACCTATTGTGCTAGGGTAAGTATTTCCTCCATATCGACTTTCAGCGCTCGCACCTACTCTTCTAACTATTTGATCTTCTTCTACTATTTTTCTCATTTCTAACTCTCCCTATCCATCCGATCCACATAATTAGTGATGATTTCTACAACCTTACTGTGAACATTATTTATCTCTTCCTGGTGATCTTTCATAGCAATTGTCCCCTATTGAAGATGAACAGTTGCAACCTTCCATTTCTGAATCTCAGCAGTCAAAATGAATTCCCAAGCCTCCCATAAATGGTCTATAGTTTTTGTTTGCACTGTAGCATAAACAGTGGGATTTCCCCCAATCTGAGCTACCAAAGGGGAAGCTCCAGCTATAAGTATTGCAATTTTTCTCCTATACCTTCTTTCTCCTCTTTACAAGTGCCACACCATTTTCTTCAATCTCATATTATATATTTTTAATTTCATAAGTTCATTAAACTAAGATTGAAAACTTTCCTTAAGGGGAGGTCTTCTTCATGCACACTTTTCAATGAATTCCTACTTAACAGTGACCTCCCCCACTGGTCTCGTAGTTGGTGTGGGGCCTAGTGGATCACTGGCACAAGTGTCAACCGGATCCATCTTCACCCTCACTTCTTCCATTTTCTTTTCACCTTTAGTGGTATCCCCTCCATTTCCTTCTAGAGTTACCACAATCGAAGGCTCAACATTCTCCACTTCTTTTTCTCCCACCTATTCTCCCATGCATTCCAGAACTACCTCTGGCACTGATGGGTCAATTTCAGCAGGCGTTGCATACTTTGGTAATTCCTGAGTTATTTCGACATCCTACAAAATACCATCCTCAACATTTTTCTCATGTGGCTGCTCTTCCACCCGGTCATCCATTCTCTATACAAAATTTGACTCGAACCCTTGTAGGATAGCGTCAACGTGAATTTCTTCCCTCGGTGGTTCCATAGGACAAGCGTTCATCACCACTTCCTCAACTTGTTCCTCGGTTAGCACCAGTTCTTGTGTAGCAGCTCTTATGCCCATGTTTTCAATTTGTTTTGTCTGTGTAATGATGAGCACTAGTACTTGAGTGGTCGCCTCAACTAGTCTGTCAAATCTTGTACCAAAAAATTTTAAAATTATGGGAGTGACTCTTTTGAGCGCTGAGGACTCCGAGATTTCTTCGCCCTCCTTGGTAGAGTTTTAGGAAGGGAGGAATGAAGAACATCTTCTCCCATTTCCTTCTGGACTGTACTCCCTAAATCATGCCCCCCAACTTCTGCATTTGTTATTTGGGTTGAGTCTCCCTGTTGTTCCTGAAGAACCGTGTCAGATATAGGTTCTTTTTCTTTTACCACTTATAGGGTTTCTTCTGTCAGTGGTGCTAGTTCTTGTGTAACAGCACTACTTGTAGTTTCTACTTCAGACCCCAAGTTTTCTTGAACAGGTGGTGTTGGTTCTTGTGTAACAACACCACCTATATTCTTTTCTCTAGACCTCAAATTTTCTTGGATGGGTGGTGTTGGTTCTTCTGAAGTAGCACCACCTGCACTCTCTTCTTGAGGCTTCAAGTTCATTTGTTCCAGTGATGAAGGTGGTAGTTCTCCCCAAAGATTACCAACCAATGTTGAAGCAACATCAACCATGTCCTCAATTTTCATCCTTTCCACTTCAATCAAGCTAGCAGGTAATGCTGGTTCTTGTGAGGAAGCATCGGTTTTAACATCTTCCATCTCGAATGAGCCAATAGGCGATTCTGGTTCTTGTGGGGCAGCATTGGCTACGGCGTCTTCCATCTCAACTGATCTAACAGAAGAGAGTGGTCCTTGTGGAGAAGCATCAGCTGTGGCATCTTACATTTCGACAAAGCCAACGGCCGATGTTGATTCTTGTGGAATAGCATCGGTTGTGGCACCTTCCATTTCAGTTGAGTCTTCGTTATCCTCCCCCTTTGTAGGTATAATTACCTCCAGTTCTTCTTTTGACAGTTCAACAAATTGTGGCCAAGATATGGGATTTCGAGCTAGCACTTGAATTACCAGTAGCCATACCAACCTATGATTCGTTAGTACTGCTAATACTTTCTGAGAGCGACAGGAAGATTGTGCCATCAATTGAGGACTTTTCCAGAGGAAGAAAGGCATATTCAATGAATGAATTTACACATGTCGGAACCGAAGGGATGATAATAGTTTAAAATGATTCTTGAAAAGCACTCTAAAGCACCCTTCGTAGGTAATGTATCTTAGCATGAAGTATGCAACTTCACCCAAGGGATAAGGTAATGACTTACGACCATACCCCCTCCCTTTTTTAAATGTTGTTTCTCTGGCTTGAAAAAACATTTCTGAGAACTTTGGCAAAGGGAGCCTTCGACAAAAACCACTTCAGCCCTTCCTGTGGCAATCCATTGACAACCGAGATGGCTTATTTTGTAACAGGGATATTGAGACCCTGAACCCTGGAATGATCTTCTTCCAAGTTAAATGCAAATTATGTTGTAACGGTCTCATCAAACCCCTACAATCTATCAAAATATCTATCCCAACCTGCATTTACAAATACCTTCCAAACATCTGCATTACCACAAATAAAAATTGTACTCTTTGGTTCATGTCTCATAGCCACTCCACCTATTCTATTATAGCACAGTAGCAACACTTCGGAGTAGCAAAAAAATCATTAGGAGAGAGTATCAACAGGTAACTTTTTCTGTGAAAGGCATAGAAAAATATTGATAGTAGGGTGTATGAATGGCTATTTTTATAAAGATGGTAAAAATACATAGCATGTTATGGAAATAATGGCGAGTCATTATGGTAATTACTCTGCAGACTCCAAAGGATAGGTTCATTAAATTCAGTATCTATTGATAAATGTGCAGAGTAAGGTGAGAATCGTGGAGTGGACATATTGGCATGAGCTTTTTATGATGACGTCGAGAAATAATTATTGAAATTGATTATGCCGCCATTTTTAAATACAGTTGTACCTCCCCCGAAATGAAAAATGACCGTCCATGGTCACCTCAAGTCATGTCAAAAGAATTACAAATCAAAGTCGCAAAGTCTATTCGGGGACATACCTAGCACTTACCTAGCAAAGTGACAAGATAGAGGAGTAATTGCATTAATGGTATAGCGGCATTCGAGGAGTAACAACATCAGGTACTTAGAAAAAATATCGCCTTGAAGTAGCAGCACCGGAGGAGTAATAGCATTAGAGGAGTAACAACACCGAATGAGTAACAACACCAAAGGAGTAACAACATCGAAGGAGTAGCAACACTGAAGGAGTAACAACATTGAAGAGTAACAACACCAAAGGAGTAACAACATTGGGTACTTAGAAATATTTTCTTGCCTCCGTAGGATGTAAACACCAATGGTAGTACCTACAAAAAAACAATTGGGCGGTAAATATATATATCTATATATATATCTATATATATATATATATATATATATATATATTAATCAGAGGATGCGGAGGAGGAATTCTTTGCACTGACAACATTCAAACCAGATTTATCAGAGAGATGTTTGATGAAGGAATCTTTAGAGGTCGGTCGATGATACAGTTTGAGACGATGTCCATTTGTAATAAAATAAGACTGTGTATCATCAATCGTGATGAGTCTGGTAGTTCCATTATCAAATACCTCATCAATCTCATAAGGCCCCATCCAACGAGATGAAATATTTCCCTTAAAGTCCTTAAAACAAGAATCATACAGTAATGCCTAGTCCCCTTTATGAAACACCTTATTCTTAATAAATTTATCATGCCATTTTGTCCTCTACTGCTAAATTGCAGTAGTTCTCTGAACAACCATTAAACGAATTTCATCTAGTTCATCAAGATGTTTCAGCCCCTGTTTTTGAGCTTCCAAAAGGTCCAATCCTACTTCGAGTAATGTTCTAAGCGTATTGATCTCAAATTCTATTGGGAAAAATAGAGATTTATCATAGACAAGCTGAAATGGTGAAAACCATGTTGTATCCCACCGTGATGATATGTATGCCCAAAGAGCTTCAGGAAGATTTTTAGCCCAATCTCGGCGATGCTTTGCCACAATCTTTGTGAGAATTTTTTCTAATACCTTTTTCATGCTTTCCACTTTACCGTTCGCATGATGGTGGTATAGAGATGCTATTTTGTGCTTGATCCCATATTTGTTCACAAGCCTTGCTATCAAATGTGATTTAAATTGCATTCCTCCATCTGAAACTATCTCTCTCGGGGTGCCATATCTGGAAAAAATCTCTTCAAATAAAAATTCTGAGACAACCTATTATGTAGCTCTCGCCATAGCCCTGGCTTCAACCCAATTTGTCAGATAATTTGGGCAGACTAAAATATAAACTTTCTAATGTGAAGATGGGTTAAATTAGCCAATGAAATCAATATCCCATTTCTCAAAAGGTTCATGGACCACTTGAGGCTCTAACGACATTTCATGTGATCAACCAAGTTGGCCCATCCGCTAGAAGCTATCACATCTTCGGACATAATCTCTCGGATCTTGACAGATGGAGGGCCAACAATATCCCATCTGTAACACTTTATGCCCGGTCTATTTTTCTGCAAAATGTCCCCCATAGGGACCATCATGAGGAGCTTTTAGGACATCATAGATGTTATCTTCTTCTACACAGCGTTGGATCTATTGGTCAATTCTTGTATAAAATAGATATCTTGCTATCCATGAATAATGGGTACTATGACGAATGATCTTCTGTTGTTCCCTGTAAGACAAATGCTTGGGTACTTCCCTGTAGCAAGATAATTAGCAATATCTTCATACCATGGAGTGTGAGTAGAAATTGAAAAGGTATATTCATCTAGAAAATTATCTTATACAGGTGTACCTTCATCATTAGTATCTAATCTAGACAGGAAATCAACAACTACATTATCCTTGCCTGGTTTATCTATGATGGTAATGTCAAATTATTTAAGTCATATTAACCACCCTATGACACGCCCAGGAGTTGTAGGTTTATTTATCGAGTATCTAATTGTTGCATGGTTAATACGCACAAAAGTAGGATATCCAGTAATGTAATGTCAAAATTTATTAAGAGCATAAATAATAGCCAAGAATTCCATTTTTGTTACCATATAATTTAATTCAGTAGGTGTTAAATTCTTGCTGACATAATATACTGCATAAGACTTCTTATCCTCTTGCTATCCCAAAACTGCCCCTATTGTTGTTTCAGAGGAATCAGTGTCAATGTGAAATGGGAGTTCCAATTAGGACCTCGCAAGATCGAAGCTTGGCAGATTAATTCCTTGATTTTTACAAAATCCTCTTCACACTTATCTGTCTACAAAAATTACATCTTTAGTTATCAGCTGAAAACGTGGGAATTCTATTCCAGAAAATTTTTCTATAAAGCATCTATAATAGCCAATGCAACAAAAAAATCTACGTACCTGCATCATTGTCTTAGGTACAGGAAAATGTAAAATTACCTCTACCTTGGCCGGATCAACTTGAATTCTAGTAGCTGAAAACAAGTGTCCCAACACTATACACTCTTCTCTCATCATATGACACTCAGAGAAATACGCATTTGTATACATATTTTTAGCACCTTCACCATGTTTTCCAACCCTTCTTTAAATGATCGCCCATATGGTGTAAAATCATCCATATAAATCTCGACACTATCATCGACTAGATCAAAGAAAATCCCTAATATTTCCCTTTGGAAGGTAGCAGGGTCATTACAAAGACCCAATGGAAGGACCCGATATGTGAAAGTCCCCCAAGGGAATGTAAAATTGGTTTTATCCTAATCCTTAGGAGTTATTTGGATTTGATTGTGCCCACTAAACCAATCGAAGAAGGAGAAAAACTTCTTCCTAGCTAAGGTATCCAGGACTTGGTCAATGAAGGGTAAGGGAAAATGATCCTTCAAGGTTTCTTTGTTCAACTTCCTATAGTACACACAAATCCACCACTTACCATTCTTTTTAGGAACGATAACTAGCAAAAAAACCCATTGACTATCCAAGATAGGGTAAATAAATCCTACATCTAACAACTTCTGAAGTTCATCCCTGACAATGTTTTTCAGAGCGGGGTTCATTCTTCTCTGGGGTTGTCTCACAGGCTGACAATCTTCTTTGATGTATATATGATGAGTGCACAAATCAGTAGGGATACCCTCCATATCTGTATAATCCCATGCAAATGCTTCCTTATGTTCACGAAGAACTTTTAGGAGTTGTTCGGTCTGGGATGGTGAAAGGTTCGAGTTAATATTCAATGTCTTCCCTAGCTCAATTTCTATAAGGATACTATCATTGGGTGTAATTATAGGAATATATTCATCTTCAATGCCTGATTAAATAGTTTCCTGCGTCTCACATCTCATAACAGATTCTAGAAATTGGCGAGTTGTATCAGAAATGGCATGGGGGCTGTTGATAAAAGTATTAATAGTATCATATTCCATTTCATTTTTAAAATAGAGAGCTTGACTAATAGTAAGCACTAGTCTGGTTTCCTCACTTTCGGCTTCAGGTCCTTCTGAAGGTAGGGAATTTTTATTAAATGTTTTTTTACCTGATGAACATGGTTTTGCAGGGGGTAAAGAATAAGGTTCTTTTTATTTTCACCATTAGATATCACCATGTTTCCTGAATGACATCTAATATGGGCATCTGCAGTTTCTAGCCAATGTTTTCCTAAAATCAGAGGGTGGCCACTAGCTAGGGATTGTATTTGTAACACAAGAATATCAACGGGATAATGGCCTGAGTCCACTGAAATTGTTATGTCTTCCAATTTTCCTATCATCCTTACTATAGATCTATATGTTAATTCCAAGAAAGTAGGAGTTGGTTTTAGATTACGTAGACCCAATGTGAGCATAGTTTCAGATGTAATAACATTAATTGCAGTGCCAAAATCTACCAGTACATTTAGGATGTCAAACCCGTTAATTTGCACTATCAGAATTGGATTCCCTAGATCTCCATATTTCACAGGTACAGATTTTCCCAGCATAATATCTTATAGCTTCCCCATAACATGAATGGTAAGTCGATCCTTTTCTTTCTAGGTTTCTTGGAATAGTACTCTCTAATTGTCTTAGTGTAAATAGGCACATCCTTCATAGCTTGGAGTAAGGGAATTTTGACAAATAGGTTTTGCAGTTCCCCTAAAAGGTCAAATTCTGGGTGAGGATTCTGTTTACTCAAGGCTAATCTCTCAAGATAAGGCAGATCAATGAGATAGCCATGAGTAGCACTCAAACGAGGAGGGGGGTCTTCGATAGAATTCTTATTTGACTCATTCTTAGCAAACTGGGATTCTGGTTCTGGATCTTCATCACCAATATGTTCAATGATAAATGGTGAAGTCTGAGCATTCACCACCCAACTAGATCGTAGGTTTATCTTATTACATTCTGTGGTGGGAATGCTATATGAATGAGGGTTAAGCGTGTCATTATGTTGACCAACCTTATTATTAGGATTTGGATTAGGTTGGATAGGAAGCTGAGGACGAGGAGGAGTACTGGAGGGAATGTTGGAAGGAAGTTGTAACTACTATTGTTGCATAGTTTGAGGAAATTTAATAGGAGAAGGGGAAGGCCCTCACCATTTCTGAGATGTTTGAACTAGACTATGGGAACCAAGACTGTCAGGGTGGGTATTGATAAAATTGAGGCCATGATTGAGGAAAGGGTACTAACTAAGGACCCATATTTAAATTTCTAAAATACTAAGAAAGGTCTTGAGACATACCTTGATTTGAGCTTGATGGTCATGGCTGCCATGGTTTCTTGGAACCCATAAAACATAGTTGTTCAACTCCTTGACTTGTTCCTTGGAATACTACCTTTAGCCGAAGAAGGGATGGACATGAATGGGTGGAGTGAGTCTGTTCACATATTGCACACGTCACCATAGTATTTAATGAAAAATCCTTTAATGGATGTTTCTTCATGCACTGAAGGCAGAAGATGACCATGGTCCTTTCTAACTCCATTTGCTTTTGCTTTGCTTGTAATGTGTCCATATGAGAGGAAAGTGTACTCAGGATGTCAGTTTTCAAATTGTCAAACAAGTTCTCAATTTCTGCCTTTGTAATTCCTCCGCTGGATGTTTTGGAATTTCAAATCCCTTTCTTATTCCTTGCAGCCCCTTACATATATCGTCCTTTTCTACTATGTTCAACAGGTCCAAAGAGTCCTCCCTCAACGCCTGGAGAAAAATAATTTTCAAGATATCCTTGTCTAGGTCGCTATGGCCGGATCTTTCTAGAGTATATTTAAAATGTTCCATAAACTCATCCATATTCTCATCCTCCTTCTGAATAAATTTAAAAATTTCTTCCTTTATGTCCCTGGATTTAGAATAATCCTTGTACTTCTCCAGAAATATTTCTTCATTTCCTCCCAAGAGGATATATATTTTCCACCCAAACCCATAAACCATCACAGAGATGTACCTTTCAGAGTAGCAAGGAATATTTTCAATTTCTGAGCATCAATCACATAGTCATATACCCTACAGACAATATCGAATTCTAACAGAAATGCATCTTGATCTTATGAGGAAATCCCATGGAAGTTAGGCAAAGTGGTCATTGGAATGGGATTGATCGGCGCATCACGTCTAATGTCTCCAATTGGTAATTCAATCGAAGAGGTTGGACGTGCCATGAATACCCTCGAATAGTCACTCAGAATTTCAATAGGTTCATGTCGTATAACAATTGATGATTGAGATCGTTTAACAACACTTCCCTGATCATGTGGTGAAGAAAATTCCCCCAAATTTCCTGTTGTAGGTATACCTGGATTGATTTCTTTTTCTGACCCTCTACTTGCTAATTCCTCTTCTTCTGCTATTGAAAGGGGTACTTCTATTTTCCCTAATTCGTTTCTCTCTACTTCTTCTCCTTTTGTCATTGAAAGGGGTATCCTCACTCCTGATGGTAATATTGGTTGTTCAACAGATGGTGTGTGAGCTCTTACCCTAACAGCAGCTCGTGAAGATGCTTCAGCTTCATCTTTCATAATGATTTCCTGGATGTAGGTGTTTCTACCTAAATCCTTCCTTCCTTTCTTTTGGGGTCCTCCTTTGTATTCGGATCTTTATTCATGTAATTGGAGCATTAAAAATTCTCATAGCTTAGGGTCTCAAGTAGGGTAAGAGTCCTTCCCTCCCAGGATGAGAGAATGATTTGGAACAAAAAAGAAAACAAAGGAAAAAGTAAAACAAACTTTAAGCTCAGGGCCTAGAGCAAGGTAACAAAACTTCCTTCCCCAGGGCGAGAAAGTGATTTTAAGAGAAAAATAAAAACAAAATAAAAAAATAAATCTAAGCTCAAGGCCTGGAGTAAGGTAAGAAAACTTCCTTCCCCGGGACGAGAGAGTGATTTTAAGAATCGAAAAGAAAAACAAAATAAGCAAAGAAATCTTAAGCTGAGGACCTGGAGTAAGGTAATAAAACTTCCTTCCCTAGGGCAAGAAAGGGGCCCCTATGTATTCAATAGAAATAAAAACAGAAAATCCCAAAAAAATAATAAAGCTCAGAACTTGGAGTAGAGTAAGAAAACTTCTCTCCTGAAGACGCAAGATTGATCCAGCAACCAACATTGGCTGTGTTCTTGCACCTTGATAGCCTCCCCGGTAATGGCACCAAAATGTTGGTTTCCAAATGTGAATAAAACTATTCAACCCTTTCCCACATTAATCATCAATCCGAGATCTATTGATTATTTCAAGGCTAATACGCAAAGTATATGCAAGTAACAATTGCACAGACCATAATTGACCAAGAATTCATCAAAAAATAATAAATGATTATAACAAAAAATGGTAATGACAATAATAAACAATATGTAACAGCAATGAAAATAATGACAATAATTAACTATAATAGCAATACGATTCACAACGTTTAAGCTAAACCATCACAGCAAGGAAAGGAAATGCATACATGAAAAGGAAAATATGACACACTAATTTAGCAGCACCTAATCAGGAGAGTGGACCCAACTCCTTGATCAAGGTTGTGATGAACTCACAAACTCAACAAATGATCAGAAAACTAGAAATTTCAACTATGTACACAAGTCTTTGTTACAAAGCTCTATTCTCTTCTCTCTAGCCCCCTATTTCAATCTCTTTATCCTTTCTTATACAACGATAGTTCCTGAGATCAAGGTAACTGTTACCTGCAATTTACATGAAGGCTATAATAAGCCTAAAATTAGAAACAAAAGATAGAAATAGGAAGTCTTGATTGGCTCTACCATTACAGCTACAGTTCGATAATAGCTCTGTCAGCTCGATGTGTAAACTTAGCCATTTGACTTGTAAATCTGCACGTAAAATGAAGTTTAGCAAGTGCTTTGGTCATAATCCCATAGACTATGCTTCAATGATTAAATAATTCATAAATACATGATTAGAGGTGTACCTGCATTATTTAGGATATGAAATGACTTAGTTAGGAGTGCAAATGTGAAGGAAAATAGGGTAAAAAGTTAAGTAAAAACGTGCAAGTTTAACTCCCAACAATGAGTTTAAGGGGTCACAATATAATTAGAGCCAACATAAAATTAATAATGTAAGGACACAACAATAACAATAGTGGGCTTCTATGGGGCACAATAATAAAAATATGGGGACTACATGGGCACAAAAATATAATAAGGGGGTTGCACTAATAAAAATAAGGGGCTACACTAGTAGTATAGGGACCTAACATGCCCCTTTCCTCCAAAAAGTTTTGTCCTCAATGCTTGATAGTTATGGATGCTTCTGTATAAAATTCTCATTCTCCCATATGGAATCTTTAGCCGGTAAGTTCTTCCACTTGATGTGATACTTTGAAATTGATCGATTTCATATCCGAAAGGTTCTTCATTCCATGACTACTTCAGGTTCCAATCTGATTTTTATTTCCTTATCAAGTTCCGAGAATATTATATGAACTGGGAGCTTGTCACCTATAACCTTCTGTAAGCATGAAACATGGAGAACTGGGTGCACTTGATGTTAGAAAATTATATATTAGAGAGAAATGGAACACATAAAATATTGCAGAAATATAAACACAGAAAACACATAAAACAAGAGAGACACAGATATACGTGGTTCACCCAGTTTGGGCTACGTCCACAAAGAAACAACCAGTCCTTCCTTTTATGTTATCCAACAAACTAAAGAGATACAACCTACAATAGATCCAATGTAATTCCTCTTTGCTCTCATTCTCCTCTCTCTTCCTCACTCAGAATACAGATCTAGATAGACACAATATAATTCCCTCATATATAGCAAGGGGTTGCCTTCTGGGGCAAAAAAACCTAAATTAAACATAACTTCTACAGTTAGATCTTCACCTAATGAACAACCCAGATTGACTATGAAATTACAATATTTTACAAGACAATTTTACATCTATTTTTAGCTTCGAGGGCGCTTCCCCCGATCCCCCGCCGGGGGTGGGGGGGCTCCCAAAGGTCGCAGTTGCTCCCCCTGGACCCCCCCTACAATGTATATTTTACAGGCAGTGTTTCAGCCGCATTAAAAACTGGGGTCCAATGCGACAAAACCTTTGAATGCATAAGATAATCAGGCTCAACACCCAACAATCTCCCACTTGGACACTGATTATAGCAACTCCAACGCTGCTTCATTTGCTAGACAATGACTCCACTTTGGACCTAGTTGTTTCTCATCTTTTTCATCATACTTGAAGACCAATTGAAACTAAGCAGACTCTTATTTTCTCTCTAGTTACAACTTTTGTTAACATATATGCAGGATTTTGGCTAGTGTGTATCTTTTCTATCTTCAACTATCCATCTTCCAATGCTGACCATATGAAATGGTACTTGAGCTATATATGTTTAGTCTTGGAATGAAATGCAGAGTTCTTTGCAAGATGTATGGCACTTTGGTTGTCACTATATAACCTTCCCAACTCCTTCTTCTTACCCAATTCATCCAAAAACCTTTGTAACCAAATCATTTCTTTACTAGCCTCTGTAGCAGCAACATATTCTACTACTGTTTTTGAGAGTGCAACAACACTTTGTAATTTTGAGACCCAAATAACAATTGTTCCACCTATAGTAAACACATACCCTATGGTGCTCATCCTGTTATCTATATCACCCGCCATATCTGCATCAACATATCTCTGTAGAGTAATGTTTGAACCACCAAAAGCATAATGCTTGATTTGTGGTACCTCTCAAATACCTGAGAATCCACTGTATTTCCATCCAATGTTCTTTTCCTGTATTGTTCATGTACCTACTTACAACTCCCACTACATGTGCAATATCAGGCCTTGTGCATACCATTGCATACATTAAGCTTCCAACTGTCGATGCATTTGGAACTTTAGACATATGAGCCATTTCTTCCTGAGTCTTGGGACACTCCTCCTTACTAAATTTGAAATGGCTAGCCAAAGGTATACTAACTGGTTTTGCATTCTGCATATTAAAACTTTTCAACACATTTTCTATGTACTCACTTTGAGACAATGTTAATTTGCGATTTTTCCTGTCTCTAGTTATTCTCATACCAAGGATTTGTTTTGCAGTACCCAAATCCTTCATTGCAAATGATTTTGCCAATTTTATTTTGAGCACATTTATTTCATGCACGTTAGAACCTACAACAAGCATGTCATCTACATATAATGACAATATAATATAGTTGCCATCATTTTGTCTTTGAGATAAACACAATGATCAGAGTTAAATCTAGTATAACCTTTTTCAGAGATAAACCTGTCAAATTTTAGATACCACTGCCTTGGAACTTGTTTTAAGCCATACAAGCTCTTCTTCAGCCTACACACTAGTTTCTCCTTCCGTTTTACCTCATATCCCTGTGGCTGCTGCATATATATATATATATATATATATATATATATATATATATATATATATATATATATATATATATATATATATATATATATAGATATATATATATATATATATCTTCCTCCAAATCCCCATGGAGAAAATTTGTCTTTACATCTAACTGCTCAAGATGCAAATCTTCAGCTGCTACTAGACTTAAAATAGTTCTAATTGAAGTCATTTTAACAACAAGAGAAAATATCTCATTAAATTTTATACCCTTTTTCTGTGCAAACCCCTTCACCACAAGTCTAGCTTTATATCTTTGTCTACCTCCATCTTCTTCCTTCAACCTGTAAACCCATTTATTCTGAAATGTTGTTTTACCTGCAGGCAACTTGATTAAGTCGCAAGTCTGGTTATGTGCTAAGGAGTCCATCTCTTCTTTCATGGCCTCCTCCCACTTGTTCCTGGTTTCTACCGGCACTACTTCTTCATAACATTCTGGTTCACCAGAATCAATCAACAATACATAATATAATGAAGGAGAGTATCGTTTAGGGGATTTACTTATCCTGGTAGATCTTCTAACACCACTTTCAGGTGTTTGAGGTGCTTGTTGTTGTTGTGGTTGTTGTTTTGGTTGTTGATCATTATGATTTTCAGGCCCCATCACTTTTTTTGTGATCTCTTCAAGCACTGTGTATTCTCTATTTTATTTTTCCTGTTTCTTTTCCTGCAGCCGATCCTTATACAAAGCCTTTTCATTAAATATGGCATCTTTGCTCCTAACGATTTTTTGTTTTCATAATCATAAAAGAAATAACCAAAATCATTAACGCCATATCCAATAAAAGTACATTTCTTTTATTTTCCCTCAAGCTTTTTTCTATTTTCTTTATTAATGTGGACAAAGGCTTCACAACCAAAAGTACTTAAAAAAGAATAGTTTACATTTTTACCTATCCATGCCTCCTCTAAAATGCCATCATCCAAGGACCTTGAAGGCCCTCTGTTTATTAGATAAATAGTAGTATCTACAACATCTACCCAAAATTGTAAAGGCAATCCTGCATGCAATCTCATGCACCTTGCATGCTCCATGATTGTCCCATTCATCCTTTATGACACACCATTTTTTTGTAGTGTTCCTGGAACTATCTTCTCTCTGCGAATTCCATTTTTTGAACAATACCTATCAAACTCTTTGTTGCAATATTCACCTCCATTGCCTGATTTGAGACACTTCAACCTTTTTCTTGTCTCATTTTCAACCAAAACTTTCCATTTCTTGAAAGTATCAGATACATCAGATTTATTTCGAATACAATAAATCTAGGTTTTTTTGGTTGCATCATAAAAAAAAAGTAACATAATAACAAGAGCCACCGAGAGATGATACTTGAGCAAGTCCCCATACGTCTGTATGCACAAGCTCTAATTTTTCACTCTTTTTTTCTTTCCCAACTTTGATAAATCTGACTCTCTTCTGTTTTCCACAAACACAAATTTCAGATAATTCCAAATCAACATGCTTCAAACATGGCAAGAAATTTCTTGAGAGAAGGATCTGCATCCCCTTCTCAGTCATGTGCCCAAGTCTATGATGCCATAATGCCATCTCTTCTCCTATAGAGGTTAAAGCATTAATAGAATTAGAAATACCATTGCATAAATACAATGTACCAACCTTTTCTCCTTTTTCTATTACCAGGGTTCCTTTAGCGACCTTCCAGGTTTTATGTGTGAAAGTAGCTACATAGCCTTCACCTCCCAATTGCCATATTGAAATCATACTTTTCTTCACATCTAGAATATGCCTTACCTCCTTCAATAGCCATTGATTTCCATTTTGTTTTTTTATGAAAACTATACCCATTCTAATGGTTTTACAGTGTTTATCATCACCCAATCAAACCTGTCTGGAATCTCCTTGAACATAATCATGAAAATGTTTCCTATCAAGTGTGGCATGGAATGAGGCCCCTGAATCTACCACCTAGGCATCAATAATATTTTCTAATGAAAGAATCAAAGCATCTTGCAACACATCACCTGTCACATTCGCTTCATTATTGTTTTCTTGTTGTCTGTCTCCTTCTTTTCCCTTTAGACTTGCAGTCTTTCCTTAGGTATCCTTTTTTCCTGCATTTCCAGCACAATATCCCCGATCTAGACTTGGATCTACCTTTTCTTGACTTATTGTGATATCCAGGGCTCTTTCCTCTTTCCATTTTTCTTCCCCTAGGCTCTGCAATCAAAGCATTACCTAATATCTCACCGGAGCTTTTCCATCGCATTTCCTCACTAAGGATTGCATTGACAACATCATCAAACTTTAAAGTACTAGATTTAGAGACATAGTTACTAATGGCCATAACTAAACCATTCCAAATTTCTGGCAATGAGCACAGAAATAACAAAGCCCTAACTTCATCATCAAAAGTTACCCGGACAAAACTTAACTGATTGGTAACTGTATTAAATTCATTTAAATGATCAGCGACACATCCACCTTCTGACATCTTCATATTAAATAAATGCTTAATAAGAAATACCTTATTTGAGGCCAAGGTTTTTTCATATAGTTTGGCCAATGTCGACATTAAACCCTCTGTTGTCTTTTCCTTTGAAATATTAAGTGCTACCAATGCCAATAGGCACAACTGTATGGTTCCAAGTGCTTTTCTGTCGAGAATATCCCATTCTGTGTCTTTCATACTCATCGGCTTCTTTACCTTTCACTCAATGGTTGGTACATATCTCTTTGGTACAAATAATCTTCCATTTGCATCTTCCACAGCTGGTAGTTTTGGCCATTAAATTTTTTGATCGTAAACCTACCATCTTCTGCCATTCCTCCCACTCGAATGAGGAACCCCTCTCTCCTATGAGTTTATCAGCTAAATAGACCTTCAGCTCTTATACAAGTTGTTAGAAAATTATATATTATAGAGCAATGGAACACATAAAATATTGTAGAAATATAAACACAAAAAACACATAAAACAAGAGAGACACAGATATATGTGTTTCACCCAGTTTGGGCTACGTCCACAGAGAAACAACCAGTTCTTCCTTTTATATTATCCAACAAATTAAAGAGATACAAAATACAGTAGATCCAGTGTAATTCCCTCTTCGCTCCCAATCTCCTCTCTCTTCCTCACTCAGAATACATATCTACATAGACGCAATATAATTCCATCATATATAGTGAGGGGTTGCCTTCTAGCAAAAAAAACCTAAATTAAACATAACTTCTACTGTCAGATCTCCACCTAATGAACAGCCCAGATTGATTACAAAATTACAACATTTTACACGGCAATTTTACATCCATTTTTAGCTTCGTGGGCACTGCCCCCGATCCCTTGCCAAGGGGGGGCTCCCAAAGGTCGCAACTGCCCCCCCTGGACCCCCCTGCAGTGTACATTTTATGGGGGGCATTGTCGCCCCATTACGAACTGGGGTCCAATGCAACGATACCTTTAAATACAAAAGATAATGAGGCTCCACACCCAACACTGGGAAAGATGCAGGAAGCTCTAATTTGTATTCCATTGTACCAATCTTTTTCAACACCTTGTAAGGACCATAATACTTTGGTGATAATTTATTATCTTTCCTAGCTTGCTTTAGGGACAATTTTTTTATATGGTTATAGTCATAAAAATACCCAGCCACCTACATCAAAACATCTTTTATTGTAAGGACCATTTGATTCTATACTAAAGTGAGGTTATCCTTTAAGATTTGGAGAACTTGTTGTTGATGCTTGATGTGATCTTCCATTTATTGAACATTTGAATTTTCTCTTAAAGATGATGTGATGGATGGTGTATGATATCCATAAAGTGCCATAAATGGGGTCATTTTTGCTGAAGCATTATATCACCATTCAACCAGAGGTAACCACTTGACCCATTGTGCTTTTTATCAGATACAAAGCAACGAAGATATCCTTCCAAAAATTTGTTCACTAACTCTGTTTGTCCATCTATATTGAGAGTTTGAGGAGTGGCAATACTTGCTAACGCACTACAAGATATGGTTGAACTCATTTCTTATTTCTCTGGGGTTGGTTGGTGTATATCCTCTTATTTCAAGATTTCTTAATCCTTTTCTTCCTGCTCTTCACAATCTATGTAAAATAATTTCTTCTCACCACACTTATGACCTTTGGTGTATTTTCTATCACAACTGTAACAAAACTCATTTTCTCTTTTTTCTTCCAATTATTTTGCTGTCAACCTTGTAGGTTTTGGAAGGCTAGTCCAGCAACAACACTTCTCTATTTATAGTTGTGAGTGGTAGTTTTCCTTTTTGCCATAATTTTTCTTTCAATTTTTCTTGCCAACCTAAATTCCTTCTCCAATGAATCAGGTTCTCAAAGATGACCCTCATGTTGAATGTTATTCTTTAAAGTGCCTATGAAAACATTGATCATCTGATTCTCTAGAATATAATTTACCCTTGTATTCAATTTTTGGAAGTCGTCAATGTTCTCTTCCATTTAACCTTTTTGTTTGAGATTTATCAATTGGCTAAATAAGGTGTTTCTCTTTAATCCTCATAATGTGCTATCATTTCCTCCATGAAAATTGACCAGCTGACAAGTGATTTACGAGAACAAAGCCCTCTATATGATAAAAATTGATTTGGTTCTAAATATAAAGATGTAATACGTACCTTTTGTAACAATTTCACATCATGTAGATAAACATATTACTCCATCTGTAGTATCCATGTTATCGGATCCTTGCCATCAAACTTCATCATATCTTTGTTTCTTACTTTTAGGAGCTTGATATTGAAATGATTGTAACTCTGTAATTTTAGACTCCAAGTTATGAAATTTCATCTTGTTGTAGCCCTCTGAGTCATCTTTCCAAACCTACAAGTCTAATCGATATTTGATTCTCCAAGAAAGGGTTATGTCCAATCTCCTACGATTACCTGATTATAGATTGGTTCAATAGAGAAAACTCGTACAATGTACCATGCATCAATGTTTCTATAGAAATTTTGAATAATTAAACACTTATTCATAGAGATTATCCCGATTATACACTATTGCGGAAAACATGCACAATACATAACCTCCTCTACATTGATCATCAATTTAGCAGCATCAAAAACAATGAAACATCAATTGCATGCACACATTAACACAGTATGTAACCCGGGGAAAGCATACAGCTGAAACCCCACACTATCTGTATATTATAATGATAGAGAACATGTAATAATACATAGTACAATACTCCTCACAAGTACTTAGTACTATCTCCACCTGTTACACACAAACTAGCTCAGATCTGAATCAATCACAGGTTCAAATCTCCTCCGCTGCTTGCCTGCCTCCACTGCGCAATCCTGCATGAGAATCAATCACTCTGTGAATTCGAATTCCCTTGGTTATACTATGGAAGCCTCATGGGCAATCTCCATCCATGCATGTGAAAATCTCATGCACAACTATAGTCACAACTGATAGCAATCTCAACCTCTAACACCTGTCTCCACTGAACTGTCCATGCACTGAGTTAACTGATGTATTATTTAGTTGCTTTATGAGTTAATAATTAGTGAATTAATTAAAAATTAATTCACACAACTCATCACTAGTGTATTCTTTAGTTAGACTAAAATACAACTAGTTCAACCAAGTCAAACTGAACACAACTCCATCAACTCCTCAATCAACTCCACCAAACTCAATCACTTGAGTTCTAACTGAAGTCCATCATGCAATAGCTCAACTGACCCATAAGAAAAGCGTATTCCCTTCTGACAGCTGCATGTGCCACATCCGTAGCTCAAACTGAAGTGCTCCAAGAGGATAAGATAATGTTTATAGTCCAAATATTATTATGAGCTAATAATATTCGACTGTTCTATTTTTAGCCTGGCAGTCTAAAAATAGAAACCGCCCATATGTCTAAAAATAGAAGTCCATCTATTTTTACCAACATGACCAATCATCCACAAATAGCATCCTGCAACTCATAGACCATGATCCATATGTCTAAAGATAGACTTTGCACCAAAAATAGCCTGCGGGCCCACTTAGTGAAGGCGACTTCTTTTCACTAAGCTCCATCATCTTGTTGCATTTTCAACACTCCCTCTCAACAAGATATGGATTATCTGCAACCCCTATCCTACAACTCTGGAATGTTCTGCATGCAACATATTTGCCTGGTCCACTTGCTCCAACAACACTTGGAACAAAAACACTCCCAACTGACCACTCTGTTGGGCTAGGAAATACTCTGGTGCTGAAGCTCTACCTGCTGCTAACAAGTGCTCCCTCTCTAACATCTGTGCTACTGCAACATCTCCATGCATCTCATACCATTTCACACTTCTCTGTGCCACCTAGCACTGTGCAAAACACTTGTGCCTCTCGTATTGCTGCAGCCTGCTAGCTATGCGCTGTCCTGGGATTCCCTACACTGTCGCTCTCTCTGCCGCTCCATCTGCATCTATCTCTACCCAATAAGTCAGTTCCTACTACTCCACATCGGGGCTCCCGTAGCAAGGTCTCATCCAAGAGGTTGGGTACCTCAAGGATCCTGCCCCTCCTCCTTGGGACGATCACTCTATATCGCCCCACCTCCTACCTGGAGGTATGGCTGCATGTGATCCCTCAGCCCACCTGGCTCGAAGTTTCCCCCTACTAGAGGTCTCTGCATGAGTAGATGTCTCTACTTGATCTCCTCTCAGCTTCCCTTGTTGTGGCTACTCCACAACCTTCTGAAGCTGCTGCACCAATCGTGGCTCCTCCACAATCATCTGAGACTTCTTCTGGCTCTGCATGTTGAGAGGTAATATACGCTCCCTCTCAACCACCAAGTCTCCATCAGTTGCCTCGCTGCTCAAGGCTTTTCATGCATCTTGAACCTTAAGAGCATACAGGTTTTTGACCCGTGAACCAATCTGCTTCACCTGTTTAGTGATGGTGTTTCCAAGGAAAACCTTTCCCTTAGTGAAGACTACATCATAGCCTCTATCCTCCAGTATTGCAATCGACACCAAGTTTCTCTTTATTCCTAGTACATACTTGACATCGGTCAAGGTAAGGCAAGCTCCATGCTCCCTCTAAAAAATAACCATGCCTACACTTGAGACACTATACTTCTCATCATTACCCATCGCTATGAGTATCTGGAGATCTTTCTCCTCCAAAGTACTGAACAAACTCTTGTCACCGGTCATGTGGAAAGAAGCTCCACTGTCAAGAAACCAACCACTTCCCACCATGGATGAAACCATGCATGCGAAGAGTGTGAAATCCAACTCAAATTGTGAAGCAAGTGCCTCACCTTCAGATCCTTCCCCGGATCCCTTCTTGGATTTCTTCTTTGGGCAATTAGTAGCATAATGGCCCAACTCATGACAACGAAAGCATCTCACCTTCGACTTGTCAACCTTCTTCCCATCATTGGAAGAACTAGATTCAAAAAGAGAACCCTTCTCCTTTCCCTTCTTTGCTATGACAGCCAAAGCGCAATCTTCTTCATCAAATGCCTTTCATGAAGATTCGTCCCTGGTATTCTGCCTGATCTCCTCTTGCACAAGATCCGACCAAAGTCTCTCCCATCCTGGCAATTTCTCCCGACCATTGACAGAGTCCTGATAGGAATGCCAAATCTTCGAAAGACCAAGGAGAGCCAAGCTCACCAAGTCCTCATCATCGACAGTCACCCCCACACTTCCTATCTCATCCTGGCACTGGGTGAACTTTGTGAGATACTTGGGCATACTGTCTCCATTCTCACACTTAATGTTTCTGAGTTTATCCTTGAGCGCCAACTTCCTCTGGTCACTCTTGCTTTGGAATAAGTCTGTCAACGCTTTCCACATCAAGTATGGAGAAGCCTTTCCATGCAGGCTAGATACAATGTGATCCTTCACGCCCTCCAACAGAATCCTTCGACACTTTGCTGTCTTCTTTTTCCAAGCATCAACTTGCGCAGTATCAGTAGGCTTTGGGACCTCAGCCTCCATGAAATCCTTCAGCCCATTATCATCTAACACCGCCTCCATCCTGTACTTCCATGCAATATAGTTCGAGCTGCCCTCAAGAACATACTCCAATCGCAATCCGTTGAAAGACATTGCCACATTCATACCAAGAAAACGCTGCTGCAAATTAGAATTCCACCAGCTCAAAACTCAACCGCCTCTGATCTAAAATTCGTGAGAACAAAGTATTTCTCGTATAGAGATTGACTGTATGGGCTTTTACTGGATATCTCACCTTCCAAAGGAAGGATGAATCCAAAGGCTACCTGGCCCGATTACAGACTCTGCCTGAAGAAATAAAATGTAAACACTTTCTGAATAATAGATCTGATGATCAACAACTCTAATACCATGTAGAAATTTTGAATAATTAAACACTTATTCACAAATATTATCCCGATTATACACTATTGCGGAATACATGCACAATACATAACCTCCTCTACATTGATCATCAATTTAGCAGCATCAAAAATAATGAAACATCAATTGCATGCACACATTAACACAATATGTAACCCGGGGAAAGCATACAGCTGAAAACACCACACTATCTATATATTATAATGATAGAGAACATGTAACAATACATAGTACAATACTCTTCACAAGTACTTAGTACTATCTCCACCTGTTACACACAAACTAGCTCAGATCTGAATCAATCACAGGTTCAAATCTCCTCCGCTGCTTTCCTACCTCCACTGCGCAATCCTGCATGAGAATCAATCACTCTGTGAACTCAAATTCCCTTGGTTATACTATGCAAGCCTCATGGGAAATCTCCATCCATGCATGTTCAAATCTCATGCACAACTATAGTCACAACTGATAGCAATCTCAACCTCTAACACCTGTCTCCACTGAACTGTCCATGCACTAAGTTAACTGATGTATTCTTTAGTTGCTTTATGAGTTAATAATTAGTGAATTAATTAATAATTAATTCACACAACTCATCACTAGTGTATTCTTTAGTTAGACTAAAATACAACTAGTTCAACCAAGTCAAACTGAACACAACTCCATCAACTCCTCAATCAACTCCGCCAAACTCAATCACTTGAGTTCTAACTGAAGTCCATCATGCAATAGCTCAACTGACCCTTAAGAAAAGCATATTTCCTTCTGACAGCTGCATGTGCCACATCCGTAGCTCAAACTGAAGTGCTCCAAGAGGATAAGATAATGCTTATAGTCCAAATATTATTATGAGCTAATAATATTCGACTGTTCTATTTTTAGCCTGGCAGTCTAAAAATAGAAACCGCCCTTATGTCTAAAAATAGAAGTCCACCTATTTTTACCAACATGACCAATCATCCACAAATAGCATCCTGCAACTCATAGACCATGATCCATATGTCTAAAAATAGACATAGTCTAAAAATAGACTTTGCGCCAAAAATAGCTTGCGGGCCCACTTAGTGAAGGCGACTTCTTTTCACTAAGCTCCATCATCTTGTTGCATTTTCAACAGTTTCAACCTTCATCCCTAAAAACAATACCCAACAAACTAAAAATTTTCTCCTTTCTATCACTTTTGACTAAATTTGAATCTGATGCTCATAGCAAAAGTTATGATGATTTTCCTTAGGTCACATGTTTGAGATGGAATTTGAGAGCTTGCAAAAACCCTAACTTCCTTGGATCCTATTTCTAAAAGTATAGTGAACCAAGATCGGAAATTAGTAGAAAAGCTTTAGTAGGATTTCTTCTCAAATGGGTTTTAATTTAAACTTTTGAATTTTCATTGAAAAAATGTTATAGAAAAAAATCCATGAGGACCTGTTTGAGATGGAATTCTAGAGCCTGAAAAAACCTTAACATAATTAGCTCATATCTCTAAAAATATATCGAGACAAGATCTGAAATTTGGACACAAGGCGCATCAAGATGTTTTCTCAAATGGGTTTTAGTTTTAGCTTCTGAAACTTCATAGGAAAAATGTTATAGATAAAATTCCACGATGACCTACTTGAAGCAGCGAAACCCTAGAATCCAAAGCTCTGATACCAAATGTTATGAATCCAACTCACAAAATAGACGAAAATATAGATCAGCGTCTCAGAGGGTCAAAACTCCTTTACATTACATAAATAAACAATTCTTGTATGATACAAATGATGATGCCTCCTTTATATATAGGAGTTTAAGGGGTCACAATATAGTCAAAGCCGACATAACAATAATAATGTAAGGGCACAACAATAAGAATATTGGGATTATATGGGGCACAATTATAACAATATGGGGACTACTTGGGCACAAAAATATGATAAGGGGTTTGCACTAATAACAATAAGGGGCTACACTAGTATTATAAGGACCTAACATGGTAATACCAATACCAAGGGAATCTATACAATTATCAAAGCAACAAGCCAAAATACTACATGTGAATACCATGGTAAGACCAATACTAATGCCACATGTACCATGGTAATACCAATACCGAGTGCACCTTCCATGGTAATACTAATACCGAGGGCACTTGTACCATGGTAATACTAGTACCATGTTAATACCAATTAGCTGCCATACCGAATACCATGGGAACCATCCTTGCTAACACATGGGTAATAATTTATATCCAAACAATTATATGCATAACTAATGCATATCCAAACAATTATATTCATAACTAATGCATATCCAAAGACATCCAACACCTATAGCAACGTCATCAAGCCATCAAGTAGCCTCCCATAACTATAGAAACATATTCTACACATGTATCAACATATCCAATGGTTCCAACACTTGTAGAAGCATCTCTAACACATGTAGCAGTATATCCAACACCTGTATCAGCAACATCAATTCATCCAACTATCTCCAACACCTACAAAGGAACCTTCAATACTTGTAGCAACATCAACCTATAAAAGTCCATCATAGCATGCCCTGCAACCAACTCTACTCAGCCTCTAAATCTTGCATTAAGTCATGCCGCAACTAAGTTGACATCAATGCCAACCAACGAGACCAACAAATTGACCACTGCTACAACCCAACACTTATCGTGAGAAGGACTACAAACAACATCAGGTTGACATAAGGCATATGATGAACAACTCCAAGACCTTGTTATATGTGTGTGGCGGGTGGGGAGCGGCGTGTTGGTGGGGGGGATTAAGACATAGTGATGGATATGTTGAGTATGAGGGGGTGTGTAATTTCTTTGAAGTGAAAACCCTTTTTATTTTTAATTTCTTGAGCTGAAAATCATTTCTTTACATTTTTCCATTTTGAAAAAAAAACTTCTAAATACTTAATTATTAAGATTAATTTTAATTATAATATAATAAATGTAATCAAATAAATTATTCCTGTATGGTGTGGTAAGGAACATATGGTTTTAGGTTGTGTGGCCACCACCAAACCAAGCATCACAACTGATAGGCATGGAACAATTCCCTCTTGTCCTTCATTAAAACTCCACTCACCTCACCATTATGGTGGCACCCATCTCAACATTAAATACAACCTAGTTCATTCCTACCAATGCCATGTAGAACCACCCTTTGGATATATCCACCCTAGGCTACTAAATCTGTACTTCATCATATCAATATATTAATGTAAGCAGATGAAAGAGGACTCTCTTTCTAATGCAAGAAAATTAAGAGATTGATTAAGAAAAAAGGGGTTTCTAATTGGAAGATGAAACTTAAAAACCCAAGAATTTTAGACTTGTAGAATGGAAATCAATTTGGCAGCATAAGGGTGCCCCCCCCTCCAACATAGGATTAACTGAATATTACTCCAATTTATTTCACGTCATTGTGAGTGGGGTTATAAGAGGATAACTCTCAGTAAAACCAATAAAATTATCCTGGAAACATGTTATTATGCATATATTTTATTTTTTTGTTTCAAAATAGCTATATATGTGAATTGTTAAAGGGAAGCAAGCATAGGTATGCACTTTTCCTTTGTAAGAGTAGTTTATGTACATGTTATATCTTTCGATGAGTCATATATATGAACTCAAAATTTATTTTTTGAAGATTTCAAGGGAGGAGTAATGTTTGCCAAAGGGGATGAGGAAGTTATGCCATAACATGTATTAGTGTTAAATAATTCTATAACATACTCTCCCTAATTTGTGATGTCACAAGGTAATCTAAATGTCAGTGGACTCATTATGTTATTATGACATCGGGAATATGTTATTATGGCTCTTTATGGGCTAAATCTATTACTTTATCAATTCTATTATGCATATAGTTTTCTTAGTACAAGACTACCAAGCATATAATGTGTTCATTGTTTCACAAGGGAGCATTGACATCCCATAAATGTTATCATTTTGCTACAAAAAATCATTTATGAAAGGGGTGTGGTTGGCCTCTATTAGCCTCAATTTGGCTAACTTGGAGACCTTTTTTAAAATTTTAATGAAGCTCTCTCAAGTAGACTCTACTCTCATTTTTTCTTTTATGTTTAAATAATTATTATGTTTTGATTACTAGAATCATATTGATTAGATGTATGTTCGACCATTATATTTTCTAATATAAACATGATAATATGTAGTGCTTACATTGTTGTGCCTTATGTATTTGACTAGTTGTGACCTTGTTAGGTCCCTATAATACTAGTGTATCCCCCATATTGTTATTTTTGTGCCCAATAGAATCCCACTATTGTTATTGTTGAGCCCTTACATTATTATTGTTATGTAGGCCCTAATTATATTGTGACTCTTTAGGCTCCTATATATACCAAGGAGGCCTTGTGATTTGTTTCATCCAAGAATTGTTTATTTATGTGATGTAAAAGGAGGTTTACCCCATTAATAGGTATATTTTCAAGTCATTGATCTATCTTTTCTTCTATTTTGTGATCTGGTTACATAACATTTGGTATCAAGCTCTGGATTCTAGGGTTTCACTGCTTCAAACAAGTCATCTTAGAAATTTCACTATAACTTTTTTCGGTGAGGCTTAAAATGATGAAAGTTCAACCATGCGGAGCCAAAAGCTCGATGCATATCATGTAAAAATTTCAAATCTTTGTTCAGTATATTTTCAGAGATGTGGTCTAACGAAGTTAGGGTTTTTGCATGCTCTAGGATTCAGTCTCAAATAGGTGTTCTGGGGGAAATCAACATAGCTTTCTCTTTGTGCACCGGATTTGAATTTTGTAAAAATTGGTTGAAATTTAATAGACTGTAGTTTCTTATGTATAATTTTTAGGGCCGAAGGTCAGTGACATGATGAATCTTGTACAAGATTTCTCTAGTGAACTAAGCCACAATCAGGTCATATTGGGATATTTGGCATAATGTTACCTTGAAGAATCCAATATTAGTTTGACTTATGGCATTGAGAAGAATACTCAAATGGATAAAAAAAAAAATTTAAAACCTTGGAGAGCCTAAATTATAGAGATATGACAATTTCAATGTTGAGCTCCTAAAAGTAAGGGAAAGGTGTGTATTTCTTTAAATTTTCATAACTTTTGCTTAAAAATCAGTTTGAAGCGATTCATGAGGGGGAATAGTGAAGATTATATATCATTAAGTGGTTACAGATACCAAAAAAAAAAAAAAAAAATGGATACACCCAGTAAGCCAACAGAATGCTCTACTACGACGCATGAATAAGAGGAGAAAATACATGATATATCAAACGTACAAGAACAAGTGAAACAAATTTCGTACTTGCAAAGAGTAACCAAAAATGAATTGGAAACTAAGATGGATTGTTTAAAAACAAACATGGGAGTTTTTAAAGTAGAAATGGATGCAATGAATGTCAATTTGGAAGGGTTGATAAAGTTGTTGCAAATAATGCTTCCTAGTGGTGACAAGATAATCCATGAAAATCATGATGAGGACAAAAGGAATATGAATTATGATTCTTGAGACTCCAATATTGGGATTAAGACCAACAAAATTCCAAATATGAATATGAGAAAGTTTAATGGAAAGGTTCTGGTGACATGGATACTAGAAATGGAGCAATTCTTTGATCTACATGATATGTGTAACGATACCTCCCCTCATATCTAGCCACTTCCACCATCTTATTCGGGATAAACATCATATGAGGGGCTATTATGACAATACGCAACCTCCTAGGTGACCTTAAGGAAATGGATTCAACATAACAGACCTTACTAACTTCCCTTGGGTGCCATAGACCTTCAAATAGTATCCCAAACCCTCCAGGATTCCATTCCTTGAGACAGCTCAACTTTTCCCTAAGCTTCACCCCTAGTCACTCCCTTGCCAAATCATCCATGATACTATGGGTCCCATTCACTCCATGAGATCATATGAGTGTGATTATGGACTTTTCCTACTAGTGTTGTGCCAACGACTATGAAATTTAAGGTTATTTTCCAGGGCTAGGGTTAAGCCTTTGCCCAGAAATCCACGTGACTTCTAGAATTCATAAAATACATAAGGACAATTCTTGTAAACCAAAAACCAACACCAGGACTAGACCTGACCATCCCCAACTGGGACTAACATTCCGTAAAGAACTTGGTAGATATGCAACCCACAGGTCATGAATGCAAGTCTAAATATAAGGGACTGAAAAAGCATATGAGACTTAACAAGAAGGGTAACCGCCTTCTCACATTAGCTGTCTTAACATCAATTAGGTCGTGCATCCATTATTATTTTAATTACAATTAAAAACATGAAAAGAGCCATGACTGAGAATTGTCACATAACCATGCCTATAACCATATCACTAATAATAAGAGAACAACCATTATAGCCACATAATAACAAGTACATTTACCAATCAAAAGAATGATAACTTAGCTTTCATTAAACATAGGAAAGAGCCAACTAGATTCAAGACTTCCATGTACCACTCGACCATTGACTTGGCTGAACCAAATATTTCTTTCATCGAGTCACCCCCATGCCATATTCCAAGCATGAATGTGGCTCTCATGGATAAAACAATCCGGAAACAACCAAGGGAATCCAGAGGTTAAACCACCTCCACCCTCACCATACTGAGATCTCACCTAAACTGGTCCTGAGATCACAAAACCAAACCTAACTTGGAATGCCTCTAGATTCCTTCACCATCCTTAAGTAATTTTATCCTCTCCACCCTCATGATTTACCATTTATCCCTCCATTACTGGTCAAGGGATTCCTAGGCCTTTGGAAATTTTCCTGAGACCACCTCCACCCTAGATTCTGAAACCATCTGGCAATTCCAAAGCTCAAAACCAAGAACAATCCCATCACACCATGACTATCTGAAAATGGCAAGGCAAGGGTGAAAAAAACTATTAAAACCTAACAAAAACATGTCACTAATAGCAAGAGAACAAAATACCAATATTCACATACCATGCATCTCAAAACCAGCTAGGAAGTCATACCTTTCCTTTCTTGGTCTTTGCTTTCCTTTCCTTTCCTCGTCCTTTTTTTTCTTTCTTTTCTTCCTTTTCTTGCTTGATCTTCTTCTCTTCTTGGTGGTCTTCTCCTCTCTAAGACTACTTCTGAAAATGAACTTAAAAAAGGCGCCAAACTGATGCTCTAAGGTATTTTATTATTCATGCCTCTAATTTCTTCAATTTTCCATTATTTTCCTCCAATTTCCTCCTCACATGCAACCTATGACCTTTCACCTACATTTTCTCCTATTTTCCTTTATTTTCATAAATAAAATGCCAAAAATGCCTTTTTTCCTTTTTAATGCCTTAGCCATTGCCTTTTCCAATTTCCTTCTAGCCATAAACACATCAAGGGATGTCCACTAGGATATCTTTTCCCAACATTCAGATTGGAATAAGTGTCTCTTAACTATGGTCTTATTTTTCCTTTATTAACTTTTATTACATGAACTTTTAAATCGGGGTTGTTACAGACCCCTCACCCTTAGGAGAACATCGTCATCGATGTTAAACCACACCTAGACCCAGTAAAACCACTGAAAAGAAAAAATATTTCCCATGGAGCTTTCTAACTTAGCTCGCTACAATATTTACAATGAATAACCTGCTCAAGATAACAACAATCATGACAACATGTTGTAGCGACTACAACACCCTCCAAAATTTTGGCTTGCATCCAATTTCAGAGCCTTCCTTGGGTTTTTTCCTTGATGTTTTCAGGCACTTGGGTTCATCCCGTGAGCTCATAGTGAGTCTTTTCGCCCTCCTCTCTTGACCATTCAACAAACATATTTTTGCAAGTTGGTCACAATGTCATCCTTGTAGTCATTTTCTGGCCACACACAAGGTCCCACTTCATGTGCACAAGTTGTATTCTCTATGTAAAAATTCATTGGACTCACATACGAATTTGTATGCATTATTGCCAAGCATCGTCGCGATCGTTCGATAATCCATCACAAGTGTCCCACTTGTCACTCACATCGTTGGTCAGTCACACTGAGTATATGTTGTCTTGATGGTTTGAGGTGTCTTGCCATTGAGTCGTGTTGAGTGTGTGTTCACAAGGTCGCATATGCACAAGTTCACTCACCCACACACTTAGTCATTTTTCTGAAGTTTTGACGACCCAATCACCCTCCAACAACTAGACACCTGTTGAGCTGCATTGTGCAGTTTCAGCTTTCAATGATTGTGTACTACTACCTAGAATTGCACAGAGCTTGAAGCTACCTCCCAAGTAGTCTGCACTACACAACCCCGGAATCGAGTCAACCAATTGTCACCCAAAACAATGCAGAAGTTTCCCAACAAGCCATTTCAATTTGCGCTGCCCACAAGCACATAAACCAAGCCTCCAACTGGTCAACTGGAGAGTTTGACCAGGTAGTGACCTCGGGAATCACTCCCCTAAAAAATTGTGTAAAAGTTTCCAAGTATGCTTGCTCGGCTAACTGAAGAAACTTTGAAGACATGCCCGATAGATACCTAGTGTCTGCTACTGTCTCCCTCAAGAAATTGTGCAGTTTTTCCAGCCAATCACCCAGCCAGCCGACCCACTTCTCACCCAGAAAAATGCGCAGATTTCATGAGCAGTCCCTCAATTGCTCAGTGTCCCACTTAGCTCAGAAACTGTGTTGACATGGTGAGCAAGCCAACCTCCAGTAATTGCGTTGTTTTTTTCACCAGCACCCCCACAACCCATTGCCATCTCCTTGAAAAAATGCACATTTTTTCCTAGCAAACCTCCTGTATCCTGCTACCAACTCCCCGAAGGAATTGTGCAGTATTTGCTACCAATCCCCCTCTGATTCCTGCACTGCTTCCCTCAAGAAATTGTGTAGATCTACCCTCTAGTCGAGCCAGATCCTGTGGATAGTCACTGCTGATCTGGATTGTCCATCTCATTCTCCTAGTGACTTCTGTGCAATTTCCACCAGCAATGCCTAAAGCCCATATCCTAGCTTGAGATCTTCCTTGCGCGGTTTAATAGCCTTGTTCTCTCTACCAGTCACCTACATCCAAAGCGAACAACAATGCATCATCGTAGACTAGGATATTTATGGATATGATTTCATCTCATAATGAGTGATCACAGATACAGGTACATGGATAAGACATGATGTGATGACGAATGGGATGAATAAGGAGAGCACATGCAAGGAGATTTTTTCACGAATAGACGAACATGCGAAGCATGCCAAAGTATGAGCGAAGGAGGGACGTGTACACACGGCATCAAGTGAACATCAAGACCATTAAGTATTCTACACACCTTTCCATGCATAGGTGAATCTATAACACACCAAGAGCACATACATCACTCAACAGAACTGCAACTCAACACGGACACCAACAACAACATGAACATACCATCACTATCATGTCGAGTCATGTCATGAGTCATCTCAGCCACATCACTAGTGTGGACCATACTGTTGTAAATCAATGCAATGTAACATGAAATTCCAAGAGACCCACATGTCATATGAAGAGTCATGTAAAGTTGAAGAGTTAAGTAAGTCAAACAGTCATGAGGTAAGTCGAATGGTCACAAGGTCTAGTTTTACCCTTTGGCTATAAATACCCCTCATTTGTACATGCAAAAGACATTTTCACCTTGGCTCATCCCACATAGCCTTGACAGTTTGTAGTCTTTTCTTTGAGGAGCGAGCACTGGTTCCAACGCCCCTATCATGGGGTTAGTGATGTATGGTGTACCGATGTGTCTTGGAACATTTGCTTAATTTAGAAGCTTGATAACAGGCCAACACGATTTCACACATGTCTTGTAATTGTTTGTAATACTAATATTGGAACACTTGTAATGCATGTTTCTTTAAACTGTGTTAAAACGGTTGAACTATTTTAGTTTCTTTAATACACATGTTTATGAAAATGTGTTTTATAAGTTATTAACACTAACCTACTCATGTGGGCTACCTCACCAGACATCAGAGAAAACGTTTCCCATAAAGTTGCTATAATGACCGTCACAATCGCGCGGACTACTCCATTGAGTATTGTATGTGCTATCCCTTCTTGTGTTTCATGATTGCCACATCTCTGTGGACTACTCCACCGGAAGTTGTGCACATCCCTCTCCCTCTGCGGTGAAAGAAACTTGACACAAGTAACACTAGCACTCACCAAGCACACAATCCTCATTGTTCGAAGACAAAGAAGACCACTCTCATGTGCTAACAAGTAAGAGCTAAGGCAAACATTTAAGATAATGGCAACTGGGCCATCGTACTGAATGGGACTCCTACACCAAATGGTGTGAGGTCTAGTTGGGATTTAATACAGGGGAGATCCCCTGAATGTTGTCAATTCTAGCACTGACAACATTTCTGGTGCTAGAAGGAGGGTTGCTACTTGTTTATGGTTGAATTTCCTCTCAGCCCCATGCATAAATCATTTGGTCAAGGTAGTAACTCACACTCCCTCTCGCCTACATGCGACTTTGAAGTTGGTTACTCCTCACCTATCATACGTGAACATGAAATTTTGTATCAGTGCCTCTACATTTTATGTCCCATCACCTTTAGTTCTTGAAAGTATTCGAACTAATACCAAGAATACAACACTTTCCATAGGCATCAAGAAATCCAAAAAACCACTACCATAGAGGTTGTTGTATCATCGGTGGAAGAAGTAGTTCTTTCCACACTTGAGGTTCTCACAAATGCTGTTGAGAATGAAGAGGAACCTTTGGTATTCCAATAGGGAGAACGAGACGCCCTCGTGATATTGGGCTCAATTTCCGGTAGAGGAGGCAAAGGGGAAGGTAGCAAAGGAGGTGGTGGCAGAGACAAACCAATAGACTTAGAGCTGGAATCGTTAGATTCTAAAGAAGAGGAGGATGACAAAGAAGAATAAGACATGGCTAACCAAAATCTAGAATGGTTGACTCAGGGACCATTGGCTCTCCAAGGTACTTTCCAAAAGATGCCAAAGCATTCGGAGAGAATGCTCACAAAGTATGACCCTGACAAAGCAGTGAAGGTAGAATATCACTTGGACAACTTCTACCTACAGTTGCAGACACTCGAGGTACGGTACGACAACATTGCAAGCAAATTGTTTCCATGTATCTTGGATGGTTTTGTGGCAGTATAGTATCACAGCCTTCCTGTCAACTCCATCCATAACTGGGGTACATTCAAAAACATGTTTATGGAAAAGTTTGTTGATGACAAGACCCCACCCATGTTACTCAAAGAATTGGGAAGCCTGGAGATGGATGGGAAAGAAAAGGTAAAATATTTCAATAAGAGGTTTCTACGCATATTGAATAAGTTTTCAGCAGATACAAAACCTCATGACTCCATCATTGTTGATTACTACATGTTTTCACTACCAACCAGCATTGTGAGGTTGTCAAGCGAGCTGCAAAACCAACATTGTTAGAAAACTGTGAAGAGGAAATAGTTGTTGAGAAATACTTGCGCGCGATTGGAGTCATCAAGGATGATGAACCAATGAAGGAATCCAGAGACACAAGAAGGAAGCCCTAGGCTACGGCCAACAAGGGTAAAGTCAAGGAAGCAAGTGATATTGAAACCCTTACTCATCTTGTCAAGAACTTGACAATAGAAGTGTCCGAGCTCAAAAAACAAACATTTGACACATTCTATGAGCAGCCGGCCGCCCAGACAAAGACAAGGAAGCATGTCATCAGGCAGAAATCTCTTCCCGACTAAAATATACAAAGATCCAGCTCAGTATTCTAGGTCGAATAGTGCATGAGCAACGAATTTCGCTCAATTCATAAAGATGAGCACCCAAAAGGGGCTTGTTCATACTAGAAATGAGTTGCAGGCTTAGTATGCGACCACATGCCAAACATGATTAGCAATGCACAAGGGCGACTAGGAGACATGGATGGTGATGAAGATATTGCACCTGATGAGACATCAAGTGCTTGGCAGGTGATTAACATGCATCAGTTCTTGCAAGCAGCACAGAGGACAAACACTGAGAAGTAGACCCAAAAGAAAAATGGTCATTACAATCTCAGAAGTCAAGGGGCTCCCCCTACACTTAGGGAGATGCAACAGAGTCTCAAACTACTAAGGAAGGTTGATCCACTAGCCATAGAAAAAGCAGAAAACACAAAGAAAGCCTGGGAAGACAGCGGTGAACAAGAGTACGTCCATGAGTAGCAAACTCTAGAACACTCCGTCGGACAATACCAACACCAGTGTCACCCTAGAAATATCAGTTTTTCTACTGACTTTGGATTACAACATTGTAGAATACATGAAGAAAACTCATGCAAACATCATTTTTTCGAGTAGGCTAAGATTCAAAGTTAGTGAGACATATTACTACGCGCACTGGGGCAGACATCTATGGACAGCGCAATCTTTACCAGTAAGGGAGCAAGCACACCTCCCAAATCACTTTCAACTGTGTTGAAAACACTCTAGATTGAAGAAGAAAACTTTGTTTGCCTTCCATTCCTGGTTTCATTTGAAATATTTAACTATAATGTTCACAACTATTTGGTTGATTATGGCACGACAGCCAACATCATGCCACTCTCCATTTCCAAAAGGATCAATGCGCAATGGAGAAAGACACTCGCACAGATCATCCAACTCAGTTGGACATCCATACCAGCCATTGTAAGCTTTGGGATGTGATGATACAACTATCTCATGACAGCTGAGTTCATCAGTGCATAAACATTGTTGTTGTGGACATACCAGAACCATATGTATTACTACTCAGCAGAGACTGGTCTAGCAAGCTGAATGAATACTTTTCTACAGACTGGGCTCACATGCGGCTTCTGTATAAGGGAAATAATAATCAAATCTGGGTGTTATCCGAGAGATACATGAGGCACAATATCGCTCCCATCAATGGCGAGAATGAACCATTAGCCTTTGCAAAGCTCATGTTCAACAACTGCCTCTTGGAAACAATGTTGGGGTGTTATCCTACGCAACCAGCTCTGACCCCACCAGACATGTAGGTTGGTCTCCTTCCTTACCCAACTAATGGAAATGAAACCTGTACAGTGCATTGTAACATTAGTAGTAGTAGCAGTAGCAACAACAATAGCAGTAGTACAAGTGCATCGAATGGTCCATGTACAGACGAGTTGTGGGCCATGTACTTCGATGGATCAAAGACACGAGATGTCTCTGGAGCCAAGTGTGTCTTGATTTACCCAAAAAATAGGAAACACTTGATTTTAAGCTACTTGGAGTTTAAGTGCACAAACAACATTATCAAATACAAAGCACTCATGTTGGACTTGCAAAAAGCCATTAGCCTCAATGTGGTCACACTCAAAGTGGTAGGTGATTCTAAAATCATGGTACGACTAGTATGTAACACCATACATTATTTCTCACCTCATCTCAAAAGTTACCAGAAAGAGGTATGATGACTTATCTCTAACTTCGAAGAATTTAATATCAATATTGTACCAATAATGCGTATTGTAGTTTCTAATGCTTTAGCAAACGCAACTTCTAGAATGCCACCACTTGGGGATAGATTTACTGTTCAAATTTTGTATAGGCCTTCTATCCCGAACAACATAACTAATTTACACGTGTTTGATGATGATCAACAAATGTTGCATTTCATGGGAAATTCTAATATCTACAAATATATGGCGATTGACGAAGACGATCATGAGCAGTCTTTGCAAGCTGGGGCTGATAACAAGAAAGGAATCCTCATCCCCAAGGGTGTGGTATCTTTATAAAAGCACTATGACTTGCAAGACCAATTTCAAGGCCCAAGGAACAACAAAACCCACAACTCTACCATGATGCATGAACTGATTAACTTGGGAATAGAACAAGATTCGAAGTTCATTAATCTTGGTATCTGTTGCATGCAACGTTGTGTTATATTCTTTCCACGACTAGCCCACGTAGTTAACTGGGGGTTAGAGGGGGGGGGGGGGGGGTCACAGGGGTTTTGAGGGGTACCTGTAACCCCACTTTAGGTTGGGTGGACCCACCTATGGTTTTGTGCATGATTTTCGCACATGTTTTTGGACGTGATGGTTTTCGGTCCATGGTTTTGGACACGATGGTTTTTCGGCCCATGGTATTGGATGCTTTGGCATGTATAACTATGTATTGTAACATTGAAAGGAACATAATGAAAAATCAAGTTGGTAGTTCCCTTTTGGGATCCAGGGGAAAATCTTTGTGTATATGTGTTTTATGTGTTATGCTCTCACATTGTTTATTTTATGTGTTTTAGAATTCATATGCAGGTAATTTCTGTACGGGGTTAAAACCTACATTTGGTATCAGAGATGTATTGGCTTCAAGGGGATGCCTTTGTTACTGAGGGGTTTCACTCGGACCTGTGGTAGACATTGTTCAATGGGAGATCTGTGAGATCGATTCTAGTGGTGAAAGAAGATGGTGAGCAGTGAAAAGATAAAGATCGAGAAATTTAATGGTCAGAGTTTTGAGTTGTGGAAAGTAAAGATGGAGGATCTGTTGGTGGATAAAGATCAGTGGATCATGGTAGATCCGGGTACTAAACCAACAGGAGTGTCTGATGAAGAATGGAAGAAGTTGGATTGGAAGACAAAGAGCACAATACTATTGTGTGTCTCAGATTCAGTGTTGCTGAATGTATTAGGGGAAGCTATGGCGAAGGCTTTGTGGGACAAGTTAGGGACTTTGTACCAATCTAAGTCTCTGGTGAATAAACTGTTCCTATGAAAAAAGCTGTATAACTTGAGGATGAAAGATGGAGGCTCAGTGACAAAGAATCTGAATGCATTTAATACTGTGGTAAGTTAGTTAGAATCTGTTGATATTAAAATTTCAGATGAAGATAAGTGCATCAATTTGTTGTGTTCTCTACCAAATTCGTGGGATACTCTGGTTATTGCAATAGGTAGCAATGTAACTGCCTTGCAGTTTAATGAAATAGTCTCATCCTTGCTTACGAAGGAGATGAGACGGAAAATATGGAGAGCCAGAATGGTGATGCCTTGTCTGTACGAGGATGGTCCCAAAACAGAAACAAAAATAAGTCATCGAGTGGGAGATCTAAATCTAGAGGGAGATCTAAATCTCCAGGAAAACCTGTGAAGGTGGTATGCTAGAAATTCGGAAAGGAAGGGCACTACAAAAGGGATAGTAAATCTAAAGCTCCTAATAAAGGAAAGTGACCTAATGATGCTCCTTCTGCAGAGGTGAAAACCACCTCAGATGAAGGTGGGGATGTGTACTTGGCTCAAGTACACATGTAGATCATGAGGCATGGTTGATTGACTCAGGTGCATCCTTTCACTTCACTCCCCATAGAGAGTGGTTCTACAAGTATGAGAAATATGATGGTGGCGTTGTCTTCTTGGGGGATGACAGGAAGGCTAGAATCATTGGTCGCGGAAAAGTAAAGTTGAATTTGCAAAGTGGAAGGGTTAGAACGCTTCCAGGTGTTCTACATATTCCTGCATTAGCCAGAAATCTAATTTCTGTAAGCAAGCTAGATGATGCAGGTGTAGAAATAGTGTTCGAGAAGGATGCCTGCAAAAATGGTTCGGGGAGCACTGGTATTGATGTAGGGAGTTCGGATTAGAACTCTGTACAAGCTGCAAGGTAGCACTGTTATTGATGGGTGCAATAGTTCTGTGCTTCCTGAAAGTGGAGAAAAAAATCTAGTGGTCTCTAGAGAGAAGACCATGTTATGGCATCAAAGGCTTGGACATTTTTGAGAGAAGGGCCTTTGAATACTTCATGGTAAAGGTATGGTAGAAGGTATGAGTAATAGCTCTCTGGATTTTGATTTCTATGAAAATTGTGCATATGGGAAGTAGAATCAGGTGAGTTTCCCCTCTGGTGGTAAGAGGGCGAAACATATATTAGAGCTTGTGCATAGTGATGTGTTTGGACCTGTGAAGGTTCCATCACTGGGTAAGTCCGTGTACTATGTATCATTTATAAATGACTTCTCAAGGAATACGTGGATATATTTCCTTAAGAAGAAATCTGAAGTCTTTAACAGGTTTAAAGAATTTAAGGCTCTGGTGGAAAACCAAATAGAGAAGAAGATAAAAGTGTTGAGGATAGATAATGGTGGAGAGTTTTGCAGTAAGGAATTTGAAGAATTCTATAAGAAGTGTGGTATAGCATCGAAAAAGACTACTCCATATACACCTCAGCAAAATGGAGTTGCAGAAAGAATGAAGAAGATGTTTATGGAAAGGGCAAGAAGCATGCTCAGTGGTTCCGAGTTAGGACATGAATTATGGGTAGAGGTAGTGGAGACAACATGTTACCTGGTCAACAGATCACCCTCATTAGCGTTGGAGGATAAGACTCCACAAGAGGTATGGACTGGTAAGAAACCCTTTCTTTCACATCTGAGGGTATTTGGATGTGTTCCAAAGGAGAAAGGAACCAGGTTGGATAGTAAATCTAAAAAGTGCAACTTTATTGGGTATAAGGATGGTTTAAAGGGTTATAAGCTTTGGAACCCAGTAACAAGGAAGGTTGTGTATAGCCGAGATGTGGTGTTCAGAGAGGTGAAAGATGTTATTAAACATGAAGTTCAACCAAAGGAACCTAAGAAGATAGAGTTTGAGCTAAAGGAGGAAGAATCAAACTCTACAGCAGAGGAGGAATTAGAAGATGAAGAGCCACAAACTCCAGGTGTGAGAAGATCAGTTCGAGAAAGAAGGCAGCTAGAAAGGTATAGTCCATCTTCTTTTTGTTCAAATTTTGCTTTATCTATTACTGATGATGATCCCAGAACTATGAAGGAATCCGTAGATTAAGAAGATGGAAAACTCTAGAAAGAGGCCATGGTTGATGAAATGGCATCTTTGCACAAAAATGAGGCTTGGTATCTGGTGGAGTTGCCAGTTGGAAGGAAACCCATTGACAGAAAATGGGTGTTCAAGATGAAGACAAATGCAGAAGGAAAGGTGGAGAAATACAAAGCTCATTTGGTAGCAAAAGGTTATTCCCAGGTGCCGGGAATTGATTTTGGTGATATTTTTCTCCTGTTGCCAAGGTAACTTCTATTAGAGTACATTTATCTGTTGTTGCTGCTTTTGATTTTGAGGTAGAAAAGATGGATGTGAAGACAACATTCCTTCATGGCGATCTATTAGAGGAGATCTACATGAAGCAACCTAAAGGCTTTGCACTGAAGGGTAAGAAAGAACTAGTATGCAAGTTAAATAGGTCTCTGTATGGGTTAAAACAGTCACCAAGGATGTGGTATCAGAAATTTGATACATTTATATGAGGACTTAGCTTCATTAGAAGCAAAGCATATCACTGTGTGTATTTTAAATTAATTGGTGACCATGTTATTTATTTGGTCTTGTATGTGGATGATATGTTGCTGGTTGGAAATGACAAAGAAATTATCCAGGATTTGAAGACCCAATTGTCCTCCAAATTAAACATGAAAGATCTTGGTGCTGCAAACTATATTTTAAGCATGGAAATTAAAAGAGATCAGGTAAAGAGGAAGATCTGGTTAAACCAGATGAAGTATGTCGAGACAATACTACAAAGGTTTAATATGCAGGATAGTAAACAGGTGAAGGTTCCTATTCCTATAGGTGTAAAGTTATCTGCTGAACAATGTCCCAAGACACAAGAAGAGGAAGAGGATATGTCTTGTGTTCCATATGCAAGTGCAGTTGGTACCCTGATGTATGAAATGGTCTGTACTAGACCAGACATTGCACATGCAGTGGGAGTATTGAGCAGGTTTATATCAAACCCAGGGAAGGAGCATTGGACAACAATGAAGCCGATTTTCAGGTATTTACATGGCACTAGTGATTATGGTTTGTGCTACCAAGGAAGACTAGGATTGGACAGAGTTTTGGATATCCATGGCTTTGTTGATGCAAACTGAGCTGGAGATATGGATCAGAGAAGATCTACAAGTGGGTACGTGTTTAACCTATTTGGAGGTGCAGTCAGTTGGATGAGTAAGAAACAATCTGTAGTGGCACTGTCAACTACAGAGGCAGAATACATGGCAGTCATTCATGCAAGCAAGGAAGCGGTTTGGTTGCAGAGATTGTGTTCAAGTATGGGGTTAGTACAGGAAGCTATAAGGAGAGACTACGATAGACAAAGTGTAATTTTCTTGGCAAGGAACCCTGCATATCATTCAAAGACAAAGCACATTGATGTTCAGTATCACCTTGTGAGGCATATGATAGAAGACAAAAAAGTGTTGTTGGTAAAGGTGGACACTTTGAAGAATACTGCAGATGCATTGACAAAATTTGTGAGCTCTAAGAAGTTCTTTTGGTGTAGAGAAACAATGGGCATTACAGGATTGGATAAATGATTAAGCTCCCTTGTGGCCCGCTGTGGAAAGAAAACAACAAGTGTGAGAATGTTGGGTTGTGTTATATTCTTTCCACGACTAACCCACATAGTTAACCGGTGGTTAGAGGGGAGGGTCATAGGGGTTTTGAGGGGTACCCGTAACCCCACTTTATGGGGTCTAGGGCAGCACCCCTAAAAATTTTGGTTTTGGACCCTATGTTAGGTTGGGCAGACCCACCTATGGTTTTCTGCATGATTTTCGCACGTGTTTTTGGACACAGTGGTTTTCGATCCATGGTTTTGGACGCGATGGTTTTCCGGTCCATGGTATTGGATGCTTTGGCATGTATAAATATGTATTGTAAAATTGAAAGGAACATAATGAAAAATCAAGCTGGTAGTCCCAGTTTTGGGATCTAGGAGAAAATATCTGTGTATATGTGTTTTATGTGTTATGCTCTCACATTGTTTATTTTATGTGTTTTAGAATTCGTATGCAAGTAATTTTTGTACGGGGTTAAAACCTACAAGCAGGAGAGGAAAGCCTCTGTGCCCTTGTTCAAATAGTATTGGGATGTGTTCACATGGACATATGAGGATCTGAAAACTTATGACATGCAAATAATCCAACACATCATTCTGATTAAAGAAGGGGTCAAGCCATATCAACAGAAGCTGGGGAAATTACATCCATCACTTGAACCCCTCGTACAGAAAAACCTCACCAAGATTTTGGATGCATGGATCATATATAGAGTTCATCATTGCACATTGGTTTCAAACCTTGTTCTTGTACGTAAGAAGTCTAGGGAAATCTGTTTGTGTGTTGATTTCCGAAACTTGAACCGCATCTTGGAGAAAGACAATTGCCTCATGCCATCTATGGACCATATTTTGTAGACAGTATTTGGGGCACAATTTGTTTCCTTACCTGACTGGCTTTCAGGATATAATCGAGTCCTAGTAGTGGAACCCGATCAACTCAAAACTACCTTCCGTACCAAGTGGGGTACGTTCACATACAGACGAGTGTCATTTGGGCTTGTGAATGTAGGCACAACATTTTAGCATGCCATGGACATTGACTTTTGCATACTCATCAGATAAAGCATAGTGGTGTACCTCGATGATGTGACTTTGTTTTCAAGAAAACGAGAAGACCACATACGTCATCTAAAGAAAATTTTTGAGCCATGCCGAAAATAAGGGATTTCCTTGAATCCCAAAAAGAGAATATTTGCAGTGTCTAAGGGGAACCTCCTTGGGCACATCGTTCCAAAAAGTGGGATCAACTTTGATCCAGACCAGGTCTGGACTATTACATAGATCCCTCGCCTAACAACCAAGAAAGCAATGCAGTCCTTCTTGGGAAAGATATACTTGCTCCGAAAGTTTATCTCAGACTATGTGTAGATAGTAAAACCAATGCAAGACATGATTAAGAAGGATGCAATCTACAACTGGGGCAAGAGGGAAAAGTATGCATTCACCCGTATCAAGTAGGCTATTACAGAAGTGCCTACACTCTACAGCCCAGATTTAAGCAAATAATTCTTGCTATACACCTTTGCCTCCCACAACACGCTCGCTGCAATACTCACTCATAAGGATGAACTGAACAATGAACATCCCATCTCCTTCATGAGCACAATCATGCAGGGACCCAAACTCAACTACCCCACCATTGACAAACAAGCATATGTGATATACAATGTAGTGAAACACTTCAGACCCTAAATACTGAAGAACCACTGCATAGTGTATGTGCCTCGCCCAACAGTCCACTCACTACTCGTACAACAAGAGTTGGGTGCACAACTTGCAAACTGGATGACAGGCTTGCAAGGTTATGATCTTGACATCAAGCCAGTTCACACTGTCAAAGGTCATGGTCTCTGTAGACTCGCAGCTAAGGTAGCACATGCACAGGAGGAAGAAGCAAAGCTCACAAGTTGGGAGCTGGAAATTGAAATGTATGATGTAGTGTGAGCACCACCCACTACAAGCGGAAAATATTGGTACAAATATGTACACCAATACCATGAGCACGAAACCATACCCTCTCACTTCTCCATTAGACAGAAGAGGGTACTACACATCAAAGCTTCAACCTATCAGCTGGTGCATAAATTTCTTTACAAAAATCAAAGTAACAAAATCTTGCTGAGGTCCCTAGAGGCACATGAATTAGAGAACATTTTGCAAGATCTACGTGATGGAATAGCCGGGGGTCACTTTGCGGGAAATACCACTTCACACAAAGTTATGCAATATTGTTTCCACTGACCCACATTATTCAAGGATGCCCATGCTTATGCCATCAAGTTCCCGTTGTGTCAGTGATGTGCCAACAGAATGCGAAGATCGATAGCCCCAGTACACCTTGCTGCAGTGACTGGACTATTCCAATAATGGGGCCTAGACATCATCAGGGAAATTTTCCCATATTTGTCAAAATAACACTGCTACATTTTGACAGTAATTGATTACTTCACATAGTGGACAAAAGTAGTTCCACTTAAGAAATTGAATCACGAGGAAGTCATCAGCTTCCTCCACCAAAACATCATCTCATGCTTTGGCGTCCCAGTATCACTTGTGTTTAACAATGCAACTTATTTTTAATCTTTGAATATTTAGGATTTTGCATTGCAATATGGGATTGTGTTGAAACACTCATCTAACTACTACCCATGAGGAAATGGTCTCATAGAATCCATGAACAAAAACCTTATCCGCAGAATCAAAAATACCATTTACTTGGAGCAGCGTAACTGGCACTCTGCCTTGACGAATTTCTTATGGGATAACTGTGAAACACCCAAACCCTCTCTAAATACCTCACCATACTTCCTCATCTATGGGAAAGTATCCATCCTACCACTCAACATATGCTTGTCTACGCTTCAATTGTCTCAAGAATCCCAAGGCAAACCTTGTCTACTAGTTCAGTGTATGATGTATACACTTCAAAAGTTGCAGGAAGAAAGGATGAAAGAAAAATAAAAGTTTACACTTGACCATAACCGTATCAAGAGATGGTTCTACAAGAAGTCTACAGGGAAAGATAACTTCGATGTTGGTGACTTAGTCTTGAAATGGAATAAACCCCATGAAGTCAAAGGAAAGCATGCGAAGTTCCAGTCCCTGTGGATTGGTTCGTACACAGTCCATGAGAAGATTCACCCACACACATACCATCTGCAATCACTTGATAGGAGGATTGACAACCTTCTTGTAAATGACCAAGATCTCAAGAATTACTTTCAGTAAGCTGGGGTTTTACATAGTCTGTTTACTACTTATTGTTTTTTTTTCGCTTCTCTTACTATTTTTGTCTCTTTTTGTTTTGTTTGTTTATTATCATACTATTTTGGGTTTTTGTAAATAAGTGTTTCCTTTACTGAGTTTTGTCTTTTGAATGAGTATGTGGCTGAGATCTAAAGTGGCACTTGGCTTGTCCTGTGTTCATCTTCTTTGTGCTTGGTTGTAACCTTCAGTCGATGAAGTCTTGACGAAAAATATGAAGCATCTGCAAGGGAAGCTTGGTTCCAACCATGAACCTGTTTCCACACTAGGAAAATCCATGCCTATACTCATCCTTCTACTCTGTGTGGTCAAGCTCATCCAACTAGTAGAAGCAGAGAAGGGGAAAATCTAAAAAAGGAAACCTATGTCAGAGATATTACATGCTTCTCTGAAGGAACAACCTCTTCTTCTCTCAATAAGTTGGGATCCCTCTTCTACCCCAAAAATAAGTAAGTGCCTATGCACAGTCCTCATAAAAATACAAAGGCGAAAGAAGAGAAAGGATTCTTGTGGAGAGGGGTGAGGCATGCAACTCCACCAGGGTACTGACCAAGCTCACTGACAGTGGAGAAATGCATGTGTTCCTGCGTGACTCTGCTCGGGTACTATCCAGGCCTACTAGCAACGGAGCAACACCAGAGATGAAAAATGATTCTCTGAAAATTCTGAACTCACGAGCCAAACTACCCTTCCCGATTTTGAAACATTGTTATCAAGCTGAAACTTTTTGTTGTGTTTGAATGAGTTAGCAAAAGGTGAAACATGTCTATACATGGGGTAAGTGGGGAAGCCGAGGTAACCCGCACAACAATTCAATACTCCCTTAAAGACCAAGGCCCTATGCTATCAATAGACCAAAACAAAGAATTTGGAGTTCAACCAGTGTGTCACCAATTGTTATAGCGACTTCAACACCCTCCAAAATTTTAACCTGCATCCAATTTCGGAGCCTTCCTTGGGTTTTTTCCTTGATATTTGAAAGCAGACATGCTCATCCAGTGAGCTCATAATGAGTCTTTGCACCCTCCTCACTTGACCATTCAAGAAACATCTTTTTTCACGGTGGTCACAATTTCATGCTTGGATTCATGTTCTAGGCACACACAAGGTTTTGCTTCAAGTGCACAAGTTGTATTCATTGTGTAAACATCTGTCACACTCACACATGAAGTTGTATGCACTATCGTGAAAGCGTCTTCATGGTCATTAAATGATCCATCACAAGTGTCATGCTTGTTGCTCACATCATCAGTCAATCACACTGAGTATATGTTGTCTTGATGGTTTGAGGTGTCTTGTCATCAAGTCATGTTGAGTGTTTGTTTGCAAGGTCGCGTATGCACAAGTTCACTTGCCCACACACTTAGTCATTTTTCTGAAGTTATGACGACTAGATCACCCTTCAATATATGGATAACCACTGAGCTACATTGTGCAATTTCAACTCTCAGTGATTATGCATAGATGCCCAGAATAGCGCAGAGCTTGAGGCTGCCTCCCAGGCAATTTACACTACACAACCCTAGAATCGACTCGACCGACTTTCAACCAGAACAGAGTATAAGTTTCCCAACAAGCCACTTCAATGTGAATTTCTCACAAGCACATCAACCAAGCCTCCATCTGGTCAACCAAAGAGTTTGACCGGGCAATGACCCCGGGACTCACTCCCTTAAAAAATTACACAAAAACTGCCAAGAATGCCTGATCCAATGACTGAAGAAACTGAATATACATGTCGGAAAGACACCCAATGTCCGTCACTGTCCCCCTCAAGAAATTGAATAGTTTTTCCAGCCAGACACGCAATGAGCCAGCCTACTGCTCATCCAGAAAATTGTGCAAATTTTATGAGTAGTCCCTTAGCTACCCAGCATCTCGCTCAGCTCAGAAACTACGCAGATATGTTTAGTAAGCTAGCCTCTCATCAATTTCATAGTTTTTTTCACCAGCACCCCCACAACCCACTTCCAGCTCCTTGAAAAAAAATGTGCATTTTTTCTAGCAAATTCTCTTGCAACCTATTGCTAACTCCCCGGAGGAATTGCACAGTTCTTGCTACCAAGGCCCCTATGCCACCTGGACTTCTTCCCTCAAGAAATTGCTCTTAACTGTCCTCTGACCAAACCAGATCCTGTGGAAAATCACTACTGATCCAGATTGTCCATCTCAATATCCCAGTGACTTCTACATAATTTCCACTGGCAGTGCTGAGATCCCACATCCCATACTGAAATCTTCCTTGCATAGTTTCATAGCCTTGTCCTCTCTCTCAGTCACCTGCATCCAAAAGTGAACGATAATGGATCATGGTAGACTAGGATATTTACAGATTTGACATTATCTCGTCATGAGTGATCGCAGATACAGGTACATGGATAAGCCATGATGCAACGATGAACGGGATGAACAAGGAGAGCACATGCAAGGAGATTTGTTCGCGAATGGACGAACAAACAGTGCATGTAAGGAGATTTGTTCACAAACAAATGAATACAGAATGTGTGCGAGGAGATTTTTTCGTGAATGGATGAACATGTGAATCATGCCAATGTACAAGCAAAGGATAGACATGTACACATGATATCAAGAAAACATCAATACCATCGAGGACTCTACACACCTTGACATGCAGAGGTGAAGATATGATACACTAATTTTACGTCCATCACTCAGTAGCACTGAAACTCAACATGGACACAACCAGCATCATGAACATACCAGCACTGTCATGTCGAGTCATGTCACAAGTCATCTTAGCCACATCACTAGTGTGGGCCATACTATTGTAAATCAATGCATAGTAATGGGGAAGTCCAAGACCCACATGTAATATGAAGAGTCATGTAAGGTTGAAGATTCAAATAAGTCAAACAATCATGAGTGAAGTCGAATAATCACAAGGGCCAATTTTACCCTTGATTATAAATACCCCTCATTTGTGCATGCAAAATACATTTTCACCTTGTGTCCTCCCACATAGCCTTGAGAGTCTGTAGTATTTTTTGTAAGGAGGGAGTAGTGTCTCCAATGCCCTTCTCACGAGGTTAGTGATGTATGGTGTACTGATGTGTCTTAGAACTTTCACTTAATTCAAAATCCTAATAATAGACCAACACATTTTCACACATATATTGTAATTGTTCATAAGACTAATCTTGGAACATGTGTAATGCATGTTGCTTTAACTTGTGTTAAAATAGTTGAACTATTTTGGTTTCTTTAATACACATGTTTAAGAAAATGTTTTGTATAAGTTGTTAACATTGTCCTGCCCGCGTGGATTGCTTCATCAGACATCAGATAGAAACTTTCCGATAAACTTGTTATAACAACCGTTACACTCGTGCGGACTACTCCGTTGAGTGTTGTACGTGCTATCCCTTCTTGTCTGTTGTGACTAACACATCCATGTGGACTACTCCATCGGATGCGGCACACTTCCTGTTGTGTTGTGTGTTTCTAACAGATTAGGGACTCATCTCTTTCAACTGGAAAATCACTTCCACCCTTTCCCTCTGTGGTGAAATAACCTTGACACAAGTAACACTGGCACTCACCAGGCATGTGAACCTCATTGTTCGAAGACAAAGCAGACCACTCTCATGTGATAACAAGCAAGAGATAAGGAAAACATTTAAGATAATGGTAACTAGGCCATCATACCAAATGGGACTCCTACACCTAACTCTGTGAGGTCTAGTTTGGAATTCATACCGCGGAGATCCTCTAAATGTTGGTAGCTCTAGTACCGTGAACATAATATGACAATATAAAAGCCATACCACTTATTGGAGATTTCTAACTTAGGTCATGGTGGTAATTACAATAGCAACCGTATATAAACATGTACAAGTACCAAAACTTCTTTGCCTCAACTAGAAAATAATTAAGGGTACATAGCCCGCATCTGATTCGCCATCTCTGATGTAGTTTTTTCAATCCCAAATTGCTTCCACTACACTTTAACTTGCTCGATTTCTCTATTCTGAAGCATGAGCTGCTTCTGCTTCTTTATGCACTGAGGTTCCGACTGAATTCTCTGCACTACAAACCAATCAATAACATGATCAACATTTTTATATACATTTTAAGCAATGAAACATGGAAAACATCATGGATTTTCATTGTTGGAGGCAGTGTGAGTCGATAAACCACTATTCCAATCCTTTCAAGGATCTCGAAAGGCTCTCAATATCGTGGTGCCAACTTGGCACATGATCCAATCCTCAAGGAAACAACATAAACTTTGAAATAGGAACTGATATGCTTACACATTTCATTGAAGTAGCAAAAAAATCATTTGATTTTGAAAATGGTGATGTTGAATATATACATTTTTTTAGCATAGTTTTTTACACTTTAAATTTTTTTATGTACATTAACTTTTAGAATGTTAGTGATTTGCATGTTGATTTTAAAAAGTGTTGATTCTACATTAGGCTCTTTTTTTAAAAGGCTTATTTGTTGACTTTAAATTTTCTAATGTATTAAATGTGAATAATTATCTTCTAAATTTAACAATTTTTGAAGTGGTCTTCTTCTTCATATTTTCTTGTTTTTCTTTTAATTTTTTTATTTTTTTTATAGTGAGGTCTTTATTCTTTTCCATAGTTAAAGAAGAAGGTCGATATTTTATTGTTTCGATATTCTACATATTTATATATCGTTAATTAATTTTTCAATGCACATCAAATAATTGTTTGTAAAAAACAATAATTTTTAACAATTGACATAAAAATAAACATTTTGAACATAAATATAACTAAAAAATTACATGTTTTAATAATTTTTTGCTAGAAATGACATATCAAAATCACAATTTTTTAGGGAAATTTTAACAAGAAATGGTGAAATAATAGTTTTTTTTAATGAATTTGATGTCAAAAAATACTAATAATCACAATTTTTTTCAAAAAATAATGCTTCACATAAAAATTAAAGCGAAAATCACATAATATAAACATTGAACAGATAATGACATTAACTAAATACTTATTCTTCTCATGAAATGTCAAAGTCAAAACATTACAAGTATAACTAATTAATAGTTACAAAAAATGAGCGTGATTTCCAAGCATAACTTAAATTTAATCAACAATATCACGTAATCCAAACTCTTCATCCTCTTGAGTTTCACCATTGTCTTCTTCCACAATATTTTCTGCTTCATTTTGCTCATTTTCCTCTTTTGATGGATCTTTGATGTCTACGAATCTCCCAATGTATGCATTTCCAATCATTCCATCTAATGGTGGTTGTGGTATGGTTTCCTTTTTTGCCACACATGATTCATTAAAATCCCCTTTCCTCAACCCAATTTCTTGCATTGCATCTGGAAGAAATTGAAGAGCATTAATTCTTTGCTGAATAAATTTGCATTGTACTAGATCTTTTTCAATGGCAGTGAAATTTCTTCCTTTTTGTAGGCAACATGCTAGTGTTCTACTTAATTATCAAGTACAAAAGAAATAATGAAGTAAATTAGTATAATAACATATAAATTCAGAAATAAGATATTGAAATTCAATTCTATATAATAAAACCTACCTGAACATGAAAATAAATCCAGAACCCAATCTCCTTCATTTGAACATAAGTCTATAAGTTAGTTAATCAATGACTGTGGTTTTTTATAAATCTTAACTATCTCTCCTTTTACTTTTTTATGTTCATATGTTAGTTTTTTCACAACAACATCACAAACCAGTACTTGGATATGACTCTCTCCATATACCTGATTAAAAATCATAGACTTATAACTATCATCTTTTGTCCAACTATCAATATGGATGAACTCACAATCATTTATAATTGGTTGATCTTCACGGTCAAGAAGATTTGACTTTTTCCTATAACATGAAATAGTAAAATTTCAATTAACTTGTACATAAATGATTTTTTTAACATTAACCAAACATACAATTTCAAGGTCTTGCCATGCAAGTTGCATCCTTGAGTTTGTTTTCCCCTTGAAGCTTGTCAATAACATTGCCAATTGTGTGTCTGAATGAAATGCCATAAATCTCCATAATGGTAATGATGTGACTTCTACAAATCCCGCAACCACTTTATTAAGAGCTTGATAAGTATAAGGGTCACTATCATAGTCAATGTTTGGGATATTGAAACCATGGGGAATATCTACAATAACTAGGGAATAATCCCTTTTTGGTATGAGTTTAGCATTGTCTTCATAGTCACCTTGTATTAATTGATATTGAATAGTGTCAAGCCCATTCTAAATGAGACGAGTAAGAGTTGGATCAAGTTCAAAATTCCGAAGGCATTGCTTTCTCAATATTTTGATCTTAATTTTTTCAATAAAGCTTCTGAAGCTATATGGTCCTCCATTTGTATCCTTCCTCATATTTAATAAAATAAACAAATATATATATAAGTTATAAAATAAAAATAGTATATATATGAATAAAAATGAATTTATACATCGACATACCTTTTTAAATGCAAGATAAAAACATTTTGGTGTTGATGTAAAACTTGAATCTCGGTAGTTGCATACAACATCATCCCAACTATATTCAGTCAAAAATTTAACCATTTGTTCTTGTATTTTCATGTAAACTTTATGACTAAATAGATAAAGTAAAAAGAGTTAATAAAATGATATGTATAGCAAATACTACCAAGAACAATATGTTATATTTAAAATAAAATTATAATCTAGAAATAAGTAAAAATAATTCAATTAACTTTCTTTTGAAATTCCTCACACATTTCATCCAATGATAATTCCCTTGACTTCACATGAGACAATATTTCTTTGACATGTTTTTCATCCTTTACTTCTTGCAATGCTCTCCAAGGTTTGATAGTCATATCTTCTAGAAGCTACTTCATTTCAAGATTTGATTTACTGCTGCTACATATCAATGGTTTATACTTTTTGACCTTCTGGTTTTTAATGCCAATGTTCTCCCACATGCTAATAATATCATTAACCAATTCCCATATCTCTTCAGTTCTAAATGTTAGTTGGAAAATGTTATCAATACTTCTAAATATATCAGAATTTACTTTGTTGCCTTTTGAATCGATTTTTTCCTCAATTTGATATCCTATTTCCATACAACATTCCTTTTGAAATTCTAGAGTAACATTTATTTTATCCCCACCACATTTTTCTTCAAATTCATTATGAATAAATCTAACCCTTTGGATGAAAGTCATAGACATCCTATACTCATTATCTATATACGATCTCATGCCAATAACTTTTCTTATGTATCTGATAAACCGTCATAAATGATACATATCATTGTTTCAAAATGTGGGTTATTGGGATATTCCTCCATCAATTGCCTTTGATCTTTTACAAAATGGTTCCCCCCCAAGCACAAAATCCTTTTTGTTGGGAACTTCAACTAGCTCAACAAGAAGCACATAATTAACCACATGAGCATATCGATTGTTCCTCATCAATGTCTTCAAGTTGTGAACATGCAGGTGGTGTGGCTTTCTGATTTGATATTTAAATTGTCCTTCACTTGGCTTATAGATTTGTCTCACATTAAGTTGAAATGCACGACCAACCCCAATTAAGTTTTTCTTTATCATGTCGAATGGAATTTTGTTTTGTTTTAATAATGTCATCCTTTTGATTAGCTCCTAGTGTAATGATTTCCCTGCTTTCTTTTGAATTTTCACTAGGATCTTCATTGTTGGCATTGACTATTTGAGAATGAACAACTTTCATTTTCTTCCCCCTCTTTTCTTCTAAATAAGTAACATTCTCAGCATTAACTAGAATAGAGACATTCCTGGCCATTTTTACTTTTGGTCTTATGGCTCTTTTTCTTTCTAACATCAGTTCTAATGTCATCCTCAGTAATGGAGACATATTTTTCAGCGTTAGTTTCAACTTCCTAATCCTCAATAGTAACCTGTCTACCTTTCCTAGATTATCCACTATAGACATTCTTTATTGATCCCTTGGATGCAGTTTTGTAGCATCATGAATTACTATTTTTTTCTCGTTTTCCATATCTTCTTCTGACCCTAAGTAGAAAATGTTGACAACATTCATAATATATTTCTCTATGAAATGAATGCCTCCCAACATGATTGAAATATTTTCAATAAAAACCTATCAAACAAAATATCGTATGTCAATAAAAAATAAGTTATAAAAATATAATGATACAGTTACAATACTGCAAAACACATAAATATAAATAACAATACTTACGATATCTTGTGTAATCCCATTTATGATTTTTTTACACACCTTTGTAGATTCCTCTGTCATGTCATACATCTACAATGATAACTAATATTTAATCTTGTTATGTGACTTGGGCAGTTTTGTAAGTACATAAACAACTTCAGTGTCTGTTATCAAACAAATGTCTATTACTTTTCCCAGCACCTCATAAAGTTCACTATCATTACAAATATCAACATATAGATATATCTACAGATGTTTTTCACCTTCTCTATCTTTCACATACCATAAATTTTCTATATTCTTCACTTCTTTTGATTTCTTCTAGTATTAAATCGTCTTCTTATCGTTTGAGGCACTTGATAGATTTGTAGCTATTAGATCAGGTTTGGTTCCTTCAATAGTGTTTTTGGAGGATACACCTTTACTTTTAGCAGTCTTTGGTCTAAAAAGATTCACAAAAATATTCCTTCATGACATTTTCCTGCAAAAAATGTGCACATATATATAAGTCAGTAAATTAGAAAAAAAACAATAGTTTAAATAAACAAACAAAATCTAAAAATGATAAATAATCATAAATCATAAATAATTTTGTAAACCATAACCTTTTAAAGAAAAAAAATGCAGCGCCTTCCAGCCCCAACCCCATGGCCCATTGGGCCCATGGGGGTGGAGGTCCGATTCGCCCAGCCCCTCTCACCCCACCCCCATGGCCCAATGGGCCTGTGGGGTTGGAGGCCCAATTGGCTCGTTGGGCCATGGGGGTGGGGTAGGAGGGGTTGCACATAGCACCCTCTCATCCACCCCAAGGCTCCATGAGCTCGTTGGAAAACGGGGGTGGGGCGGGAAGGTCTACATTAAGCCCCCTACTGCCCCTCCCCCGCAGCCAAACATACCCATGCAAGTGGAGGCCCATTGGACCGATGGGATTAGAGGCCCAATTCTTAGAATCAGGCCTCCACCCTCATGGGCCCATTGGGCCATGGGGGTGGGGCAGGAGGGGCTACGTGTAGTGCTCCCACCCCACCCCCATGGCCCAATGGGCCCATGGGGGTTGAGGCCCGATTCTCAGAATGAGGCCTCCATCCCCACGGGTCTAATGGGCCTCCACCCATCCATCCCCCTCCCGCCCCTCCCTCGCGGCCAAATGTGCCCGTGAGGGTGGAGGCCCGTTGGACCCGTGGGGGTGGAGGACCAATTCTTAGAATCAGACCTCCCCTCTCATGGGCCCGTTAGGCCACAAGGATGGGGCAGGAAGGGTTGCATGTAGTCCCTCCTACCCCACCCCCATGGCCCAACAAGCTCATGGGAGTTGAGGCCCGATTCTCAGAATCAGGCCTCCACCCGCACAGGTCCAACAGGCCTCCACCTGCATGGGCCCATTGGACCATGGGGGAGGGGCGAGAGGGAGTTGCACATAAACCCTCTCGCCCCAACCCTGGGCCACAGGCATGGAGTAGGAGGGGCTACTTTCAACCCTCTCCTACCCCTCCCCCTACAGCCCAACAAGCCTATGGGGGTGTAGACCCATTAGACACATCGGGGTGGAGGCCCGATTCTAACACGTAGCCCCTACTGCCCCACCCCCACAGCCCAATAGCCTTGTGTGGGTGGAGGTTTGGTTCAAATAATCAACCCTCACCCTTGGCAAGGTGGGCCATGGGGGTGGGTGTAACCACCGGGCCCTCCTGCCCTACCCCTGTGGCCTAATGGGCCCGTGGGGATGTAGGCCTAATTCTCAGAATCAAACCTCCACCCCCACGGCCCGTTGGGCCCCGGGGGAGGGGTGGGAGGGGGCTGCACGTAACCCCTCCCGCCCTACCCCCACGGCCCAATGGGCCGATGGGGGTGGAGGCCTGATTCTGAGAATCGGTCGTTGCCCTTAGCGGGCTGTGCCACGGGGGTGGTTGCCGCCATCGGGCACGATCAGGCCCACCACACCCACTACAGATGTAGTGGCCTTCTAGTTGCCATGGGGCTGTCGGGTAAGCCTAACTCATCTAAATTTTTTATTTCTAAAAAAAATCTAAATTTCATTAATAAAAAGTTAAATATTATTTTACTAGAATATGTTTTTAGTCTGGTATTTTACACGAAGATAACAACCCAACTGACACATAACTGCTAGTAAACCTATTGAAGTTTAAGACTTGCACACAACAAAAGGGAAACTAACATTTCAAATGTGATAATCTTCCATTGAATATGTTATCAATAACAATGTAGTTGCTCCACAAAATCACTCCAATTCTTTTAACGAACCTCGAAAAACCTTGATGTGATGTGAGGAATAGTGATAATGAAATTATGATAGAGAAAATTACAGAATTCTTCTACTGCATGGTGAACATAGGATTAATTTGTTTTTATAAAAACTTTAACATATAAATATTTTTATGGCAATATAGTAAATTACGATAAAGCTAACATTACGGAATTATTTTATCGCATGATGAATGTGGTATTAATTTCTTTATTTTATAAAAACTTAACATATAGATCATGTCATTGCAAAATAACAATTTATTTTAAATGTGTGATAGAAGATATAATAAAAAATAAAATAAACATTCAATTATCTAGTAAATGCTATATAGTTTAAGCAAAACAATAATTTAGGTAAAAGATTTAGTTTAAAATTTTAATTTAAATATTTAGTTTAAAAGATTAATTTCATAAGAAAAATTTAGTTAAAAATTTTCAATAGATTGTAGAAGAAAATTATGGAGGAAAATACATGAAATGAAATTTTTGGAGGGAAAAAAATCGGTGAAAATTTTTAGAGGGAAACTTTGCAAGGAAATTTTAATTCTTTAAGCTATATATTATCATTAGGAGAGAGTGCATCTGTATCATTCAACCTCTTCTGTTTGAAAAGCATGGATTCTTCTGATAGTGAAGCTTGGCTTTGTGAAGCATCAACATCTTCGTCATGTAACAACTCTATTCATATTGATGAATATAATGGAAATTCTTCCACTATGAATAGAGAGTCAAATCTTCCACTTAGTCCTAATCCTAAGGACTATGAAAGAAGCACTGATGAAGGGCTAAATGAAGAATTTCAAATAAATAAAGAGTCACGATTTCTACTTAGTCCTAATATTATGGACTATGAGAGTAGCAGTCATGAAGAGCATGATGAAGATTTTTAAATAGATAAATAGCCGTGGTTTTCACTTAGTCCTAATCCTATGGACTATGAGAGCAGCAGCGATGAAGAGCATGATGAAGAATTTCAAATGAATAGAGAGTCATAGTTTCCACTTATTCCTGATCCTATGGACTACGAGAGCAGCAACAATGAAGAGCATGATGAAAAATTTCAAATGAATATAGAGTCACGGTGTCCACTTAGTCCTAATCCTATGGACTATGAGAGTAGCAGTGAGGAAGAGCATGATGAAGAATTCCAAATAACTAAAGAGTCACAATTTCCACTTAGTCCTAATCCTATGGACTATGAGAGAAACAGTGATGAAGAGCGTGATGAAGAATTTCAAATGAATCAAGAGTCATAGTTTCTAGTTAGTCCTAATCATATGAACTATGACAGAAGCAATGATGAAGTCTAGGATGAGGAATTTCCCATAAATCGAGAGTCATATTTTCCACCTAGTCTTAATCCTAATGACTATGAGGGAAGTAGTGATGAAGGGCAGGATGAAGCACTTAGTCCTAATCCTAAGGACTATGAGAGTAGAAGTGACAAAGGACAAGATGAAGCACTTAGTCCTAAACCTAACGACTATGAGAGAAGCAGTGATGAAGGGCAGGATGAAGAATTTCCAGTAAGTAAAGATTCACATTCTCCATGCAGTCCTAATCCTATGGACTATGAGAGTAGCACTGACAATGCACATGATGAATCATATCCAATAAACATCAAGTCAAATTGTCCATTTAGTCCTAATTCTAAGGACTATGAGGGTAGCACTGAAGAAGGGAAAGATGAAGAATATCCTCCAAGTCAGTATTTCAAAAGCACAGATGATCATAGTGAGGATAATATTCCTCATAATAATGATGAAAATTCTTATACAGATGATGATACAATGATGAAGATATTGCCAGCAAATATTGTGTCGAGGAGTAGGAGTGGACCTTTTTGTATCAATCCAAGATATTCTAGTTATACAAGGGGTGGAGCAAAATATCTCATGACAAGAAGTTCTATCAGTGCTCTCATTTCAAGTGAATGTTGTAAAAAAAAATTTCTTGAAACATATGGATTTCAAGTTTTCATTAGAGAAAAGGAAGAGATATTTGTTAATGAATAAAAGCACGCAAAATCCATATTTAGTGGGGTGCATGCAATCTACATTGTCAGGTTATGATTATCATATTGGGTCTTTATTTATCTGTAGAAAGGCTTTTAAAATGTTTCATTCAATGGCTAGTTTTCTTCTATCAAGAATCCAAGAAAATTTGGAAAAGGATCCCACATTTTATTCAAAAGTACGTCATAAACGATAGTTCGGGCCATTGTCAAATATTGCAATGTCATGGATGAAAGACTTATTTTCAAAGCATGGACAGTGTATGCAAAATAGAGAGACAATACACATTCCAGATAATTTCTCAAGACGAGAAATCTACAACTTATATAAAGAATATGCAGAATGTGTTGAAGGAAATGGTTGATTTATTACATATTAATATTTTGTGAAGAAATGGAAGAAAGAATTCAACAATGTCTATATTTCTAAGAAGACAATGATGGGGATTTGCAATACATGTTCTTCTCCTAAATCAAAAAGAGATAAATGTGAAGGGGCAGAAAGAGGTAAGCATTGATAACATTAATTTTTAAAATTGTATAGTTATCAACTAGAAGATGTATTTATTAATGACTTTATTTTATGTTGTGTAGATTCCATTGTCAAAGCACTTCAAGAGCATCGTGAACAACAAACAAGTGAAAGGAAAAAATTGTAAAAGCATCAAAAGAAGTGTTATGATAATCCAAATAAATATTTGGGTTTGATAATTGATGGTATGGATAAGAAGAAAACACTTCTACCACATTTTATTCACACACCCAAACATTTACAGGAGGAAAAGTTTATTCAGTATCACTTGGTCGATTGTATGGTCTTTAATGGGAAAATGTTGCCAAGGGTATACTTCACAGCTCCAAATATTCATAATGATGCAAATCTGACAATAACCATAATTCATGATGTGCTTTTTCATTACACTTGTCGTGAAAACAAAAATCATATTGTTTTTGGACATCTAAACATGCTTGTTGAATTGATAATTTTTCAGAAGGTAAAGATTGGTTTCCTTGTTGGGCACACTCATGAAAATATTGATTAGATGGTCAGTCGTTTTTCAGTCACATTGAGGAGGAAGGAAGTTGGGATCTTTCCATCATTAATTGAATGTATTAAGAAATAATACATGCAACAACATATTTTTGATGTGTTGGAAGAAATTGTTGACATGTGAAGGTTTATTCTAGGATCACATGGTGAGGATAAATGCATTGAAAAAATTTATGACATTAGCTTCCAACATCAATTTTGTATCAAAAAAATTAATGGGAAAACACTAATATGGGGCAAGAAGTATTCAACTACTGCAGAATGGGCATCATCATCAGGTTTGGAATTTTTGAAGTTCATTCCAGATCATCTAATATTTACGTCAAATATATTGTTATTACAATCAGTTGATGAAGTTCATAATGCACGTAGGAAGAATAGAGATATAAATTATTCTGATTGCCTGGAAGAAATTAAAAAATGTATTAGATATACATATAACTACTTTGATATTGTTGATTCAGTTTGGTGGAAGTCCTTTTTCAATAATCAAAGTGATATCATTTCAATAGCAAGAAATGAATATATACCTTTGAAAACTCCATTTATTTGGCCACAAAATGTGTCAAATGAACATGAGGAAAGAAACATTGTCGAAGAACAACAATCTAAAGGTATTATTAATTCCTCACAAGTAGAGGAAATAGAAATGTATATTGGTTCTAGAAGATCTTGTGCACAACATGAAGACATGGAAGGCCTTTACAAGGGTTAAGTACATGATATTAAGGAGGGTTGCATGATCACAGTGCTAGCAGATGGAGATCACAATGACTATCCATTCTATCTAAAGTTATAAAGCTCATTACAGAAAATGAAGATGTTTCAGGTGTTGAAGTACATTGGTCTACCACAAATACAAACCCATTCAATGGTTTGTACAAGCCAAAGATGGTAGTTGATAAAAAAAATGGCGGAAAGAGAAAAAGAAAGGGTACAAATATAAATTGTCGCTACACAAACCTCTTAAAATTGGAGGATGTTGTCATACTTGTTTATGAATTTTATTTAACAAAGTGAGGAACTCTTCGCTTCAAGATGATAGATATTTTGAAGAGGTTGTTACTAGAAGAAACAATGTTGAGATGGGAGTTTACTGAAACCAGTAGTAGATCCAAAAAAAAATTGAAACCTAAAATGGTGGGCATGCATGTGGACTGGGATGGGGCACTAGTTCGTGAAAGAAAAGAATATGGAACATCTTCATTTGCATCCATTCACTCATCTGAAGATGTGAATTCTGATGATGTGCAAGAAAATATGAGTGATTTTCAATAATTGTCTAAGACATTTTATATAATTGATGTTTGCATCATATCTGGAAATAAAAAATTTGATTTACATATGGTGTTAAATGAAGTTATGAGTCATTTTTATGTTTGTTGTATTATATGTTTTAATTATGATGATTTTTATTGTTTAGAATATCTATAATGCAACAATAACTTAGAGATATAATTTATGTTTCATTATCTACAAGTATTGACATTTTGATTAATTTAGTCATGTAATTTTTTCCTAATGTCATGGTTTAAATGTGTTGAAAACTTAGAGTTTTTTAATTCTATGGTTTAAATTTCTCCAATTTGTTTTTATCTTTAATGTTATAGTTGAAAACAATTAGAATTTTAGTGATCTTGCGTGTCATGTTATTATATATTTAACAACATGGATGAAAACTAATGGAATTTTAATGTGTTTCAGATCTCATTATTTTATCTTTATCGTCATTACTAAAAAATGTTGAAATTATACTTGGGAAAGAAAATTTTCATTCTACCAAAACATTAGTGTTTTTTCCTTGAAAACAATTTTTTTTTGCACAAAAAAAAATGGTTTTACTTCCGTTTTTTAAATATGTTGAAAATTAACCCTAAAAAAGCATCATTCCATTATACGCACTTTTCGTTTTTAGTACTATTTTTCATATTTTTGGGGTTTTTTTGGCTAGAGTTCCCATTTTGAGTTTATAGTTCATTTTTCAAAGTTTACATTGTTAGGAGTTCCTCTTGGGTTTGATGCACAAATACACATGCTCCCCAACTTGAAACTCCTTAAATGCCTTGTTCTAGTCCGCATAACTCTTCTTCCTATGTTATATTCTTATTTATAACTTCCATTTCCTATTCCATATCTTCCCACATATCTAGTCCAATAAGTACCCCATTCACAGGATCACTCCAGCGATGGGGTTGTTGCAACTCCACCCATATAGTTCCTCAAACAGACTCATCCTTAGTGAATCTTGACAACCATTCTTGTATGCAAACTCAACCAATGGAGGGTACTCCTCCCATCTCCTCCGATGGTGCATCACATACATCCTCAACATATCCTCTAAGATCATTTCGACCCTCTCTGTCTACCCATCTATTTGCAGATGATACATTGTACTGAAGTCCAAAACTATCCCCAAACCTGCAAAGAACTCCTTCCAAAATGTGGAAGTGAACCTGGAATCCCTGTCTGACACAATATTCTTTTGTACACCATGTAATCTCACAATCTTCCTAATGAAAACTTGCCCTACACCACTAGTTGAATATGTAGCCTTCACTGGAATGAAGTGAGCCACCTTGCTCAACCTGTCGACCACAACCATGATAGAATCATGCTACCTCACTATACTTGGAAGACCCGTAATGAAATCCATGGAAATGACCTCCCATTTCAATTCTAGAATTTGAATAGGTTGTAGTAGACCACCTGGATGCTTACATTCTACCTTCACCTACTAACAATCTAAACATATCACCATGAACTTAGCCACCTATTTCCTTAGATTTGGCCAATAATAGAACTTCTTAACCATCCGCAATGTCTTTTGATATCGTGGGTGACTCGAGCACGACTTGTCATAAACTCTCTCGAGATAAGCTTCGTGAGCTCACTGTCATCTAACACGTAGATCTTGTCCCTAAATTTCACCAAACCATCTGTTGTGAGATCATAGTATACATCATGATCACTTGTACCTGCACCTACACCTATACCTATACCACTACCTATACCTGTACCTGATCGGAATCTGGATTAGGGGCAAAAATTAGCTCAAAAATCAAAGTGCTCGGAATCGTTCAAAAACTGAATGAATGCATTTGTCTCTGAAAAATGATCCCAACACAACTTGTTTTGTTTAAAACTGAGTTCGCATGAGGAAGTAAGATCCCGGTGACCATTTCACCAAATAACAAAAAATTTGCAAGTTCTGCCAAGTCAGCAGTCCATACTACTAACATGGCATATGATAAGGCAGGTGACTGTACAAGTGAATGGGGCCAATTCCCAATCTAGGCTTGCCAAGTGTCACTATCTGATTAGTTTGCATCATGGTGATGTGGCACCTTATGACTGGTTGTGGAAGAACCAATGGGAAGGTGACACGTGGCAATCTGGAGGCCGCCACATGTCCCTCCCACAGGTCAAATGGAAAATGAGCGTTTGGCGAAAACTTTTATGGAGGTGTCAGGGTTTGACCCCACTACCTTGCCTTTGTGACCGAGGCTCTCAACCAACTCCGCTAACCATGTTTCTTAACCGATATACAGATTTGTGCACATTTAAAGTTCAATGTGGTTAGGGTTAGCGGTTAGAAGAATACGGGTTGGTGCTAATCTGGGATTAGAAATTAATTATTCCATATTTAGACTTAATTAAATTTAGTTTATTTTCTGGATTTTTAGCGGAACCCACCAAATCCATAGATTCCTCCAAAATTAGGGAGCTAACTGGAGTTCCTCCAGTTTTAGTGGAGGTTTCCTTGGAGAAAACTGTTTCTGTCTTAACTTGGGCAAAACTCGACCAAATGAGGATCTGAAAAAGGCGTTCCTAGATTATTGAGAGGCTCTGAACATAATGGAATAGGTTTCATAGGTAGAGAGGCACTTATGTATGTGATGTTTCCACATTGAAGTCTAAGGAAGCCTAGGGCCACCAGGAAAGGAGGTACCCAAGGTCAGAACGGTTGTAGTCCATTTGCAGAGTTTGGAGAGTCATATCAGGAATTTTTGGATGCTCTGAGTCCATTGAAGTAGGTTTCAGGAACTGTATAGCATTGTAAATTGTAATATTTTCCATTTTGAGCAAATAAAAGGCCCAAGCCATGGCAGCTGGACCAAGGAGATGTAGCCCAGGAGGGGTGAAATCATTTATCAAAATAGTGTTAAGTCTTTTTCTTGACGGTTTGCTATTAATTTAATTTTTTCTATTCGGCACTTATTTTTCATGCTATTCTACTCATGATTCTAACATAAAACTTACCTGTTTCTATTCACAAACACCATAAAGGAACCATGCACGTGAAGCAATTGACAAGCATATTTTTATAAATTTGAAGTTGAAATTAGCACATAAAAACTAATATTTAGCTACATATCAAGTTGGTATCATAGCAAAGGTTTATTTTCTTGATTTCTTGAGATTTGTGCAAAGAGAATTAATAATGTGCAAGTTTATGTGATGGCAACTTCAACAACTGATGTCTCTAATTTCTCTTCCTTAGGAGGATCCTTTGATGAAGAGATGTTGCAAGAGTTTTTCATCATGAGAGATATGGTGAAAGAGATGATTGAAGATAGAAAGGAGACACTGTACTTCAAGAGGAGTTGATGGACATGAAGGAGGAGAAGCAAGAGCTTCTTGAAAAGATGCATGAAATGGATATTTTACTGCATGATACCAAGGAAACCCTATCCAATTATGTGCATGAACGTGAGGTATGCAATTCAAGTTTATCTTCAATTTCCTCTCAAAATGAATGTTTTGGTGCTTTTGAAAGACAAACTAGAGGAATAGGGTCCAAATTATCAATGAAGATGGTCTATGAAGGTAAAGGGTTAGGCACACATTCACACGGCATAGTTGAGCCAATTGTTGTTGAGGAAAGGCCTAGGTATTTCGGTCTTGGTTATGGACAACATGATGGAGAATTTTCCAAAGCCAAGAAGGCACATGAAGGTGCTCCAAGAGGGACTTTCATTACATGTTTATACCCTCAATCTTGTGAATTTTGTGTTCATGAGGAATGCAAAAGTTTTATACCCACTTTGCAAGAAGATGCTCATAAGCATGCAACTAGTGGAAAGGGAAAACAAGAGGATGATGAAAGCTCTAAGTTCATTGAAACCATTGTTGTTATTTTGAAGAGAGCCACTACTCATCAAATTCACCTCCTCAAGAAGGCAACAAAGGTGAATGTGCAAGGTATAAATCTTCCTTTATTCAAGTTTCTTTTGATTATGATAAACATGGTAAATCTTCACATAAGAAATGGAGAGAAATTACATGTTCTTTTTTTGGTTTGAATAACCATAATGTTTCAAGATGTTGGAAGAAAATGGCTACATACAGGAAACTTTCAAAGAAAAAATGACATAAAACCAAAGGTCCATTGAACAATTGAAACCCTGTTGCAAAGAAGATGCAATTGTTTTGCACTCATTGCCATAAGCAAAGTCATCTCATAGAAAAATGTTGGATTTTGTATCCAACAACTCATCCATGATATTTCCATAATTTATGTGGGTCAAGATGATTCACAAGATGATGTGCAGCTGAAAGAAGCGCCATGGAAATGGTTTGGTAAGAGGTGGTTTGATTTCTTATCCAAATAAGGCTTGCATTTCTTATGTTGATAGATGCAATTATTTGCCTTAAAAATGCATTTATTTTCCTTATGAATGAATTACTTTTGCGTTGAAAGTATGTTGCAACTTGTATGATGCAAGATGTTGAAAGTGGAGTTTTGTTTGACTCACTTAAATGCAGAAAAGAAGGAAAAATGTGGTTACAAGTTTGTATGTAAATTCAATTATTTTGAATGCCTTCTTGATGTTGCATATTTTCACCAGGAAGGTGTGTGAAAGTGGAGTATGTTACTCACTTCATTTGTAGAAAATTTGTCAATTCAGCTCTTATGTACCCATACATGATTTTTGGCTTATTGTACTTGTGTTTGTACTTGTGGGAGAGTTGAAGAATCGTACACATACATGAGAGATTATGTGTGTGTGAATAGTGGAATTGTTGCTAGTTTCATTGTGTTTGGATAGATGGATGAGTGTTGACTTGTGTCAATTGTTGTCACATGTATGCCATATCGACTTGGAAGAGTTGATTTTATCTCCAATGATTAAAGGGAGATGTTGACAGATTATTGAATGAGATGTGAAATTCTTATTGTTTATGCAAATAATCATCAAGTTGTTGTACATACTTATGTTTGGCTCTCAAGTCAAGTGAGTGGTATGAAGAGGCATGTTTAGTTGATAATGTTTTGTCAACTTATGTTTAGTCGATGATGTTTTGTTGAGTTATGTTTAGTCGATAATGTTTTGTCGACTTGTGTTTAATCGATGGTTTGTACACCAAGATGCAAGAGTACATGGTGACGTTACATGATGTGACAATTGTTGATTTGAAGGAGCAAAATAAGAGGTCATTGATTTTCATTTCTTGCATAATGTGTTTTTCCATTTAATGATGTTTCTTGTGACAAGATGTTGCAAGATTTTGGAAGGTCCATTCTTGAGCAAGATGCTCAGGCTTAGCCTTAACTCTCAAATCATGACATGAGTAGCATGTTGAACTGGAGGATAATAGAGGCAAGAAGTGAAAGTGGACGACATGCCAAAAAATTGTAGCCATTGTCGACCATTTGTATGTGTTGACGCCAAGATTCTCAATGGGAAGGCTATCAGATTGTATCAGTTTTCCAACCATCAAGGGATCGATGTGGTACAATAAAGGTATTTTACAACCAAAAAGTGTCCAGCAAGTGTTGGATTGGGTCAACAGAAAAAAAAGAACAAGTGGTTAAGGGACATTGCCATTTGTAATGCAAGGCATGTCAGTGTACCCAAGTGGTTGTCATGGAAAATTTTCAAGTAAAATTAGTTGATAGAACTTGGGAGGGAGAAGAGTATTCAACTCTCATTAGATAATGAGCTTTTGTGGTTCCAAAATCTCGTCAGTGTGAAGGAGTGATCGCAATCTAGATTAGGGGCAAAAATTAGCTCAAAAATCAAAGTTCTCATAATTGCCTGAAACCTAAAAAAACAAGTCTATCTCAGAAAAATGATCCCAACGCAACTTGTTTTGTTCAAAATGAAGTTTGTATGGGGAAGTTAGATCATGTTCATCATTTCACCAAATAGCAAAAAAAATTGCAAGTTCTGCCTAGTCAGTAGTCCATACCTCTGACGTGGTATATGATAGGGTAGGTGACTATATAGGTCAATAGGGTCAATGCCCAATATGGGCTCGCCAAGTGTCACTATCTAATTGGTTTGTAGCATGGTGATGTGGAGCCTTATGATTGGTTGTCGAAGAACCAATTGGAAGGTGACACGTGGAAAGCCCGGAGACTGCCACGTGTCCCTCCCACAGGTCAATGGAAAATGAGCATTTGGTAAAAAAAATTATGGAGGCACTAAGTTTTTACCCCATGACCTCCCCTCTATGACCAAGGCTCTCAACCAACTTCGCTATCCGTGTTTCTGAACCGGTATACAGTTTCGTGCACTTTTAAAGTTTAGTGTGGTTAGGGTTAGTGGTTACAAGAATGTGGGTTAGTTCTACTCCGAGATTAGAATTTAATTAATCTGAAGTTAGATTTAATTAATCTCCAATTTAGTTGGTGGAATTTTAACAAAACCCACCAAATCCAGAGATTCCTCCAAAATTAGCAGAGCTAACTGCTGGAGGTTTTCTAGGAGAAAACAATTTCTCTCATAACTTGGGCAAAATTAGAGCGAATGAGGGTTAGAAAAGGGTTTTCCTAGATGATTGAGAGGCTCTGAACACAATCGAATAGGTTTCAGAGGCAGAGAGGCACTTATGTATGTGATTTTTCCATGTTGAATTTTAAGGAATCCTAGGGCCATTAGGAAAGGCGGTCAAGCCCAGAACAGTCGTAGTCCATTTGAAAAGTTTGGAGAGTCATCTTAGGGGTTTTTGGATGCTCTAAGTCCATTGAAGTAGGTTTTAGGATCTATAGAGCGTCGTAAGCTATACTTTTTCCATTTTGAGCAAATGCAGTGGCCCAAGCCATGGAAGCTTGACCAAGGAGATGTAGCCCAAGAGGGGTTAACTCCTTTATCAAAACACTATGTTGAGTGTTTTTCTTAATGGTTTTCTGTTCATTTAATTGCTATTTTTCAACACTTGTTTTTCATGCTATTCTTCTCATGATTCTAACATAAAACTTGATATAAAATTTACCTGTTTATGTTCATAAACACCATAAAGGAACCATGAACATGAAGCAATTGACAAACATATTTTTATAAATCTGAAGCTAAAATTAGCACAAAAAAACTAACATTCAGCCACAAATCAGTACTTTCACTCTGTTATAACCTGTGCCTAAGCACCATATACCTGTCATCCTATTGTCCTTCCTATAAGATCTGGTCCTGTAAGTTTGTCCCATAAAATCTCATAGTTTCTATATGATTCACCTATATTCTCTTGCTAAGAGAATTCATGAACCAGTTCTCCTTTCCTTTAATATATTTGATCTTTAAGTCAAACTCACTAAGGGTGGACAACCATCTAGCTTGCCTAGAATTCAGATTTGGTCATGTTGAAAAGTGTAACTAGGTTCGGTCTTTATAATGACATGTAATTATGAGTTTATGTAATGAGATGTAGATAATAAAAATGGAATTATTATCTTGACTTGACATATGGATTTCATGAGCAAGGGTTTTTTTTTTGAGTCAACACTCCCATTGAGAGTCTTTAGGATTTAGTCTCATCTAGCCATAAAATGTAAGAGTCATTGTCATGTAAATGAAGTCATGTTACACTTTCTAAAATATCAATATTGTCTATGTAAAGTATCCATCAAGAAATTGTCAACAAATCTCTTCAAGTAAACCTACAAATGTTGAAAAAATTGCTATAACAAGTTGGCCTAAAGGTCAAGTGAAGATGTGTTTAAATAGACTAACTCAGCCTCATTTGGAGACACATAATTCAGACAAGAAATTAGATATGTCTTAACTAGAGAAGTGCAAATATAAGGTAGAATAAAGGTATGAAGAGAGGGTTGAAAGGCGTGTGAAGAAGGAGAAGCAAAGAGAAGTGTGAAGTTTCTTCTAGGATACTATCTTTTGAGTATAGCAAAGTTTCTTCTAGGAAGTTCGATGTTAGGGTAGCGAAATTTCTTCTAGGCAGTGTGAAGTTAGGGAAGTAAAGCTTCTTCTGGGGTAGCAAGAGAAAGATTATTCTAGGTAATAAAAGTAGAGACTGAGTTTCTCTCTAGAAGACCCAGAGACCGAGATTCTCTAAGAAAGTTTTGAAGGTGCAGTAGAAGAGATAGAGACCGAGTTTCTCTAGAAGGAGTCGAGGTGAAGTAGTTCAAGGTTAAGAAGAAAGGTGAGGAAAGGAAGAGGCAGAGCTTTAAGGTTAATTATAAGTTTCTTGGAAGGATACTAGAGTCAAGGTTTTGTGTCATGGTCTTGGTACTTATCAGTTAAAGATATAGGAGAAGAATTTTGATTGGGTTTTCCTCTCAATAGGTCAGAGGTTTTGGCCCTGACTCGAGAAGCCTACATACTATGTCACTTGTCTTTATTTATTTTGGTAATTGTATTGATGAAGAGAACACATTAATAAGCTAACAAAGAAAATATCATAAGATAATAAGTAAAATAATTTCACAAGCAATTATCAAGTAGAGAAATTTTTAACTTTGAATGCCCTAGATTTATCAACATGATATCAGAGCTTAGGTGTTAAATACAAGAAGGGGAAGTCAAAGCAAGCTGACACACAAGAGCTGATCTTCAAATTGGACCTCAAAGCAAGTCAAAGGTTATCAACAAGATCAAGATCTACATCAAATAAATATCATATCAAGGAAGGAAGTAGGAAGAAAGACCGAAACCATAGAATAACTTCAGATATCATCCCAACATCAAAGAAAGAGGAATCTCTTCAAATCTATGGAAGATTAAATCAAAAGTCAATCCTATCTCTATTGAAGCAGAGATCTCATAAAAGGAAGCTATCCCTCACCAAAAAATTTGAAGTAAGAAGCAACATTTTCATCATCAATTTGAATATTTGATCTTCAAAATTAAGTACCTCTTATTATAATACAATCTAGTAAAAATGACTTCATGTTTTAACGAATACCAAAAGCTAGTTGAGATATCAAACTTCCTTGTTTGGAAAAGAAGGATATACATTGTCCTCGAAGCAAATGAAGTCATTGATCATGTCCATGGGGAGGAATCCAAGCCATATGAAGAACAAGCATTGTCTGAATACATGGAAATGGATCTCAAGGATCAAATGATTCTCAAGGATTCCATCAAAGATTCACTTATTTCCTATGTAGCCAAGCTGGAGACATCTAAAGAAATATATGATAAGTTGGGAGAACTCTTATATAGAAGCATGATATAAAATACCTTATGACTTAGATTTAATCTTCATAAATTGAAAGTATAAAAGGATGAAGGGATATCATAATGCCTCTCTAAGGCATCTCAAATAAAAGGTCAATTGAAGGATCTAGGAGAGATAGTATCTGATAAAGAAATAATCTCTTTTATTCTAAATGCATTAACTGGTGAACAAGGTAACCTCATTATGACTAGGGAAGAGGAAGATATCACATTCATTAGGTTATCGTCTCTCTACAAGGTAGAAGAAGACAGGATGAGGAATGTATGTGAGAAAAGATCACATATAAGGAAACAATTAATGTCAAGACAAAAATAAAAATTTGGAAAGTTTATTACTCCAAACAAGAAGAGGAAGAACATGGCTAAAGAAATATGTTATGATTGTCATAATTTTGGGCACTATAGAAAAGGCTATCCTAATCGTAAGAGGGATGAGGAAGAATGCTATTCTACTAAGGAAGGAAAGAGCTTAAGACAAAGAAGCATAAGAAGGAAGAAGAAAAAAGATGATTAAGATGATCTTCTTAATTAGAAGGTTTCTTTAAGTTATAGATAGAAAGCAATGTAAATAAGATAGGAAACGTCATATTAAAAGGAATCATCGTGATAGAAGAATTAGAGGTAAGAGCTCATGACATGGGAAGCAAAAAGTATGTATAGTATAGATCCTACTGATTTCAAAGAATAAGAATCTCTTAGGAAACCTCATTAATACTTATAGAAGAAAAGGTCATCATCGACTGAAATCATCATAGAAGAAACCATCAGTTGGGTGAGGATATGAAACATCCTCGATTTTCTCTAATATAATTCCCATCAAAGGATTCACCGATGTAGAAAGGAAGCAACAGTTTTCATCAGGAATTCCAACTTGTGGGATTCAAAGGATGATGGTATAATGACATATCAGGAAAGAAGGTATAAAGGATAAATTCCTTTCGAAAGAAGATACTACACGAAGTCTAGATGACCGAAAGAAACATGAGGTATGTATGCTCACATAGATTATTGTAAAATTCATGTCATATGGTTGTGGATAATATGGATCACTATTTCTTCCTTGGGAAATATGATCAAGAGAAGAAAGGATCTCTTCCTGTTAAAAATTGTAGAAAATCATGAATCACACTAGATGAAATAAACATAATATGTTCTCATATGAATCATGAGGAATCTTATTACAATCAAGTAATTATGATTGCAATCTCCTGGTAATGAAGTGTGTGATAAAAGATAAGAAGAGATCGTGATAACATGTGTTAGAGTCGGTCTAGTAGCCCTCCACCAGAGATCAAAACTCTTTGCATTTCATGATTAGGTGTCCCATCAGTGTGATCATGTTGCATTCCGTTAGGCATGCCATAATCATGGTGGAGGGAGTTTGTGTCTTTTATTCCCCTCCTATTTGGCACTGCTGGTTCAGGTTTGTTTAAGTTAATAAAATCTTCAAAGGGTCATTCATCTTGCTTTAAGTTTCGAGGTCTTAGGTCTAGGGTTGAGTCAATTTTTCTCTTGAAGAGGTCATAAAGGACCAGCAGGCCAGAGGGATGTCCTTCATAGAACATCATTTCAATAATTCTCACTATTGTACAGCTAAATTTTCACCTTGTTTTCAAAAACTCTGTTTTTGAAAAACAATGGTCATTATCTCATTTTGTAAAAATTGTCAAAATTTCAAGTTCTTCAAATGTTGAAATGCAGCCTTGGTCTCCTTTGCCAAAGCATCTTAGAAGCTATCCCTGCAAAAATTTTCAGAAGAAATCATCATTTCAATCAATTTTTTCAAAGAAAGGAAACCAGAAGTCAGAGCCAATTAATTCAAAAAAGTGTCAACACTCAAACATTATAAAGTGGGTTTTGGGCAAATAAAAATCTAAAGGAAGCCTATAAAAGCACATCACTCTTCATTAGCAACTCATTTGCCTCTCACAAGCTAAGTGAATCCTTACAAAGGCGATTTTAGGAGTCATTGAGCAAATTGGGCAGTTTCAGAGGTGCGCTACGCATCAGGGAGGGTGCGCTACGCGTCAGAGGCGCGCTACGCATCAGGCTGCCTTACTCAGAGCAAAATTGCACGTGCGCTACGCGTCAGAGGGGCACAATGCGTTGGGCGAGGCACGCTACGCGTTGGGTTTTTCGCCCAACAAACTGTCAGCAAGCTACTAAATCCACTTTTCTCTCAAGAAAATTGCAGGTAGGCCTCTCCTCCATGGCTAGATTTGGTTTTGCAAGATGAATGACAAATTAATATGTTTAAATGCCATGAAAATGAGAAGTCAAAACCATACATTGCTATGGAAGATTTAAAGTCTTAATGGTGCTAGGGTTTCAAATTGTTTTTGCTGTCCAAGGTTGCCCATTTGTGCTCCCTCTTTTCCTTTATTTCCATCAACATTCTCCTTCAAATTTTCTCATAAAATTTCATAATTTTCCTCTCTAAAATCCCTAAAACTTACTAAATTCCCAAACCCCATTTCCACCTTAAAGTCCCATGTTGCCTTCCCTAAATTCCTTATTTTTGTTTATTGTCCCTAATTCCCTCATGTTCCCCTTTCCCTAACAATCCCCTTGTATTTATGTCCCCTTGGTGACAGCATTTGACAAAGTCAAACAGCAGTTAATTGGGTGCAAAGTCAGCATTACATTTCAGCCATCTTGCCTTAAAAACCATGTCAGAAACCGAATCAGATTATCAGCAGAGTTATGACAGTGATTCAACACCGGAGGTAGAAGTGCCAAGGAGGCATCACAAGGGTGGTAAGGGTGGTCGGCATGTCAGGGAGGAGCCCACTTCTCTAGCTCATTTGCAAGCTTGTCCACTTGCCATGACATGTTTTCAGTATCAATCATGCTTTGGATATTGCGAGAGGATCTCACAAATTCAACACCACAGAGAACTAGTCCGCTTGTTTGTCCTACATTTGCACAATGGTCATGTGAACCTTGCAGGAGTGGATTTCACCCTATCACCTGAAATTGTTGCTCAAGCCACCAGGATACCAAATGTTGGGGAGGAGTGGAACAAGCGTCAACAGCTAGACAAATTTCATTATCAACCATATATCAAACCTGGGTGCATGAGACACCTAACTGCTGTTTTTCCTTTCAGATTCCTAAGGGATGAGTATGCACCCTTGATGAGGCTCATTATGGGCTATTTCACTTGTGAGGGCAGATTTTCACGTTTATATTCATACCATATCCGTTTGTTGATGCATTTCACCCGGGTACGAATGATGAACATTCCATTTTTCATGTGCCGAAATATAGAGAAGATGGTGCCCGTAGTGCAAAGCAAAAACCCCGCACAGCAACACAGAGGTATATATCATTATGCACTGATCAAGATCATAGTGATGCATCAGTTGGCACAACAGAGTATTGCTTGGGAGGATTTCATTTCTCGCGACTTCTTCATGGTGCCACAGCCACCTCCTGAGATTGTCCATGATGAGGGAGGGCCTTCACAGCAGTTTCACATTCCAGAGCCCGAGCATGTCAGCACTCCAGCATGTGTTACATATCAGAGAGGCCACAGGGCCTTATTTGCATCTGCACGGAGAGTATTATCTCCACATCAGGTGGAAGGGGTTTCGCCTTCTTCATTATCACAGTGAGTGTTATCTCCACATCAGGTGGAAGGGGCCTCGCTTTCGACAGCAACACAGGTACATGAGAGGGGCAAGCAGCCCATGATTGATGAGGGGCCATCAGGTGATCCAGACATAGATATTATTGACCTTGACATCAGTTCTCCTAGCTCGGAGCCAAAGGAGATCATTCAGCAACTAAAGGCTGAAAATCACTTGTCGCAGCAGAAGTTGGAAATGGAAAATTGGACAATCAAATACTTAGAGCAGCGCAACAAACAGTTAGAGGATGAACACACTCTTGATGAGTTGTGGAGGATCCGAGAAGACCGGAACTTGGCTCGCAAGAGACCTGGTGATTTGACACCTATGGAGCAAGGGTCTATGCTCATTCAGGTGAACACTCATTTAGAAAAGTTGATAGCCAAGGCAAATAGGGACAAAGATATGCTCCGCCACATGAAGAATCATTATTGGGCCCGCATGCATGTGTGCAAAGCGAAAATGAAGATACTCAAAAGACGATTGGCCAAGGCACTAAAACGGAGAAAAAGGCCCGATCCACTTCAGATTTTGGCTGAAGCCTCCTTGAAGGAGCATGGTGCTCAATGATACACCTCCAGCTCAAAATTCAGAAAATTTGGAGCAATTTTGGTCAATTTTGAATTTTTTTTGCTAAATAACAGGTTTTTGCCCTCAACGCGTAGCGCGCCGCGCGCTACCCTGAAGATGGGGAGGTCCATTTCACAAAAACTTTGCATTTTTGGTTTTTCATGACAAGTTACACTTTCTCAGCCACTTCCAAGACATTTCATGGAGATTTGGACCCCCAAAAGGTCAAAAAAAAAGCAAAAAATGACCTTCTGCCACTTTTTGGACACACAGGAAGCAGTCTTGGGAGATTTCATTTTTGGAGGGGAAAATGGCCACCAAATTAAGAAATTCCACTTGGGCTGGCGAGTAGACATCCAGACCTTTCCAACAAGCCCACTTGTGCCTCATTTGGATGCCGGGAAGTTCCCCAAACGTGGGATCAAAGGCGCGCTACGCGTTGAGAAATGGCGCGCTACGCATCAGGACATTTTCTCAATTTTTCATCTTCAGCTCAGGAAAACGCAACATTTGACCAGTTTTGACTTTTGGTGGGATTTTTCACCCTCCTTGATGTAATTAATGTAATTTTTATGTTGGCATGACACTTATTACCTATTTTAGAAGATTCATTCATAAAATGGCAGAAAATTAATGAATGAATTGGTTTCCTAGCTTATAGAGGCAAGTTGTTTTGATTGCCTAGATTGTAGTGCTCAGTTTAGAATTGGTTGAAAGAACTCCTAGGATGACGAGCTCGACCCCTAGAGGCAAGGAAATGTGTTAGCTTGCCTATATTATGTACTTTCTTAGTCATTTTCAGGGTTGGACTCTTGAGGGATAAGCTTAGATTGTATTACTCTTTGTATCTCTGCAATTTTTGCAAAGGAAAGACCAGGGTTTTGCAGCACTATTTGGGATTCCTGTGGTGATTTGGGTTGATGGTGTGTTTCTCTCATGTACTTGTAAGTTTTTTATGTGTATCATTTTCCTACTCTTCTCTTCTGCAAATTAAGTAAATGAAGTGTTAAGGTAGAATTCATGGTTTCTATGCTCTGCCATTAAGTTTGCTTAATATCTATGTTTTCATCTGTTTAAGGAGAACTCTCAATGGTTTCTTGCTCTCCTTAGCTCCTCACCAGTCATATCTATCCATTCACTTATTTCAAATGCATCAAGACAATCTCCTACCTTGCCCCAAAAATACCTCTGCAAAAACTGTGTCTCATCCCCGCACCCAAAATTGTTGTGCTCAGTTTTCCAACAAAACCCTAAAAATTTAAAATCAACTTTCCCTATCAGTTTACTAGCCTAAAATCATTGTTCTTTATTGGTCATCTCAGCCCTTTGAAGACCTTTTTCCAAGATAGACCCGGAGAGAGCCCTCTCCTGTCCCCGTAGGGCTAGCTACGAAGCTAAGTGGTTTGATGTTGCCTTGGATTTTGCCTTCCTCGGCCTGAGGCAGATTCGAGCGCTAACATATTGGCGACCATACTGGGGAGAACAACTCGTTTGTGGGTTGATGTGTTTATTTCATAAGTCTTAGACGGAGCCTGAAGTTATGCCAGGTAGCCTTCGAAACGCTTTTGCTTTGCATAAGCAGAAGTAGATAAACGCTGCTTCAGTCAATCTCCGTGAGCTTGTGAATACAACACTTCATTTGCATTTTACCCCAGTACATTTGTAAATTCTGAAACTTTTGATGATAAGTTGAGAGTTTTCACAGGCTGATTGGCTATTTGTTCCTTGATATCCAAGCTGGCTTCAGATTCTAGTCATATATTCAAATCTCACTCATGTCCAGCTGTTTTTAAGTATCTTGAAGACATTGATTTTGACGAGAGTTTTGAGTTGTCCTTGTTTAAAACCAAATCTGAAAGTGCACTTGATTCTCTAGTTCCCAACCTTGATTTTGTTGCTGCCCTTGAAATTGAGAGACACAATAAATTGGTTGAAAATTTCATCCTAAGACACCTTCAGACAGATATCCAAGTCACTAATCTTGATTTCCTCGAAACTGTATCTGGCAATATTGGATCTACTATCACGGCTTCAGTTCCGCACGAACAGACCAATCCTCCTTTTATTTCTATATCCCCTGTAGTCACACATCCTGAATCTACAATCAATTCTCCCTCTTCATCCCATATTGCTTCTCCTTCGCCTACACCTCCCTATACCCCTCATACTACAGCTACACCTACTCCACCTACTACTCCTAGACCAAATCTACCTAAAGCAATGGCTGCCCAGTTTGCCCCTCTTGCTCTTCCCCAAAATCTGCATGATATGCCAGCTGATTATCAGAATAAAATTCCCATGTTTGATGGCACTCCTCAGAGTGTTTCCGCTCAGCAGCATATAGACAAAATGACAACTTTCTTTGATCTATATGAGATAGATGAAGAAGATGTAACTATGCGTTTGTTTGTGCAAACATTCGGATGAGAAGTAAGAAAATGGTTCAGAGGTTTGACAGCTAGAAGCATACCCACATTGGATGAACTTCAGAAGCAGTTTCTAGACCGATGGGAAATCAGAAAGGATCCACTTCAGATCAATGCCGAGTACAACAATCTCAAACGCAATCATGGTGAGTCTGTCCAATATTACATTATCAGATTTAACACAGTTTACAATGCTATTCCAGATGATTTAAGACCACCTAGAAAATCAGCTCTCCTCAAATTCTCGGATGACTTTGATCCGGAGATGTCTTATTCATTGCGAGATAGAGATCCGCCTACCTTGGAGGATATGGAGTAAACCGTTGTTAGTGTTGAAGCGAATTTGAATGATAAAAGAGCAAGGATGAAAGCCGAAAAAATAGTGACAATCAAAGAAGAAGCTTCTACATCAGATCAGCTCCTTCGCAAGGTAGAAAAGGTAGAAAGGATGCTTGAAAACGCTCATCTCGACAAGCCGGAACTGCAGATTCGCAATCCTAATTTCCGAGGTCCGCAACAGCCACAATACAGAATTAAGCAGCGTGAAACAACGGCATAAGAGTTAGCAGCTTAGCAGCAAATAAAACCTCCTCTTCAGCAGAATTTTGTTAGCGAAGAATCTGAGGATGAAGGTGATGCTATAGGGGAGGAAAATCACTTTTTCACTCCTGATGATTTGCCTACCTATATTACAGAAGAAGAAGAATTTGTGAGAAACTCCATCATCCATCAAGATGAGAATTATATCTTATCAAATGATGCAGCGCTTGAGGAAGAATCGGAGGAGTGCCAAAGAGGATATCTCAATGCTTTGTCCGCTCAGCAGAAACAATTAAAAAATCGAGTTGTTCCCATAAATCCCCTTCAGAAGAAGAAAGATACTTCAGCAAAAAATGATTCAGCTTCCCCACAGAAAAAAGGAAAAGAGATAATTGATCCCCCAGCAGGTCAATCGTCTTCAGCAGATAGGGTATATCAGCCACCAAGCACAATGAGGGATAAAGTTGAAAGAAGAGAAGTTCCGGCCAAAGAAGGTGAAAAGGTTTCAGCATTTAGTTTGGAGAATGAAATTTCAAAGCTGAAAGTGTCTATTCCATTGACTGAAATCATGAAAAACACCAGCTACAGAGGTCAAATTTCCAAAATTCTGAATATTGATCCAATGCTTGACACGCTAAATGTAGAAGATGATCAGCCAGAATTAATTTTTGGGCCTGCTTTAGATGGTGAGTCTCCTGAAAGTGATGTTCCTCCCTTCTATATCAGTTTGAGGTTGCATGAGTATGTTTTACATAATGCTATGTTTGACTCGGGTGCTTCGCACAATTTGATGCCGAAAGCAATCATGGAAAGGCTGGGATTGGACATCACAAGAAGATATCATGATTTGTATTCATTTGATTCTAGCCGGGTAAAGTGTATCGGATTGATCAAAGACTTGGTGGTAAGCCTAGATCAAATTCCAGCTAAGAATGTCTTGATGGATGTGGTTGTGGCGGATATTCCTCCGCGTTTTGGTATGTTGCTTTCAAGGTCTTGGGGAGCTAAGTTGAAAGGTACACTTCAACTAGATTTTTCTTATGCTACAATTCTAGTCTTCGGTCAAATGAGAAAGTTATATCGGGAGCAAAAGATGAAATACATGATAACTAGCAAAGAAAAGCCAATAAATCATCCTGTAAATTATGTACATACAGATTTGGAGTCATTTGTTTTGTTTGCTGATAATTTTAATGAGATAGATAGTCAGTTAGTTCGGGCAGAGGATATACCAGAGATTACTGAAAATTTTAGAGAAGTTCTGCAAAAGGAAAGAGAAGAAAAGCCAGCTGCCATGAAGCAAACAGCTGAAGCTAAGGGGCAGCAAACAGAAAAAACAGAGGCAACACAGTTTCAGCAGTTGGAAGAAGATGAAGATGGCCTTTGGACCATGGATTTTGATGGCGCTGTGGGCAGCGATGGTGCTGGTATTGGTGTGTGGATTCGGAGTCCCTTTTCTACCCGAGACAAAGTCCCAAGCAAGGTGAGAGTGTGTTCTTATAAACTAGCATTCGATTGTTTAAATAATAAGGCAGAATATGAGGCTCTCATTGTTGGCCTTAAAATTCTTCGCAAGCTGAAAGCAAAGAAGATTGCAGTTTATGGTGACTCTGAGTTGGTGATAAAGCAAGTTAAAGGTGAGTTTCAAGCCAAGCATCCTCTTATGAGGGCATATCAAAATGTTGTCCTAGATATTTTGAAATTATTTTCTGAACATACTTTGACATGTGTGCCTCGCATACAAAATGGTGTTGCTGATGCATTGGCCAAGGTAGCAAGTAACTTAAAAATTCCAATGAATTCCAGCAACAAATTTGAGATTTATGTGAAACACCGCCCCACAGTTCCAGATAATCAACGATGTTGGCAAGTCTTCCAGGATGATGAAAAAATTAAAGATTTTCTGCAGATTGAAGGTGAGTTTAAAGACATTTCCATAGATACAGAAATAGATGAAGTAAATCAAATGGATGTGCTGCAACTTAAGGACAATTTTATTCCTAAAGGATTGATTCCTTTGGAAGAGTTGTTTGATCAAGATGATGTGGCCCGCAAACTGACATTGAGACCAACTGAAGAAGGTGTTGAAGAGGTAAACATTGGAGCAGCTGAGAATCCCAAGATGGTAAAGCTATCAAAGTCATTGTCACCAAAGGTAAAGAAGGAGTATGTCAGATTGTTATCTTCATTTTCTAATGTCTTTGCATGGGATTACTCAGATCTGAAAACATATGACACCAATATCATTCAGCATACTATTCCTATAAAGCCAAATCAGAAACCTTTCCATCAAAAGTTGAGGAGAATCAATCCTAAATTGCTGCCATTGATAGAAAAAGAAGTGAATAGGTTGTACAAGTCTGGGATCATAGTGCCTATCAGATTTTCTGATTGGATATCAAATTTGGTGCCCGTAAGAAATAAGACCGGTGAGATCCGTTTATGCATTGACTTCAGAAATTTGAATAAGGTGTCTTTAAAGGACAATTATCTGCTGCCCAAAATGAATCATATATTGCAGCGAGTAGTTGGAGCATCAAGGATGTCGCTACTCGATGGCTATTCTGGGTACAATCAGATTTTGGTGCATGAGGATGATCGTGACAAAACTGCATTCACTACTCCATGGGGAACATTTCATTATGCAAAGATGCCATTTGGTTTGAAGAATGCAGGTGCCACTTTTCAGCGTGCGATGGACATGGCCTTTGTCAACGAGAAAGATGTCTTTTTGGTTGTTTACCTTGATGATTTAACTGTATTTTCAAAATCTGATGAAGAACATTTATATCACTTGAAAATTGTTTTTCAAAAGTGCAGAAAATATGGTATTTCGCTGAATCCAAAGAAGAGTCTTTTCGCCATGAGTGAAGGCAAGCTCTTGGGCCACATCATTTCCAAAGACGACATCCGTATAGATCCTGCACGTGTTGAAGCTATTCAGCAACTTGAGCAGCCTTGGAACAAAAAAGAAATACAGTCCTTTAATGGGAAGCTGAATTTTCTGCGTCGCTTCATTCCGAATCTTGCCGAACATCTTAGAGAAATCACGAGCATGCTGAAAAAGGACAGCCAGCTAAAGTGGACCGAAGAGGCAGTAAAATCTTTCAATTTGGTAAAGTTGGTTCTATCTTCAGCCCCTACTCTAATCAGTCTGGATTACACACAAGATTTTATTTTATTTTCATTTGCTTCTGAGCACACATTGGCAGCTGTACTAATGCAAAAAAGAGATGGAGTTGAGAAGCCTATTGCTTTTTTCAGCCGTATTATAAGGGACGGAGCATTGAAGTATAACGTCATTGAAAAACAAGCACTTGTGCTTGTGAAGGCCTTGAAGGATTTCCATGTGTATATATTGAATTCCCACATTATCGCATATGTTCCTAACGTAGCAGTAAAGGATGTTTTAGTATAGGCAGAACCAGAAGGAAGGCGCGGTAGGTGGATTGCTGCATTATTAGAGTATGATGTGGAAATTAAACCCACTAAGCTTATCAAAGGTCAAGGTCTTGCCAAATTGATGGCTGAAACAAATCTACATGTCCTAGACATCAATTTGATAGCTACCATGTCCGATGAAGATGAGGAGAATTCAGCACAACAGGTATCTGACATCTTTATTTCTTCTCCTTGGTATGCTGATATTATATATGTACTTCAAAATTTGTCTTCACCTCTCGGGATGCCTCGAAATAAAAGTATGGCATTGAAGTTGAAAGCAGCCAAGTTTTGCATCCTTAAATCTGCACTATATTGGAAAGACCCCGGTGGAATATTGCTGAATTGTTTGGTCAAGGAGGAAGCCAAAACAGTTACGGAAGATTTTCATAAAGGTGACTGCGGGGGTCATTTGTTTTGGAAGACTACAGCAAATAAGATCCTAAGGGCAGGTTTTTATTGGCCTTCATTGTTTTCATATGTATATAAAGCTGTCAAGAATTGTCATGAGTGCCAAATTTTTCAAGGGAAACATAAATTACAGCCATTGCCTCTCAAACCAATTGAAGTCAGCGCACCATTTCAGCAGTGGGGCTTGGATTTTATTGGCGAGATTCATCCGGCATCATCAGGACAGCATAGATGGATATTGACAGCTACAGATTACTTCACAAAATGGATTGAAGCCATTCCCACTCGGCAGGCCACGGATGCGGTAATTATTTCTTTCCTTGAAAATAATATACTGTCACGTTTTGGCTGTCCGAGTAAGTTAATTATAGATAATGCAGCAGCATTCAAATCAAAGAGAATGGTTGATTTTTGCTACAAATACAATATCAGCTTGGGGCATTCTACCGCCTACCATCCACAAGGAAATGGGTTGGCAGAATCTTCAAATAAGTCCTTGGTAAATATCATTAAAAAGTTGTTGGAAATCAATAAGAAGAGTTGGCATAAAAAGTTAGTGAATGCACTGTGGGCTGATAGGGTAAGTCAGAAAAAGTCAATTGGCATGTCTCCTTTTGAGTTGGTGTACGGGACAGACGCAGTGTTTCCTACTTCGCTCGCTATTCCGGTGGTCAAATTGCTTCAAGAAGCTGGTAGTGAGGAAGATCCCATGCAGAGGCGGATTAATCAAATGATTCATTTACAACAGACACGAGAGGAGGTTCTTCACAATACTCTCAAGTTGCAAGAGCGCATAAAGAAGATTTATGACAGGAAAGCAAAACCAGATGACTTCCAAATAGATGATGTGGTTTTGAAGTGGGATGCTCGGAATGAAGACAAAGGGAAGCACGGAAAATTTGATAATTTATGGAAGGGTCCCTATAAGATCGCAGCATATCGTGGCCAAAATGCTTTTCTTCTCAAGGAAATGAATGGAGATGATTATCCCGGAGGGTCGATCAATGGTCGACTGCTAAAGAGGTACCATGTCTGAGCATTTTCAGTTCTTGTCACCATCAATGTACATACCGTTTTACTCTTATTTTATCGCATGTTTGTACTAATCTTTCATCCTCAGTCTGGGGCCCGTGGTGAAGGCTATAATTCTGAAGATGAAGATTGGTTGGTTTGAGGTTTGTCAAGGTGTTTTTATCAGTCCATTTTCTGTCCACAATTGAGTTAGTTTGGGTCCAAGTTGTGTCCAATTTTCAGTCAAATCTGTAGTCACTAAAACTGTCAAAGTTTGTGTCAAATGAGTAAAATAATGACTCCATCACCCAATGGTTTAACGCACTGATCTGCTCTCCCATAGGTCTGAGGTTCTTGGCATCTCCGAGGAGATACCATCCCCATTGGAGCCAATGTTAGAGTCGGTCTAGTAGCCCTCCACCAGAGATCAAAACTCTTTGCATTTCATGATTAGGTGTCCCATCAGTGTGATCATGTTGCATTCGGTTAGGCATGCCATAATCCTGGTGGAGGGATTTTGTGTCTTTTATTCCCCTCCTGTGCTGGTTCAGGTTTGTTTAAGTTAATAAAATCTTCAAAGGGTCATTCATCTTGATTTAAGTTTCGAGGTCTTAGGTCTAGGGTTGAGTCAATTTTTCTCTTGAAGAGGTCATAAAGGACCAGCAGGCCAGAGGGATGTCCTTCATAGAACATCATTTCAATAATTCTCACTATTGTACAACTAAATTTTCACCTTGTTTTCAAAAACTCTGTTTTTGAAAAACAATGGTCACTATCTCGTTTTGTAAAAATTGTAAAAATTTCAAGTTCTTCAAATGTTGAAACGCAGCCTTGGTCTCCTTTGCCAAAGCATCTTAGAAGCTATCCCTGCAAAAATTTTCAGAAGAAATCATCATTTCAATCAATTTTTTCAAAGAAAGGAAACCAGAAGTCAGAGCCAATTAATTCAAAAAAGTTTCAACACTCAAACATTATAAAGTGGGTTTTGGGCAAATAAAAATCTAAAGGAAGCCTATAAAAGCACATCACTCTTCATTAGCAACTCATTTGCCTCTCACAAGCTAAGTGAATCCTTGCAAAGGTGATTTTAGGAGTCATTGAGCAAATTGGGCAGTTTCAGAGGCGCGCTACGCATCAGGGAGGGCGCGCTACGCGTTGTGTTTTTCGCCCAACAAACTGTCAGCAAGCTACCAAATCCACTTTTCTCTCAAGAAAATTGCAGCTAGGCCTCTCCTCCATGGCTAGATTTGGTTTTGCAAGATGAATGACAAATTAATATGTTTAAATGCCATGAAAATGAGAAGTCAAATCCATACATTACTATGGAAGATTTAAAGTCTTAATGGTGCTAGGGTTTCAAATTGTTTTTGTTGTCCAAGGTTGCCCATTTGTGCTCCCTCTTTTCCTTTATTTCCATCAACATTCTCCTTCAAATTTTCTCATAAAATTTCATAATTTTCCTCTCTAAAATCCCTAAAACTTACTAAATTCCCAAACCCCATTTCCACCTTAAAGTCCCATGTTGCCTTCCCTAAATTCCTTATTTTTGTTTATTGTCCCTAATTCCCTCATGTTCCCCTTTCCCTAACAATCCCCTTGTATTTATGTCCCCTTGGTGACAGCATTTGACAAAGTCAAACAGCAGTTAATTGGGTGCAAAGTCAGCATTACATTTCAGCCATCTTGCCTTCAAAACCATGTTAGAAACCGAATCAGATTATCAGCAGAGTTATGACAGTGATTCAACACCGGAGGTAGAAGTGCCAAGGAGGCATCACAAGGGTGGTAAGGGTGGTCGGCATGTCAGGGAGGAGCCCACTTCTCTAGCTCATTTGCAAGCTTGTCCACTTGCCATGACATGTTTTCAGTATCAATCATGCTTTGGATATTGCGAGAGGATCTCACAAATTCAACACCACAGAGAACTAGTCCGCTTGTTTGTCCTACATTTTCACAATGGTCATGTGAACCTTGCAGGAGTGGATTTCACCCTATCACCTAAAATTGTTGCTCAAGCCACCGGGATACCAAATGTTGGGGAGGACTGGAACAAGCGTCAGCAACTAGACAGATTTCATTATCAACCATATATCAAACCAGGGTGCATGAGACACCTAACTGTTGTTTTTCCTTTCAGATTCCTAAGGGATGAGTATGCACCCTTGATGAGGCTCATTATGCACTATTTCACTTGTGAGGGCAGATTTTCACGTGTATATTCATAGCATATCCATTTGTTGATGCATTTTACCCGGGTACGAATGATGAACATTCCATTTTTCATGTGCTGAAATATAGAGAAGATGGTGCACATAGTGCAAAGGAAAAACCCCGCACAACAACACAGAAGTATATATCATTATGCACTGATCGAGATCATAGTGATGCATCAGTTGGCACAGCAGGGTATTGCTTGGGAGGATTTCATTTCTCGCAACTTCTTCATGGTGCCATAGCCACCTCCTGAGATTGTCCATGATGAGGGAGGGCCTTCACAGCAGTTTCACATTCCAGAGCCCGAGCATGTCAGCACCCTAGCATGTGTTACATATCAGAGAGGCCACAAGGCCTTATTTGCATCTGCACGACGAGTATTATCTCCACATTAGGTGGAAGGGGTCTCGCCTTCTTCATCAGCATAGCGAGTGTTATCTCCACATCAGGTGGAAGGGGCCTCGCTTTCGACAACAACACAGGTACATGAGAGGGGCAAGTAGCCCATGATTGATGAGGGGCCATCAGGTGATCCGGACATAGATATTATTGACCTTGACATCAGTTCTCCTAGCTCGGAGCCAAAGGAGATCATTCAGCAACTAAAGGCTGAAAATCACTTGTTGCAGCAGAAGTTGGAAATGGAAAATTGGACAATCAAATACTTAGAGCAGCGCAACAAATAGTTAGAGGATGAACACACTCTTGATGAGTTGTGGAGGATCCGAGAAGACCGGAACTTGGCTCACAAGAGACCCGGTGATTTGACACCTATGGAGCAAGGGTCTATGCTCATTCAGGTGAACACTCATTTAGAAAAGTTGATAGCCAAGGCAAACAGGGACAAAGATATGCTCCGCCACATGAAGAATAATTATTGGGCCCGCATGCATGTGTGCAAAGCGAAAATGAAGATACTCAAAGGACGATTGGGAAAGGCACTAAAACGGAGAAAAAGGCCCGATCCACTTTAGATTTTGGCTGAAGCCTCCTTGAAGGAGCATGGTGCTCAGTGATACACCCCCAGCTCAAAATTCAGAAAATTTGGAGCAATTTTGGTCAATTTTGAATTTTTTTTGCTAAAAAACAGGTTTTTGTCCTCAACGCGTAGCGCGCCGTGCGCTACCCTGAAGATGGGGAGGTCCATTTCACAAAAACTTTGCATTTTTGGTTTTCCATGACAAGTTACACTTTCTCAGCCACTGCCAAGATTTTTCATGGAGATTTGGGCCCCCAAAATGTCAAAAAAAAAGCAAAAAATGACCTTCTGCCACTTTTTGGACACACAGGAAGCAGTCTTGGGAGATTGCATTTTTGGAGGGGCAAATGGCCACCAAATTGAGAAATTCCTCTTGGGCTGGAGAGTAGACATCCAAACCTTTCCAACAAGCCCACTTGTGCCTCATTGGGATGCCAGGAAGTGCCCCAAAAGTGGGCTCAAAGGCGTGCTACGCGTTGAGAAATGGCGCGCTACGCATCAAGACATTTTCTCAATTTTTCATCTTCAGCTCAGGAAAACGCAACATTTGACCAATTTTGACTTTTGGTGGGATTTTTCACCCTCCTTGATGTAATTAATGTAATTTTTATGTTGGCATGACACTTATTACCTATTTTAGAAGATTCATTCATAAAATGGCAAAAATTTAATGAATGAATTGGTTTCCTAGCTTATAGAGGCAAGTTGTTTTGATTGCCTAGATTGTAGTGCTCAGTTTAGAATTGGTTGAAACAACTCCTAGGATGATGAGCTCGACCCCTAGAGGCAAGGAAATTTGTTATCTTGCCTATATTATGTACTTTCTTAGTCATTTTTAGGGTTGGACTCTTGAGGGATAAGCTTAGACTGTATTACTCTTTGTATCTCTGCAATTTTGGCAAAGGAAAGACCAGGGTTTTGCAGCACTATTTGGGATTTCTGTGGTGATTTTTGTTGATGTTGTGTTTCTCTCATGTAATTGTAAGTTTTTTATGTGTATCATTTTCCTACTCTTCTCTTCTGCAAATTAAGTAAATGAAGTGTTAAGGTGGAATTCATGGTTTCTATGCTCTGCCTTTAAGTTTGCTTAATATCTATGTTTTCATCTGTTTAAGGAGAACTCTCGATGGTTTCTTGCTCTCCTGAGCTCCTCACCGGTCATATCTATCCATTAAATTATTTCAAAGGCATCAAGACAATCTCCTACCTTGCCCCAAAAAGACCTCTGCAAAAACTGTGTCTCATCCCCGCACCCAAAATTGCCGTGCTCAGTTTTCCAACAAAACCCTAAAAATTTAAAATCAAACTTTCCCTATCAGTTTAATAGCCTAAAATCAGTGTTCTTTATTGGTCATCTCAACCCTTTGAAGACCTTTTGCCGAGATAGACCCGGAGAGAGCCCTCTCCTGTCCCCGTAGGGCTAGCTACGAGGCTAAGTGGTTTGATGTTGCCTTGGATTTTGCCTTCCTTAGCCTGAGGCAGATTCGAGCGCTAACAACATGAAACAAAGGAAGAAGGCATTCAACATCTGAGCCTAAGAATATTTGACTAGAATATATCCTGGAAGAATTTGAAGACTCTGATGGAATTGGGAAAAAGATAGACACCCTTGAAAATGGATATCAGTGGGAGATGTGTCAATCTGCATGCAGGATGCTGATACTTACAAGAAGATTTCATGATGAAAGATAATCACAAAGGTAATTCTGATTTGAAATGATTTATTATGTTTTAACTAACATATGGTTAGGCTTATGTATAACTGTCGAAGGTAAGATCCGTGAATGACTTCCAAAAAAAACATATAAAAGGATGTAGTGTCCAACTGAAAATATGGCATGAAAACAGAATGACATGAAGAAAAGCTAGATGGAAAATCTGATAGATCACTTTCTGATGAGTTGAGGACATGACTAGTGCATGAATAAAAATGATGAATGATATGTGCCCTATTGAAAATAGCAACAAGAAATGCTAAATATAGAAGTGCTAAAAATAGCATTGCTATAAATAGCTTTTCAGGATACATTCCAATTTTAGTTAGTCCTTGAACTAAAATTGAGAATTAAAATTTGAATCTGATCTTAGTAGCTATTTGAAAAATAATTAATTAATTCATCTTGAGTTAATTAGTTGGAGAAAATCAAACATGAATTCTATGTGAAGACATGCAACAGTTATCCCTTTGATTGAGGAAGTTATCCCTTAATTAAGGAGATCAAGATGAGTTGTACTTTGAGTTGTAATTAGTTAGCTCAATTAACTGAGTTAAGTCTAGTTAGATTAGTTCCAACAGTTTGTGGAACTGATTGTGACTTTAGTTAGTTAATGCATGCATGCATGTAAGGAGTGTACTTCAGATAACTGAAAATTCTCTCATAAATAACTCATGCATGTCAGTTCAGTTAGAGACCCAGTTGAGATCAGAGGATGGGATAGTGTATTATCAATTGCAGGAATATTCCATTGAGTATATCTCTTGCATGCAGAAGGAATTCATTCCTTGAGGATTGCGTATTTATTTCTGAGTTTTGAGTTGTGTGAGAGGTTAATTCACATAGGTGGCGGCCAGAGGACCCATGAGAAACTACACAAGGAAATAGGAGGCTTGGAGGACTGAAGGAAGGCATATGTTGTGTCTATTTTGTTTATGAGCAGCATTGAGGGATTGTAGTGAGAGCTAGATAGCTTGTGAGCTAAAGCTTTGTGTAATCTGAAGACTTTTCCACTTGTATGATAATATAGATATTGGGGTTTTTAGCTGAGGCTTTCCCTAGATTATTCTTATGTGTTCATGTGTGATTGTTTCTTCTTCATTTGTTATATGTGTTCTATTTGATATATGTGTTCTGGATGATCGCCTATATCTTGTGTCCTTTGTCTTATTGTTCTTTATGGTTTAGTAGTTGGTTGATGAATAATTCTAATACTAATCAAGTGAAAGAAGAAAGATAATCAAATTAAGTAAAAATACATCACATGAATTTATCAAAGTAAGATAAATCATCTACCCTCACTTCCCCTAGATTTCTCAACATGGTATCAAAGTCAGGTTACAGATAAGGAAAGGCAGTTAAAAGAAGGACACCCAAAGCCCAAAGCACTAGAAGGATTATCAAAAGGAGTATCAAGAAAAAAAATAATACATTGACATCGTACCATCAAGAATACACTCAAAAGAACGAAGTATAAGAAATATTGAAGAAGACTACAAAACCATAGCTGATCAAAAGAATGATTTCTCACCTGGAGCATTGTTGGGAAGCTCGCACATCACCACCAAAGAAGATCTCAAGTACCTTACCTAGAAGGAATATTCATTTAATCATCTTGAAGTCTATACATCCAAGGGAAGCAAGAAGAAGCACAATCACTATCATCAAGAAATCAAGTTGATCTATTAGGGTCCAACCCTAAGCCCTTTATTTATGTAATAGTGTCGAGTCATAGTTATAGTTAGTTAAAGAGTTAATAAAGCCTGTATTAATAATTGTAAGTGGTTGACTCACATTTAAGAAAGGGACCACAATTAGTTGCAAATGGGCCATGGTATTAGATAGATGGTATTGAGAGAACCATGGTAATGACCCATGGTATTGTATGTATGAATCCTATATAAAGGATAGAGACTCCCCATTGAAAAATATCAAGTCTTGTTTTGTAATCGAGCTCTGCTCTGTTGGAGGTTTCCCCCTTGAAGAGGCAAGTGAACATTGGTTTCATCTATGAATAATACAATACTTGCTGTTTTTCTCATTTTGTTCTGTGATCCAGGAGGATCTTATCAATCCAGCATGAGCGAAGTCTTCAGTGGTTCAAATGATCATGGTCGATGAGGTCTTGTGCTTTATCAATTTCACCAGTATTCATCATCAGCATTCAGTGTCCGATGTTGGTTTCAGTTCTACCAGTAATGTCAATGGTTGATATGGTTTTCATGGTGTTCGAAGGATGGGGTTTTGTACCTAGTTGTCGACATGTGTTTGTCATCAATTCCATCAGGGTTTGGTTGTCGACATGTGTTTGTCATCATGAGATAGTGGCAAATTTTTCTTTGTGATGAAGAGGTGTGCATGGGTTTTATTATCAAAATAAAAGTGATTTAATACATAAACCTAAGTCCTTCATCCTAACACGTAAACCCTAGCCTAAAACCTCAAACCATGCATTAAAATGTTATTTCCTAATGTCCTAACCCTCTTGGACTATTACAAATAAACTATAATACAAAACCTATATGTTAAAAACATTAAAAATTATAAACCACATTCCTAAACTGCAGCGAAGTCTGACCACGGTCGACAATGTGAACAGAGGCAGGTAAGTCATCAAGGCTTCAAAACTGTAGGGTTCACTGCAGCAAGACCGTAACAGTGGGCATGTGAATGGTAAGACATCAGGGTTATGGTAACCATTAATCTAAACGTGTGGAGAATCCACAGTAACCGCCGGAGGCAACTGTCACATGTAGCATCAGCAAGCAGTTCTGAAACCGCAGGGTAAAACTGTAGCCATGTCAGTTTATGGTTTTCTTGACAACTTGTTCACATGGGTGGTTAACAACTCCACACTGTCAGCCTGACCGCCAGTGGCTATTTTCTGTTATAAAGTTATTTTTGGGTCTTAAATGTATTTTTGGTGGTAATTTAATACCAAGACCTTGTAACAAACTCCTAAGGTGGCCTTGTGTCATTAGACAGAACCCTAACTTCAGAGCTCATACCAATATTGGATGGGGAGACCTGAAATGTATCTAAAACCCTTTAAATACACCAGTTTGTTCTTGAAGAAGGCGTTAGTGGTTTTAGAGTTTGTACACAGATTCTGGAGGATATAGGCAGTTTTGTTTTTAGTGTAACAGGAGCATTAGGAGTCAAAATTGGGTACCATGATAGGCGTTGGAAAGATAATTTAGAGAAATTTCTTGTGACAGTGACTAGAAATGCTTGCCTGCACAATTAGTCTAGTTAATTTTCTGTTTAATCGACCTCCTCAAATTCAATCTTAATAAAGTGGGTGCCCATCTTGAAAGCAAACCTGGAGACGTAGTCCATCACGGATGAACTCCGTAATCAATCTTGTTGTCTGGTATTGCTGTGTTTTTTATGCTTATTACTTTTGTTTACATGTTTCTTATGTTTCAATTCCATCGTAAAGTCATTCCTTTTCAATCAGTTCTCATGGTTAAAGTACTTAAGTTAACATTCAGTTCACTGATTACATTAATCAATTCTACTTCAGTTTAACATATGATCATTTCAGATCATATAATTTGGTATCAGAGCAGGATGAATTTGTAGAATTTTTCTAGTGAATGTTAAGTAGGTCAAAGTTGCAACATGGAGAAGGAACACATGAGGAGATTGATCCAGATATTGGAAAGCGAAGAGTCGCTCATAAGTTGACCATGACAGGATCTGATGCAGGTAAAGCTCTTGAAAATAAGATGAGCGAGGAACAGTTTTAGCAAGAATTCTTGAGTATATAGTAGATGTTGGGGGAACTTTACAAAGATAAGAAGGTGAGAGTGTTGGAAATAATACTGAGAGGGGGGGTGAATCAGTATTATCTAATTCTTTTAATAAATCTTCCTTATTTGTTCTTTGAATTAGTTTTGCATGTCAGTACCATAAAATAATGAGCATGAACAAAGAAAAACAGATAGTCACACCAAAGAACACAAGATGTAAGGTGGAAACCCAATGTGGGTGAAAACCACCTGCTGCAATATGTCTCTATCTTCTTTCAAATTAGAAACTCCTTTTACAATGGTTTTGTACTGGTGCAGTCCTTTACCAGTACGCAGGCTGCAACCTGCAGAGAGCTACAACTCTCTCTCGTTTTCCAGTCTCTCCTGGGAGGGAGCTACAACCCCCTACTTCTTTTCTTACAAGGACCACTTTTCATAAATTTTCAAACTGGATCCATAAGCATCAAATGATCATCAAGTATAAGAGAATCACCCAATCAACTGTAGTAACCAGATCAACAATAATAGGACCAAACCCAGAACACAACAATGATAAACAAAGATTTTAAGAGAAGTAAGCACCCTGTTCAACTGCTCGCCTGCTTACATAAGAACCCTACTCAACTGTTGGCCTGCTTACAGTACTCACCCTGCTCAACTGCTTGCCTGCTTACAGTACGCACCCTGCTCAACTGCTTGCCTGCTTACAGTACGCACCCTGCTCAACTGTTCGCCTGCGTACCTCGCTCTGAGTCCATTGACCTGCCTGCGGACCGGCCCACCTACGTACCGGCGCACCTGAAACCCTTCTGTGCCTGCGTACCGGCACACCTGAAACCCTTCTGTGCCTACGTAACGGCGCACCTGAAACCCTTCTGTGCCTGCGTACCGGCGCACCTGAAACCCTTCTGTGACTGCGTACTGGCGCACCTGAAACGCTTCGTTCCTGCGTATGCACGCACTTTTCTTTCACTGTACCTGCGTACCTTCGGGCATAGATGATTTCAAGACTTCAGAAATAACCCAGACAGTCAGATCTACAGATCTGAACATGCGCCGAAGAGATCTCAGTCCATCAATAGATTCGACTTACTTAGATCTAGACCAGATCTAGCCCTCATAAGATATTCAACACAAAACATGCTCAAGCCAAATGATCTCCTTTGCTTTATATAGGAAAGCTCTTCCTTAAAACATGGATCAATACCACGAGCCGACACCATAATAACCCAATACCGTCAGCTAAATATCAAGAGTAAAACATAAGAAAACCCCACATGTGAATTTCTTTGCCTTGAAATGTGTGCACTGGGGGTACGCACCTCTTGAACGGGATAACTGCGGGTATGTACGCACTTTATGTAACACTGACCTGCGTGTACGCACCTTATGTAGGGTGTACCTGCGTACCCCTTATTTTCTTCGATATTTGATAGCTGATCATCAATCTCTGCTGCTGACTTGAAGTATTGTGATCTATCACCTGAATGGGTTGCCATCAAGGACAACACGTTAGCCATAATGCCAACAATCTCCCCCTTTGGACTTGATGGCAACCTCAAAACTTCAGCTTCATTCTCCCCCTTTGACATCAAGGGCAAAGGGTTATGCTCCCCCTAAGAACATGCTCCCCCTGAATATGAACCAGATCTGCAACGAAGAACCATAATCCACCATGAAAGAGATAGAGACATATTGCAGCTACTTCCAAGATCTCCTTTTGCACATCCTCCATAATGCCAACAATGCATTATATGCTCCCCCTGAACCTGTACCATCAATCAGAAGAGGTTCAGCAATAAGATGATGCATCAACAACCCCCAGCTTTTGCCTGAGGTATTCAAAAGTGTCCCTGGGCAATGGTTTGGTGAGAATATCAGCAACTTGTTCCTTAGAAGGAACATACTCCAACTTGACCTTCTGTTCAAGCACTTGTTCCCAGAGAAAATGGTACTTGATTGGTATGTGCTTGGTTTCTGAATGCGTAACAGGATTCTTTGAGATGCTGATTGCACTTGTGTTATCACATAAGATGGGGATTGGTGGTGTACAAGTGATTTGAAAATCCTGCAAATTCTGCATCATCCAAAGGAGTTGGGTGCAACAAGATGCAGCAGCAACATATTCCGCTTCAGCTGTAGACAAGGCAATTGAACTCTGTTTCTTGCTGAACCAAGATACCAGTCTGGACCCTATAAAGAACGCACCACCACTTGTGCTTTTCCTGTCATCCACGCTTCCGGCCCAATCTGCATCTGTATAAGCATGAAGTGTAAGATCTGTATCTCTAGGATACCATAAGCCATAATTTTGAGTCCCTTGAAGATATTTGAAAATTCTCTTCACTGCCTGAAGATGAGTCTCCTTCGGATTTGCCTGAAATCTTCCAACTATTCCAACTGCATGCATGATGTCCGGTCGGGTACCTGTCAAATAAAGTAAACTTCCAATCATAGATCTGTAGGTTGGTTGATGTACTGCTGCAGATTCATCATTTGCACTAAGGCTACATCCTGTGACCATGGGTGTACATACTGGTTTTGCATCTTCCATACCATATTTCTTCAAAATCTGTTTGAGATACTTGGTTTGAGATAAAAAGATTCCTCCTTTTTGTTGGATTTGCAAACCAAGGAAATATGTCAGTTCTCCTAGCAAGGACATTTCAAATTCTTTCTGCATGACCAAGGCAAAACTTTGACTCATAGCTTCTTCATTGCTCCCAAAAATAATGTCATCTACATACACAACAAGTATTAGCAATTTGTCATTTTCAACTTTTATATAAAGATTGCTATCTGCTGATCCTTTTGAAAAGCCTTGTTGATGAAGATATTTGTCCAAACGATAGTACCAAGCCCTTGGAGCTTGTTTGAGACCATAGAGAGCCTTCTTCAATCTGCATACAAGATTTGGATCATTTCCAAGAATGAACCCATCTGGCTGTTCAATGTACACTTCTTCTTCCAAGTCTCCATTCAGAAAGGCTAATTTCACGTCCATTTGAAATACTTTGAAGTTTTGAAAACTTGAGAGAGCAAGGAACATTCGGATGGCCTCAAGTCTTGCAACAGGAGCAAAGGTTTCTTCAAAGTCTATTCCTTCTTGCTGCGCATACCCTTTACAAACAAGTCTGGCTTTGTTTCTAATTACTTCTCCATTTTCATTCAATTTATTTTTGAAGACCCATTTTGTTCCAATAACATTCTTATCTTTTTGTCTAGGAACCAGCTCCCAAGTGTTGTTCTTTTCGATCTGCTCAAGTTCTTCATCCATTGCTTTCACCCAACATTCATCTTTGCATGCCTCTTTCACATTTTGTGGTTCAGTAGAGGAGAGTAATGCCAAATAGCTTGAAGCTTCTGCAACTGTTCTTCTTGTTTGTACACCTGCTTCTTTCTGCCCCATAATCTGAGATTCTGGATGATTCTTCTGAACATATCTGGATGGAGTCTTTTCTTCTATTCTTGTTTGCTCCTCTGGTTCTTCTTGAGGTTCTTCTTCTTCATCATTCTGTCGTTGGGGGTAGCCTTCATCTTCTTCGATGTCTTCATGATGTACTTGCCTAGGAATGTATCCCTTCTCATCAACCACTACATCAATGCTGTCAACAATTCTGCCAAGTCTTTTATTGTAGCATTTGTATGCTTTGCTATGTGGAGAGTAACCAAGAAGAATGCCTTCATCTGCTCTAGGTTCAAGTTTGCCAAGCTGCTCATCAGTATTCTTGATATAGCATTTGCTCCCAAAGATTTTGAAGTGCTTTACCGAAGGAGTCCTACCACTCCAGAGCTCATGAGGAGTTTGAGTGTTGTTCACCCAGACATTTGTTTTGTTGAGAATAACAACCGCAGCATGTGCAGCTTCACCCCAGAAAGTTGCGGGAGTTCCTGACTCATCAAGCATAGCACGAGCCATTTGTTGGACTGTTCTGTTCATTCTTTCCACAACTCCATTTTGCTGAGGGGTTCTTGCTGTAGAGAATTCTCTTCTTATCCCATGTTCTTCACAGAAATCGAAAAATTCATTTGAAGTAAATTCCCCACCTCTGTCGGATCTGAGGCACTTAATTTTGTGACCTGATTCATTTTCAACCAAGGCTTTGAAGGATTTGAATTTTTCGAATGCTTCATCTTTGTGCTTCATAAGTCCTAACCAGACAAACCTGGAGAAATCGTCAATGAATAATATCAAGTATTCTTCTCCTCGAGGTGTTCTTTTCCTGAAAGGACCGCATGTATCTGTATGTACTAGCTCAAGAGGCATGCTAGCTGATCCTTCTTTCTCTGGAAAGTTAGTTCTGGTTTGTTTTCCAAACTGACATGATTTGCATATGGTGTTGTCAGGAATTTTGATATCTGGAAGATCGCGAACTGCCTGATATTTGCATGCTTTCCTTATTTGTGAAAAGCTTAGATGTCCCAACCTCCGATGCCATAACCAGTGCTCATCATCCTTGCTCAGATAGCATTGTTGTTGTCCTTCTTCAAATATGTACAGATTATTTGGAGTTCTTTTGCCTTTGATCACTGTTTTACCTGTATCAAGATCACGAACAAGACATCCATTTGATCTGAATATAACCTCGGTTCTTTGATCACACATCTGGCTGACACTTAGAAGATTATGCTTCAATCCATCAACATACAAAACATTTCCAGCCTTGACCTTTTCTTTTAACTGAGCAATGCCTTTTCCTTTTATAGTTGCAGGAGTATCATTTCCAAAAGAGACTTTCTTTCCTTTTTCTAGAGCAGAAAATGACTCAAGTTTTTCTTTATCACCTGTCATATGCTTCGAACATCCACTGTCAATGTACCATAGATTTTCCTGTCCCTCTGCATAAAATGCTATCCCACATCTTTCTGTTTGTGGTTCCTTTATTCTCCATGTTTTGGTGCTTGAGGCTTGTTCCTTTTTCTGCTGAAACCTGCTCCTGCATTCAGAGTCTTCATGACCAAAGTTATTGCAAATAGAACATTCAACTTCATTTTCAAGAACAAAAAAGTTGTTATAGGTCCTTTTTGTAATCCCGGTCATACTTCTTTGTTTTTGAGCTTCCCTAGTCATGATTGTTCTATATGCAACACATTGAGCTGCTTTGTCACCAAAGTTATGGCATGAAAAGCATTGTCCATTGAAGAAACTTCTGCAGTTATCGAATCTACCAGCCAATTGATTGTAATTTCTATTGTCATCTATTCTTGAACCAAATTGAGAAGATTTTACCTGTGGCTGGTTGTAGCTTTTGTTCACCCTTAAGATGGATTGCCCCTGATAGTTTCTGTTTGTAATTCGTCCCTGCTTTACCTGATGATCTTCATTGTGCTTTTGCTCATTTCTTCTTGCTGCATCAAGATAACTTTTTGAGGTGGATGCTGAGAAGTTTCTCCATTATAGCCCAGACCTGTCTTGTTTAGTGGAGACCGTTGCACATTGATAATCTCATCCAAAGTTTCAGATCCTTTGACAAACTTGAGATTAATAGCTTTTGTTTTCTCAATCTCTTTTCTAAGACCAACAATTTCACCTTCTAATTTTTCAAGATGTTTTTCCTTTTCATCAATTTGAAATTGTAGAGTATCAATGATCATGTTCTTTTCTTCTATACATCTCTTGAGTCTAGTAATTTCATCATAAAGGTTATCCACATCTATAGCATCCATATAATCATCATCTTCAAATGCCATTAACAACTTATATTCATTACCTTGTTCATCTTCATCACTGTTTGATAGACCATCACTATCTTCATGAGTGTAGTAGCTTTTCTTATTTGCATTCTGTTTCTTGTTCCATCTAGCAGGTTCCTTTCCTTTATCCTTATAAGCACATTTTGCAGCATAATGACCTACTCTTCCACAAGCAAAGCATTTAAAAGGTAACTTACCTCTGAACCTTCCAGAACCCCTTTGAATATTTCTGACAAAATTTGATTCTTCTTCCTCTTCTTCTGGGACGTGGCTTGCTTCATAATAATATCCTTTGCCTGATGCCTTGAAAGCAGCTTCTCGTCTATCTGATGGACCTCCCTTTCTCATTTCATAAGCAGTTAGAATTCCATGTAGCTGAGACATAGTAAGAATTCGTAGATTTTCCTTTTCTTCTATTGCAGATACTTTAGATTCAAACTTGGGGGACAATGATCTTAGAACCTTTTCAACCACAATAGCCTCTTTTATTTCTTCACCCAAATTTTTCATACAATTAACAACCTCATCTACCCGAAGAAAATAGTTAGCCACACTTTCATCATTATACATTTTGAGAGTCTCATACTGAATTCTGAGAGTTTGAAGTTTAGCACGCTTTACCTATTCATCTCCTTCATAGCTCGTGACAATTTTGTCCCATATCTCTTTTGCAGATTTATAGTGCATTACCTTCATGAATTCTGATTGAGATATACATCCTAATAGAGTACTGACTGCTTTCGCATTTGTTTCATACTTCTTTTTCTCGGCTGCATCTGTAGGAGTAGCTGAAGGAAAAGCGTAGCCTGTCTCTACGATGTCCCAAACTTCTGTACCAAGAGATTGAAGATAGGCAGTAACTCTTACCTTCCAATAAATGAAGTTTGTCCCATCAAAAACTGGTGGCTTGATTGATGCTTCTCTCTCGTAGTTGCTCATGATGAACGATCTACCTTCAAGCGATCAAGCTTCTCTGAAGGACCTGCTCTGATACCAATTGTTGGAAATAATACTGAGAGGGGGGGTGAATCAGTATTATCTAATTCTTTTAATAAATCTTCCTTATTTGTTCTTTGAATTAGTTTTGCATGTCAGTACCATAAAATAATGAGCATGAACAAAGAAAAACAGATAGTCACACCAAAGAACACAAGATGTAAGGTGGAAACCCAATGTGGGTGAAAACCACCTACTGCAATATGTCTCTATCTTCTTTCAAATTAGAAACTCCTTTTACAATGGTTTTGTACTGGTGCAGTCCTTTACCAGTACGCAGGCTGCAACCTGCAGAGAGCTACAACTCTCTCTCGTTTTCCAGTCTCTCCTGGAAGGGAGCTACAACCCCCTACTTCTTTTCTTACAAGGACCACTTTTCATAAATTTTCAAACTGGATCCATAAGCATCAAATGATCATCAAGTATAAGAGAATCACCCAATCAACTGTAGTAACCAGATCAACAATAATAGGACCAAACCCAGAACATAGCAATGATAAACAAAGATTTTAAGAGAAGTAAGCACACTGTTCAACTGCTCGCCTGCTTACGTAAGCACCCTGCTCAACTACTGGCCTGCTTACAGTACTCACCCTGCTCAACTGCTTGCCTGCTTACAGTACGAACCCTGCTCAACTGCTTGCCTTCTTACAGTACGCACCCTGCTCAACTGTTCGCCTGCGTACCTCGCTCTGAGTCCATTGAACTGCCTGCGGACCGGCGCACCTGCAACCCTTCTGTGCCTGCGTACCGGCGCACCTGAAACCCTTCTGTGCCTGCGTACCGGTGCACCTGAAACCCTTCTGTGCCTGCGTACCGGCGCACCTGAAACCCTTCTGTGCCTGCGTACCGGCGCACCTGAAACCCTTCTGTGCTTGCGTACTGGCGCACCTGAAACGCTTCGTTCCTGCGTATGCACGCACTTTTCTTTCACTGTACCTGCGTACCTTCGGGCATAGATGATTTCAAGACTTCAGAAATAACCCAGACAGTCAGATCTACAGATCTGAACATGCGCCGAAGAGATCTCAGTCCATCAATAGATTCGCCTTATTTAGATCTAGACCAGATCTAGCCCTCATAAGATATTCAACACAAAACATGCTCAAGCCAAATGATCTCCTTTGCTTTATATAGGAAAGTTCTTCCTTAAAACATGGATCAATACCACGAGCCGACACCATAATAACCCAATACCGTCGGCTAAATATCAAGAGTAAAACATAAGAAAACCCCACATGTGAATTTCTTTGCCTTGAAATGTGTGCACTGGGGGTACGCACCTCTTGAACGGGATAACTGCGGGTATGTACGCACTTTATGTAACACTGACCTACGTGTACGCACCTTATGTAGGGTGTACCTGCGTACCCCTTATTTTCTTCAATATTTGATAGCTGATCATCAATCTCTGCTGCTGACTTGAAGTACTGTGATCTATCACCTGAATGGGTTGCCATCAAGGACAACACTTTAGCCATAATGCCAACAGAGAGATGTAGCTTCTTCTTCAAAGAAATTGAAGAATGACAAAGGTAAAGGCAAGGCTGATAAACCTCCTTCACCTTTGCCATCTCAATCATCTTCTTCTTCTTCTTCTTCTTCTTCTTCTTATAGTTCAAAATCTGAAATAGAAAAGATACCTAAGAAAACATCTCTTTTGAAACTTGATGTAAAATTTGAGTTACCTATTTATGAATGTGAAATGAATCCTAAAAAGTTAGATAACTGGATTAAGTAATTAGAAGTGTATTGTCATATTCAGAACATTTTTGATGATAAAACGAAAATTCAGTTAGCTACACTTAGAACGGGGGGGGAACATATTTAATATGGTGGGAAAGTAAAACTCAAATATATGTAAAGTGGAAAGGTAAAGTCATCTCTTCATGGTCTAAGTTTTTAAAATCTCTTAGGAAACAATTCTATCCTTTAGGATACATGCAACAAGCTGTTATTGATTGGCAGCACTTGAGGCAAGGTAAAGGGCAGAGTGCAGGAGTTTACTCAGGAGTTCAAAAAAAGGCATTTGCACTTGGTATTTCATTACAAACACGTGAAATTTTATTAAAATACATCAACAGTTTACATTTATTTGCAGCATACATTATTTATGTTTAATCCCAATGATTTTGATGAAGTTTGTGTTCAAGCCATACATATTGAATAAGGTGGCAGACCATTCAAGTTTTCACCACAATCATCCAAAGAGTTGGAAATCAAGGATTCTAATGGCAGCAAGAGGAAGAACAATTCGAAGGGAAAGAAATCAATGACAGCTCAGAAGGAAAGACCTACATGTTATCATTGCCACACAATCAGCCATGATGAATCTAGGTGTTGGAAACTTCATCCAGAACTTAAGCCAAAGAAGTTCCTTAAGGAGAAGGATGAAAAGAAAGCAAATGCAGCAATCCAACAAAATCTAGGCTTCGATTCAGGTGATGAAAGGAGGATAACTGCCATAGTTTCGGCAGGTAAAACTTCTAACATTAGTTCAAGTTCGAATACTATTGCATCTTCATCAAACATAAATCCTTCAAATGAGGATAAAAGAGTTGAACTATTTCACATAAGGATAACTTCTAAGCACACAAATATAGATACAATGTTCAACAGCGGATCACAAGAAAATTTAATATCTGAATATTTAGTTAAGAACTTGGGTTTGGAGACACAGAATCATCCAAGGTCATACCCATTAGGTTGGCTGAATAAATCAACTCAGATAAATGTCACAAAGCAGTGTCGATTAAAATTTTCCATTACATCTAATTACATTGATGAAGTGGAATTAGATGTGGTTCTAATAGACATATGTGGAGTTGTCTTAGGAAGTCCTCATCTTTATGATTGTGATGCAGTGTTTTATACGAGAGAGCATAAATATCACCTTAAATAAGATGGGGTTGAATTTATTGTTAGGGCACATAAAATTAAAACTCAATTGAATTTAGTTGTTGCTAATCAGATAAAGTGATTAATAAGTTCGAATAAGATATTTGTACTCATGTGTGTAAAAGAACAACATAAGGATCTAAGGGATACTTGTTCAAGTTGTGAGTCTCAGTTTAAAGATAGTTTGATCAAGAAGGTAGAAAATTTTTCAGTTCTATTTAAAGAATCCAAACAGCTTATTCATAAGCAGGGAATACAACATGAGTTATAGTTGATGTCCAAAGCTCCTCTTCCTAATGTCAAAATGTATCATTTCAGTCCAAGTTTGAGAGTTATAAGTTGCAGGGATGTAGGTCAGTATTGGGGAAATTCATTGTTACATTTCTCTTGTATTGTATCACCATTACATGTTTCAAATAGTTTTGAAGCCTCTTTTAAAGTGGAGAGGAATCCTATGTGTTTTCATATCAAAGCCTTTTCTAAAGTAGTGTCAAAGTATCCAGTAAATAAAAGCGAAACCTATGCATTAAGGGAAAGTGTTAATCAATGGAGACATCATTTAATGGACGAGGAAACAATTATTCAAACAAATCAACAGCCACTTCAACACTTTCAAAGTCAAGCTAAGTTGCAGCAGTTTTCACATTATAGTTTGATGGGCTTATTACAGCAAGTTCACTTAGTAATCAAGAATCAAGAAAGTACATCAAGTCAAGTAGCTGGTATGATGTCAAGAATTCCTTTGAATGTTTTTTTTATTCCGTAAAATAGATTTTTAGTACATGTCAATATTATTGAACAATATCCTATAGTGACTATTTTCAAAGATGTTTATGAATCACTAATTCATGGTACTTCATGGAAAGAAGTCAATTTCCATGATCATAATAGGTTGTTTAACCATCTTTGCAAGTTGTGCATACTGCAGATGGATGAAATAGTTCACAGACTCAAAATGCACCCTGATCAATATCATCAAGCTCATCACTTTCAGGTTGTTGATCGAATGTATTGGTACATCATCAAGGCAAGGTGGAGAGTGAGGGAGCTCTACCCTCACCTGTTATCTGTCTAGTCAAATTTTTGTGGTCCAAAATCTTTCAAGTGGAGAGGATTGATCCAGGAGGATCTTGTCAATCCAGCATGAGCGGAGTCTTCGGTGGTTCAAATTCGAAGTGGTCTTCAAATGATCATGGTCGATGAGGTCTTGAGCTTTATCAACTTTTCCAGTATTCGTTGTCAGCATTCAGTGTTCTGTCTTGGTTTTAGTTCCGCCAGTAATGTCAATGGTTGATATGGTTTTCATGGTGTTTAAAGGATAGGTTTCGTACTTGGTTGTCAACATGTGTTTGTCATCAGTTCCACCGAGGTTTGGTCATCGACATGTGTTTTTCATCATGATATAGTGGCAAATGTCGTTTTGTGACAAAGAGGTGTGCATGGGTTTTAATATCAAAATCAAAGTGATTTAATACATAAACCTAAGTTCTTCATCCTAACAACTAAACCCTAGCCTAAAATCTCAAACCATGCATTAAAATGCTATTTCCTAAAGTCCTAACCCTCTCAGACTATTACAAACAAACTATAATACAAAACCTATGTTAAAAACATTACAAATTATAAACCACAGTCCTAAACCGCAGCAAAGTCTGACCATGGTCTACAATATGAACAGAGGCAGGTAAGCCATTAGGGCTTTGAAGCTGTAGGGTTCACCATAGTGGGACCGTAATAGTGTTTTGGGTGTGGAGCTTGATTATCTTCTATATTCAAAGGTATCACCGCATTAGACCCCAGTTAAAATGACTTCAATCAAAACTATTTTAAGTCTAGTAGTAGCTGAAGATTTGCATCTTGAGCAGTTAGATGTAAAGACAACGTTTCTCCATGGAGACATGGAGGAAGAGATATATATGCAACAGCCACAAGGATATGAGGTAAAATGGACGGAGAAACTAGTGGGTAGGTTGAAAAGAGCTTGTATGGCTTAAAACAGGCTCCAAGGTAGTGGTATCTAAAATTTGACAGGTTTATGTCTGAGCAAGGTTATACTAGATGTCACTCTGATCATTGTGTTTATATCAAAAGAGAAAATGATGGCAGCTATATTATATTGTTATTGTATGTAGATGACATGCTTGTTTTAGGTTCTAACATGCAAGAAATAAATGTGCTCAAAAGAAAATTGGCAAACTCATTTGAAATGAAGGATTTGGGTGCTGCAAAACAAATCCTTGGCATCAGAATAACTAGAGACGGGAAGAATCGCAAATTAACATTGTCTCAGAGTAAGTACATACAAAAGGTGTTGAAAAGGTTTAATATGAAGAATGCAAAACCAGTTAGTATACCTTTGGCTAGCCATTTCAAACTAACTAAGGAAATGTGTCCCAAGACTCAGGAAGAAATGGCTGATATGTCTAAAGTTCCATATGCATCAACAGTTGGAAGATTAATGTATGCAATGGTCTACACAAGACCTGATATTGCATATGCAGTGGGAGTTGTAAGAAGGTACATGAAAAATTCAGGAAAGGAACATTGGATGGCAATAAAGTGGATTCTCAGGTATTTGAGAGGTACCACAAATCAAGAATTATGATTTGGTGGTTCAAACATTACTCTACAGGGATATGTTGATGCTGATATGGTAGGTGATAGAGATAACACGAGGAGCACCACAAGGTGTGTGTTTGTTGTAGGTGGAATAACTGTCAGTTGGGTCTCAAAACTGCAAAGTGTTGTTACACTCTCAACAACAGAAGTAGAGTATGTTGCTACTACAGATGCTAGTAAAGAAATGATTTGGTTACAAAGGTTTCTGGATGAATTGGGTAAGAAGTAGGAGTTAGGCATGTTATACAGTGACAGCCAGAGTGCCATACATCTTGCAAAGAACTCTTCATTTCATTCCAAGACTAAACATATATAGCTCAAGTACCATTTCATATGGTCAGCATTGGAAGATGGATAGTTGAAGATGGAAAAGATACACACTAGCCAAAATCCTACAGATATGTTAACAAAAGTTGTAACCGGGGAGAAACTAAGAGTCTACTCAGTCTCAATTGGTCTTCAAGTATGATGAAGAAGATGAGAAACAACCAAGTCCAAAGTGGAGTCATTGTCCAGCAAATGAAGCAGTCGTGGAGTTGCTATAATCAATCTCCAAGTGAGAGATTGTTGGGTGTGGAGCTTGATTATCTTCTGTATTCAAAGGTATCGCTGCATTGGATCCCAGTTTGTAATGGAGCGGAAAAGTAAAATATATGCTGCAGGGGGGTCCAAAGGGGGGGCTGCGACATTTAGGAGCCCCGCGCCCCCCCCCCCCCCCCCCCAAGCGGGTATCAGGGAAAGCGCCCCTGAAGCTAAAAATAGATGTAAAATTGCCTTGTAAAATGTTGTAATTTCGTAGTCAATATAGGCCATTCATTATGCGGAGATCTGATAGTAGAAGTTATGTTTAATTTAGGGTTTTTTTTCCCTAGAAGGCAACCCCTCGCTATATATGAGGGAATTGTATTGCATCTCTGGATATTTGTATTCTGAGTGAGAAAGAGAGAGTAGATTGTGTGAGAGAAAAGAGGGAATTATAGCGGATCTACAGTAGGTTGTATCTCTTTAATTTGATGGATATTATAAAAGGAAGGACTCGCTATTTCTCTGTGGACGTAGCCCAAATTGGGTGAACCACGTATATCTATGTCTCTCTTGTTTTATGTGTTTTCTGTGTTTGTATTTATGAAATATATTTTATGTGTTCCATTGCTCTGTAATATATATAATTTTCTAACCCTTGCTATATATGAGGGAATTGTATTGCATCTATGGCTATCTGTATTCTGAGTGAGAAAGAGAGAGGAGATTGTGTGAGAGCGAAGAGGGAATTACAACAGATCTACTCTAGGTTGTATCTCTTCAGTTTGTTGGATAATATAAAAGGAAGGACTATTTGTTTCTCCATGGACGTAGCCCAAATTCGGTTAACCACATAAATCTTTCCCTCTCTTGTTTTATGTGATTTATGTGTTTGTATTTCTGCAATATATTCTATGTGGTCCATTGCTCTGTAATATATATAATTTTCTAACCCTTGCTATATATGAGGGAATTGTATTGCGTCTATGGATATCTGTATTTTAAGTGAGAAAGAGAGAGGAGATTGTGTGAGAGCGAAGAGGGAATTATAGCGGATCTATTGTAGGTTGTATCTCTTCAGTTTGTTGGATAATATAAAAGGAAGGACTAGTTGTTTCTCCATGGACGTAGCCCAAATTGGGTGAACCACATATATCTATGCCTCTCTTGTTTTATGTGTTTTCTGTGTTTGTATTTTTGCAATGTATTTTATGTGTTCCATTGCTCTATAATATATATAATGCTATCTCATAAAATCCTAACCCTCTCGGACTATTACAAATAAACTATAATACAAAAACTATGTTAAAAACATTACAAATTATAAACCACGGTCCTAAACCACAGCAGAGTCTGACTACGATCTACAAAGTGAACAGAGGCAGGTAATCCGTCAGGGCTTCAAAACCACAGGTTTCACCACAGTGGGACCATAACAGTGGGCATGTAAACGGTAAGCTGTCGAGGTTATGGCAACCATTAATCTGACCGCACGAAGAATCCACCGTAACCACTAGAGGCAGCTATCACATGCAGTTTCGGCAAGCGGTTTCGAAACCACGGGGTAAAACTGCAGCTATGTGAGTTTATGGTTTGCTTGACAACTTGTTCACATGGGCGATTAACAACTTTGCATTGTCAACTTGACCGCTAGTGGTTATTTGCTATTATAAAGTTATTTTTGGGTTTCAAATATATCTTTGGTGCTAATTTAGTACCAAGACCTTGTAACAAACTCCTAAGGTGGCCTTGTGTCATTAGACCGAACCCTAACTTCAGAGTTCATGCCAATCTTGGCTAGGGAGACCTCAAATGTATCTGAAACCCTTTAAATACACCATTTTTTTCGTGAAGAAGGGATTAGTAGTTTTAGAGTTTGTATGTAGATTCTAGAGGATATAGGCAGTTTTGTTTTTAGTGTAACAGGAGCATCAGGAGTCAAAATTGGGAACCGTGATAGGCATTGGAAAGCTAATTCAGAGAGCTTTCTTGTGACAGTGACCATAAGTACCTGCATGAACAAACAGTTTGGTTAATTTACTGTGTAATCGACCTCCTTGGATTCAGTCCTAATAAAGCAAACGCCCATCTTGGAAGCGGACCCGGAGACATAGTTAATCAGGGATGAACTCTGTAATCAATCTTATTATCTAGTATAGCTGTGTTTTTTCTACTTATTACTTATCTTTACATATTTCTTATGTTTCAATTCCATCGTAAAGTCATTTGTTTTCAATCCGTTCTCACTGTTAAAGTACTTAAGTTAACATTCAATTCACTGATGGCATTAATCAATTCTACTTTAGTTTAACATATGATCATTCTAGATCATCATGTGTTCTGAGTTGTATCTCTTTGCATATTTTGTATTCTAGAATTTCTCGTAGGTCAAGAGCATAACAAGTGGTATCAGAGCACTTTCTAAGGCTGATGGTACCTCCATTTTTGGTGGAATATTTTTTTTAGGCTAGAGACGTGTTCCGACGTCTTTAAACCATGGGATCTATCGTTGAGTGCATAAACCTACTAATTTGGGGAGGCATGCATGCAGGAAATACAAGAGGTGGTCACGCTTGTTGGACTCCCTTCTAACCCCTGTGGGTACCCTTTCGAGTAGTAGCGCATCAGACATAACTGCGCATGGACTACCTTCCACGTACCCTCTAGGTATATCGGAAGCCCGCTAGGCTCACCTCAAACATCACCTTAGATAAACCGAAGGTCATCTTGCTGCTATAGTACATTGAGAATAGAACTCAGGGAGATTACTCATGCATATGATAGGGTAGTTGGGTAGTACGGTTAAGAGTACAGTTGATCCTCCTTAGTTAGTGCCCTGAAATATTCAGCTGAGAACTATTGTTGGACCCTTATGTATATTGTGATCTGTAGCACCTGACACTCCTTTGAGACCATAGTTCCCTCGACTCTCTGAAGATCACCCATTATCTTAATTACTAGATCATGTCTAGTAGTTGGGGTTTTGTCACTGTCACAACAATCAAATCCAATAGTTGAGGTTCTACCACCACATTACCATTCAAATCTAGCAGTGGGGTTCTGTCGCCACCACAGTCCAACTCACATTCAGTATTTGGGGTTTCGCAGACAGATCTGACCATTTGCATAGTGAGGCTTGTGGCTCTTATAGTCTAGGCCCAATTTTCACAAGATATTTGGCAGGATCAAGTTTTCTGGGATTTTTCCACTGCAGTATTGATCAACGGGGAGTAAAACTGAGTCTGAGGCCTTCCCAGGAAACTTACAAGAGACTTAGCCCATAAGATTCAGGACAACGAGCTAATCGCAGTGGTACCATTCACTTGTCAACTTCAATTTTTGGGCGGTCTCAAATTTTTTCATAGTGACGACAAGTAACCAAGATCTATGTATGGTAGCAACCAAAGCTCAATTCATGACCAACATGAAGATCGAGTGCCTTGAAAAAAAGTTGGATTCTTTCTAGAACCTAGTGGAATAAATACAGCAATTCATGGCACAATTCAAAATGAGCATGTCAAGGTTGCATCTAAAGGAACGTGGTATTAATGAAGACCTTGAAGGAGAATCTAGACATCATATTCACTTCCATGGAAATCACCAACATTCCCACCCTCGCCTACCCAAGATGGACATGTATAAATTTGATGCCTCTAATCTGGCAATATGGGTAGCAAAAATGGAACAATATTTCATTCTGAATTATATTCGATATGATCAAACTAAACTACATGTGGGATCCCTTTACATGGACCAAGAGAGATGGAAATGGTGGCAGTGGCATCAGAAATGCTATTCCGGGAACAAAACTTGGCAGGTGTTCTCAAAATCTCTTTGTGACTGCTTTGACAAAGAATCTAATTTTTTGGGTCATCTTACTAAGCTCCGAAAGACACGCGTAGTAAAATACTACATTGTAGCATTTAAGACATTGGCCATCTGCACAGAGTGTCTGGGAGATGAATTCTACTTGGAATGTTTTATAAGTGGTCTCAAAGAAGCCATCCAAGCCCATGTCCGGATGCACCACCCACCTACATGGATGGACGCTTGCACAAAGGCTATCGAAGTGTAACGTGCTTTAGTTGCCTAGTTACCTCGTCAAAATTTCATAGCTAAGGGACACCCCACTCAGGCTCATCCCTACAAAAACACTTAAGGTTCAAAAGGTGTCTCCAACAGAAAAGGCTAAAAGAAGAAAATAAGGATTGTGCTACTACTGTGATGACAAATACTCCCTTTGCATAAATGTAAGGAACCCAAATTATTTCAAATTGATGTTACTAATCACATCTCATCTAAGGAAGCCCCACCCCTTGAGGGACCAAAGGAACCAGTTATCTTGCTACATGCTTTGGCGGGAATTTCTACACCCCAAAGTCTCAAAATAAGAGGCTTCATTAAACATCGCCCTATAGTAGTATTGATTGATAGTGGAATCACTCATAACTTTATCCATTACTGAGTCGTCAAAGTTGTTCATTTTTTTCAGGGCAGTCTCTAATTTCGAGGTCCAGATTGATGATGGGGGGACAATGAAATGTGAAGGCCGCTACAAAAATATCAAACTTCAAATGGGAGACTACCACCTAAAGACCCACATTTTTGCGATTAACATGGGTGATTGTGACATTGTCTTGGGTGTTGAATGGCTTCGCACACTAGGCCCAATCACCATGGATTTCCAGGAGTTATATATGAGATTTAAGTAGAATGACTGCATGCATACCCTCCGTGGACTCCAAGCAGGTGCTCCTTCTATCATCAGCTCGCATCGCATGGAAAAGTTGTTGAAAAAGGGCCATCATGGAGTTATCACCCAGTTTAATGCCATCCAGACCATAGAGCACACTACTCTTCATATTCATCTTGAGATGCAACAGGTCTTAAATTGCCACCAGCAGGTATTTGACAAACCTAAAGAGCTTCCACCCTTTAGAGGGGAACATGATCATAACATCACTTTGGTCCCAGGGGCACAACCGCTGAATGTGCGCCTAGATCAATATCCTTTCGCCTAAAAGAATGAAAGTGAAAAAAATCATCAAGGAACTGCATGAAACTGATGTTATGCATCCTAGCATCAGTCCTTATTCATCACTAGTGGTCATGGTTATCAAGAAAGATGGGGAATGGCGCATGTGTCCAGACTTCAGGGCCCTCAACAAGCTCACTTTCAAAGACAGATTCCCTATCCCAATTGTTGATGATTTGCTTGATGAACTACATGGTGTTCAATTCTTTACTAAGCTAGATATTCGCTCTTGCTATCACCAAATACACATGAAAGAAGTAGACATTCCCAAGACTGCTTTTCGAACTCATAAAGGCCATTATGAATTATTGGTCATGCCATTTGGTCTCTGCAATTCCCCATCCACTTTTCAAAGCCTCATCAATGACCTATTGAAACCATATCTCCTAAAATTTGTCCTCATTTTCTTTGATGAAATTCTCATCTACAGCCTAACCTAGGAAAAACATCTTCAACATGTAGACCTACTCTTACAACTGCTCCGAAATCACAAATTATTTGTCAAATTGTCCAAGTGCTCTTTTGGCATGGTAGAAGTTGAGTATTTGGGCCACATTGTGGGTCGTAAAGGTGTCTTAGTGGATCAAAAAAAGGTACAGGAAATGAAAGATTGGCCCCAACCAAAAATTTTGAAGAGTTTGAGGGGATTCTTGGGTCTCACTATTGACTATCGCAAATTTGTCTGCAATTATGGTCACACTTCTAGACCCCTCACTAACCTTCTCAAGAAAAATTCATTCCTCTGGACTGATGTAGCACAATTGGCATTTATGGCTCTAAAACGAGCCACGTGTTCCACTCCCGTTTGGCACTACCTGACTTCACCAAATATTTTGTGATTGAATTTGATGCTTCAGGTACTAGTATTGGTGCTATCTTAATGCAGGAAGGTCGACCCTTGGCTTTCACCAGCCAACAACTGAGTGGGAAACATCTGGGACAATCTACCTATGTGAAGGAGATGATGACCATCTTACATATAGTATATACCTAGCAACCATAATTATTGGGGCAATGTTTCCAAATCTGTACAGACCATCAAAGCCTAAAATATGTTTTGGAGCAACGTCTATGCTCGCCCCAGCAATATCAATGGCTGGCCAAAATGTTGGGATATGATTATGAGATAATATACAAGAAAGGGCGTGACAATGTAGTAGCAAATGCTTTATCACGCCAATTTTAGGATGAAAGCACCTTGCTATAAATCTCTCTTCCCATACTTGATTGGATTGAAGAAGCTTGCAAGGAATGGTTTTCACACCCCTCTCTCCCAACTCATTAATAACTTGAGAGAAGATCCTAATTCCTCAGTTGGCCAAACTTTGAAGGATGACATTCTTCGCTACAAGGATAGAGTATTTATATCACCAACAACCACCCTCAAAACATGCATTTTGGTAGAGATGCACTCATATCCCACAACAGGCCATGCAAGCTTTCAGAAGACTTATGCTCGCACTCATCGTTATTTCTTTTGGACAGGCATGAAAACTGGCATTCTTACTTTTGTAGCTAAATGTGAGGTGTGTCAATGCCACAAAGGAGAAACAATCAAGTTACCAGGCACCTTACAACCATTTCCAATCCCTTCCTCCATCTGGACAGATGTTTCTATGGATTTCATTATTGGTCTCCCAAAGTCAGGCAACAAATCAATCATCATGGTGGTTGTGGAGAAACTTTCTAAATATGCTCATTTTTGCACTTTACCTCACCCATTTATGCCCCACTTTGGTGGCTCAAGCTTTCATGGACTAGATATTCAAACTGCATGTCATGCCCACTTCCATTGTGTATGATCGTGATCCAACTTTCACCAGTAACGTTTGGTAATAAATTTTTAAGCTACAAGGCACCCAACTCCAACTAAGTACTTCCTATCATCCCCAAACTGATGGTGAAGCTGAAGCAGTCAACAAATGTTTGGAGACATACCTAAGGTGCTTCACTTCAGAAAAGAAACATCAATGGCTACAGTGGCTACCTTTAGCTGAATGGTGGTATAATACTAACTATCATGCAGCCACCAAGATGAATCCATATGAAGTAGTGTATGGCCATGCAGGCTTTTAGAAGACTTATGCTCACACTCATCATTCTTTCTTTTGGACAGGCATGAAAACTGACATTCTTACTTTTTTAGCTAAATATGAGGTGTGTCAATGCCACAAAGGAGAAACAATCAAGTTACCAGGCACCTTACAACCATTTCTAATCCCCTCCTCCATCTGGACAAATGTTTCTATGGATTTCATTATTGGTCTCCCGAAGTCAGGCAATAAATCAATCATCGTGGTGGTTGTGGACAAACTTTCTAAATATGCTCATTTTTGCACTCTACCCCACCCATTTACGCCCCACTTTGGTGGCTCAAGCTTTCATGGACTAGATCTTCAAACTACATGTCATGCCCACTTCCATTGTGTCTGATCGTGATCCAACTTTCACCAGTAGCATTTGGCAAGAAATTTTCAAGCTACAAGGCACCCAACTCGAACTAAGTACTTCCTATCATTCCCAAACTAATGGTCAAGCCAAAGCAGTCAACAAATGTTTGGAGACATACCTAAGCTTCTTCACTTCAGAAAAGAAACATCAATGGGTACAGTGGCTACCTTTAGCTGAATGGTGGTATAATACTAACTATCATGCAGCCACCAAGATGACTCCATATGAAGTAGTGTATGGCCACACAGGCTTTTAGAATACTTATGCTCGCACTCATCATTCTTTCTTTTGGACAAGGATGAAAACTGACGTTCTTACTTTTGTAGCTAAATGTGAGGTGTGTCAATGCCACAAAGGAGAAACAATCAAGTTACCGGGCACCTTACAACCATTTCCAATCCCCTCCTCCATCTGGACAGATGTTTCTATGGATTTCATTATTGGTCTCCCAAAGTCAGGCAACAAATCAATCATCATGGTGGTTGTGGACAAACTTTCTAAATATGCTCATTTTTGCACTCTACCCCACCCATTTACGCCCCACTTTGGTGGCTCAAGCTTTCATGGACTAGATCTTCAAACAGCATGTCATGCCCACTTCCATTGTGTCTGATCGTGATCCAACTTTCACTAGTAACATTTGGCAAGAAATTTTCAAGCTACAAGGCACCCAACTCGAACTAATTACTTCCTATCATCCCCAAACTGATGGTCAAGCTGAAGCAGTCAACAAATGTTTGGAGACATACCTAAGGTGCTTCACTTCAGAAAAGATACATCAATGGGTATAGTGGCTACCTTTAGCTGAATGGTGGTATAATACTAACTATCATGAAGCCACCAAGATGACTCCATATGAAGTAGTGTATGGCCATATCTAACCTTCACCTATTTCTTATATCCATGGATGATCTAAGGTGAAAGCAGTGGATAAAATCCTACAGAACCGTGCAGCCATGATATCCTGTCTCAAAGATAATCTCCATCAAGCTCATAATCGAATGAAGCAACAAGAAGACCAACATCATTCAGAGTGCACATTTCAAGAAGGGGATCATGTATTCCCGTGGCTGCCATCATATAAGAAAAAATCACTCAAAGAAAAGGGCTGCCAAAAATTAGCTCCAAATATCTATAGACCTTATCAAATACTTCAGCACATTGGAGTAGTAGCCTACAAGTTGGCCTTGCCACCAACTTCAAAAATCCATCCAGTCTTCCATGTATCATGCCTCAAGAAAGTGTTGGGGAATAGTTGCAAAATTCAAAACCAGTCTACCTGAATTGGATGAAGAAGGTTCACTCTTTCTCCAACCTGAACAGGTCCTCGATACGCGAGAACGACATCTGTCCGGCTGCACAATCAAGGATGTCCTCGTTAAGTGGAAAGACACCTCTCTAGAAGATGCAACCTGGGAACCTGCCACTATTCTTCATCAATTTCCGCAGCTTCATCCTTGAGGACAAGGCTTCTTTTGATGGAGGAGGGCATGTTAGGGTCCAAACCTAACCCCTTTATTTATCTAATAGGGTCGAGTCATAGTTATAGTTAGCTAAAGAGTCAATAAATCCTGTATTAATAATTGTAAGTGATTGACCTACATTTAAGAAAGGGACCACAGTTAGTTGCAAATGGGCCATGATATTAGATAGATGGTATTGAGATAACCATGGTAATGACCCATGGTATTGTATGTATGAATCCTATATAAAGGATAGAGAATCCCCATTCAAGAATAACGAGTGTTATTTTGTAATTGAGCTTTGCTCTGCTGGAGGTTTCCCCCTCGAAGAGACAAGTGAAGTTGCTTTCATCTCTGAATAATAAAATACTTGTTGTTTTTATCAATTTTTTCTGTGTTCTGGGTTGTATTTCTTCGCATACTTGGTATTTTGGAATTTCTCGCAGGTCAAGATCATAACATGATCTCCCTCTCTTTGAAGGATCATTTTTGAAGGAAGACATCTTCATCAAGAAGACATCTTCTATTATCAACATAATCATCAAGAAGGCATCAAGTTGAAGATATTTTCATCAAGAATAATCTTCACCTGAAAAGTAAGTACCTTTATAGTTATGACTAAATATGCTATCAAAATGACTTCATTTTGGAAGGAAAGAAACAAGTTGGTTGGGTCATCAAACTTTCTTGCATGGAAGAAGGGGACATATTCGATCCTCATAGAAAATGATGAACATGTTAAGGGTACAATAACTAAACCTCCAAATGAATAAGCTCGAGCTCTAGAAAAATAAATGAAAGTGGAAGTAAGCACTCAAAGGATTCTCATAGAATCTGCTATCACTAGGATAGACAAGCTGGGTTGTGTCAACCTCCAACCAAGTGTAACTATTTTAGACCAATTTTTGACTGGAAGTTAGCCCTTGCAATCTGAGAGGGTTCCCTCAAAATATTTATGAAATTGATTGTAATAGACTCAAAGTTCAGATGGATAACTTTGGATTTTTATGTGATTTTTTCAGGTGAAAGAGAGTGATGGTTGCCACCATTGGGTAGGGAGTCAGTTAAGAGAAAAATACATTACAATCAACAATGTTTGATGGAAGCTGAGGCATACATAGCTTTGAAATTGATATCAAATTAACAATCCACAGTCATACATAAGACATGAAGGAAATTGGAACAATTTGACAAGATTTCTAAGAAATCAAGATACTATGCAAAACAAAAATAACATGGTAAAAACACATGAAATCCATGACATGAATCTCAGGGACAAAAATATAGTTGCTGTAAATTTTCTATTAAAGGATCAAAAGGTTACAAAAGGTCGATTCTTCACAGTCACCATCAACCCTTTTTCAAGTGAAAAAGTTCTACATATATAGAGTGAGGGCTCCATGTAATAATCTTCCACCTTGGATAAACCAGATGCATAGCTAAGAGACCTAATTCTATTTGACTAACAAAACATTAAGCCTTTATAGGTATATTTCTATTTTAACAGAGTTTGAATTCAAATAGGGGTCTCCTATCATTTATGAACTCGGCAAATTATGCTGTTGAACCTTATCGAATCCAACCAAATGCTGAGTGTATTGGATTACTGATGTTATTTTGACATGCGGATGCTGACCTAGTTGAATTTTCTGACCTGGACCCCAACATGTTGAATTTCAAAATTTCTGCAACAACTCTGGCTAGGAAAAATTTGGTAAAATATGCCTTAAAGATAAGTGTGTATTATCCAAACCCTAATAGTTGTGTAAAAAAGGCGAGAATTTTTTGTAGAAGAGCTCGTGCTGAAAATAAATTTCCTTCATATTTCCAAATTGCCTTACCATTTGATCAAAAATTGAGCTTGAAGTTGACTACTAAAACAGTCATTTCCAGAAATTTCATAGCAAATTCAAAAAACACCTCTCTACTACCTCTCTGCCAGTTCTGAGGTCTTCCTTAATGTTTTTAAGATAAATACATGCTTTTAGAACCCCATTTTCTTTTTTCCTTGTCTTATCCTCCATGAAAAGACACAACCCTGGTTGACTTTGCTGAGTTAGACCCCACCAAGTTGAATTTGAAAATTTCTTCAACAACTCTGGCTAGGAAATATTTGATAAAATAGGTCTCAAAAATAATTGTGTATTCTCCAAACCCTGATAGTTGTGTAAAAACTGAGAGATTTTTTTGTATATGAGCCTATGCTTAACAAAAACCTCCTTCAGATTTCAAAAATTCCTTATCATTTGATCATAAAGTGAGCTTGAAGTTGACTACTAAAATAGTCATTTCCATAAATTTCATAGCAAACTTTGGTAGAATCTTCAAAAAACACCCTTATGCTACCTCTTTTCTGTCTCTTCTAGTTCTAAGGTTTGCCTTGATGTTTTTAGGCCAAGCATATTCCTTTAGAACTTTCTTTGCCGAATTTTAGACCAACTTTAACCTCCATGGAAAGCTACAACAGTTTCATAGCAAATTCTCAACTTCATTATGGGGAGATGCTACGAAAGTTCAAAATTCTAAGCTTTTTGAATTGTCATGATTCTTAATTCCTCCTTATTACTCCTAATACCATGTTTGACTATATATAAGGTTGATTTTACTGGTTTAGGTATAGTGAAGACAAAATTGAGAATTTTACCATATCATGGAGTAACATCTACTTTTGCTTGCAAGTCTTTGACTTGAGTTTGCAACTTCCTTCTATCATCTTGTAGCCACCTGATCCTTCTATACATATGCTTCAACATCTTTTGGAGTGGTAGAATTCTCTTTGTCTATTCTTGGCCTTTTTTGCAATTTCCTCATTGAAATCTAGCTGCTCCAACACCCGCTTCTTCATTTCCAATTTGGCCTCTATCAACCCTTCTCATGAATTTATGTTTGTGTTATGCCTACAACATGTAGGAGCTCCTTCTTTCCAACTTCAATTTCTCCTTAGAATAGCTAGACCTCCCTATGACAATGAAACTAATTCAAAGTGGAAGGAAAACAATGGAGAATGCTTTGCAGTGTGAACGTTTTGGGGATAAAAATAAAAAAGGTGAACTCTGACATGTAATGATACTCCATTGTGACTCACACCCATGATTTATTTTTAACTGTTACTAATTAGTAGGGTTTAGGGTTTTGTATAAAAATAGGTGGTAGATTTGAGAGATTTGCTAGAGAAGTTTTGGGCACTTTCGTAGAAAATACTCTATTTTAATAACTAAATTTGCTACGAATTTGGAAAAAAATTCCTTATTGGTTAAATGACAGTTATGGACAAATGAGACTAACACAAACGATGATTTGGAACCTGACTCATACTGTGGACCTCACTTAGGCTCGTGTTGACTCTACACACTGACTAGGTGACCAAATAGAACTTTTGTACATGAATTTTATTTTAAGAAAACTCAAAACCCTAACTAATTTAACCAATTGAATCAAAAAATAAGTCCAAGGGTTATCATGGAGAGCAATGGCTCCAATGGTGACGTTGTGCCCCTATGGTGCAGCAAAGAACTGGAAGACCAGTTGCCTTATTGAAAAAATTAAAACTAATGATATCCTCTCCAAGTTCTTATGGCCTTCACTTCGGGCTCAAACCTGTTTTGGGATTGATGATAATTTTTGTAGAGTTATTTTCTTTTTTCCTTCAAGGTAATTAGCTGATTGATCCTTCGTTGAACTGTATTTGGTTCTTCCTCTAATCCTTGTAACAATTTCATTACTCGAACTCCAAGGGAGCTTGGAAACACAACTCCATTCATGCAGATTATGTGCCTATTCATTAGGTTGTTCCCAACGTCTTGTCATATTCTTCAGCCTGCATTCGACCCTTGACATGCTCTTGAAGAAAAAACATTGTATAAACTAAAAATTGCAACTACAATATTCAAACTAAATGTTGAAAGGGATGCTTGCGCAACAAGCTTATTTATGTACATACCAATCCTACTCTAAAAACTAAAAATCCAACTACTTGATTCAAGCAATATGAAAGCTCCAATATAACCAGTCAAAGAGCTGATCCAACACCTGGGCTTCTTGATTGTGCTTGAAAAAAATCAGTAGTGGATCATCTATGGGCAACTTGGAATGAAAATTGAATCCACAACCTGAAATTGTAAATGAAAAAAACCTCACCTCCATTCATGAATGGAATAGACTTACCAAAGGATCTTGATAATCATGAAAAATCACCTCTTCTTGATGAGTAAAATCACGAGGGCTCAATTCATTCATAACTGATGGCTTCTTTTGTCCTATGTCTTCAATTCCAAGGACATCATCAAATAAAAAGGCAACAATAGATTTGTCTTCCCTTTCATGTAAATCAACAAAACCATCCATGGATCCTTGAACATCTTCAAACATGACATCCATATTGTGTGTATCAAAACTAATCTTTTTCTTATCAAACAAATCAGATATAAGCTTTGGTAGTTTTTCTTGAGGAATGTCCTATTGAGTCTGAACACTAATAGCTTCTGTAAAAATAACTTTATGCATATCATCAATGTCATTTTGATGATCCTCAAATAGAATAGGTAAAACTTGTATATTCAGCTCTTCATGTAACTTAGGTTTACCTAAAAGTGAACTTTCATGCACTTTAACTGGGACAACATCATTATGATTTTCAACGGAAAAAAGTTCTTGTCTAGGTAGACAAATTTCATCACATGTTACCTCACTGTTAAAAAATTTCGTGCATGTATTTTCAACAACTTGATCTTGAGGAGTTTCTTTTTGACATAAAATATTAGAAAAGGAATGGGTTGAAAAACAATTTGAATGATTTGGCTCATACCTTTGACTGCATATAGATTGACAAGGCTGCAAATCCTCATGGATTTCATGTACTATGACTTGACTGTCAAATTGCTGATCCATTTCATCTTCAACTAAAGAAGAGACATCTACTTGTTGGAAAACTTCTTGATCATCATGACAACTAGCTTGGGAATAAATTTCATAAAGTCCGTCTAACATCTCCTCATCATCCATACATTCTACATCATCATCAACACTTTCACGATAATGAATGAAACCTTTCCAAAAATTACAACAATCTTGAAATAGTGGTGATGAAGGATGAGACTTCCCATATTGTCCAAAAAATATTTTATGGAAATGTTTAAGAGAACACAAGCTTCCTAGTGGAAACCCTTCATACCATACTCTAGCTTTATCTTCTATGGAAGCCATAAACATCTTCATGAGACAATCCTCAGGAAACTCAACCCTCAGTCTACATACACGTAAATGGAATTTAACCAAATGTAGACTAGAATTTTCTTTCTTTTCATCTTTTAACATGGGAAGATGAGTTGACCAATAAACATAAGGCATAGGATTTGGAAAACCATAGATGTGAGACCGATCCATAGGAGCATACCTGGCATTTATTCTTGCAATAAAACTCATCTTGGAACTTGTTCATGTTAGTGATCTTCAAGCAATGGAGTCACCATAAAGCTTTGATCTTCTAGATATTTTGAGATTGGAGTCACCGGGGTAATATCATAACCTTAGGAAAACACTGATTTCCTTTTGCCCTCAAGAATAAGAATGAAGAGACTCAAGGAAAATTCGGGAAATGGAGATTTTCAACTCCCAAAAGATGCACCAAAATGTTATCACTGGGCTAGACAGGCTGGGTTGTGTCAACCTCCAACAAAGTGTAACTATTTCAAACCAACTTTTGGCTGGAAGTTAGCCCTTGCAATCTGAGAGGGCTCTCTCAAAATATTTATGAAATTGACTGTAATAAACACAAAGTTTAGATGGAAAACTCTGGATGTTTATGTGATTTTTGTAGGTGAAAGAGAGTGATGGCTACCAACATTGGGTATGGAGTCAGTTAAGAGAAAATTCAATTACAAACAAAAATGTTTGATGGAATTTGAGGCATACATAGCTTTGAAACCGATATCAAATTAAGAATCCACAATCATACATAGCACATGAAGGAAATTGGAACAGTTTGACAAGATTTTCAAGTAATCAAGATACTATGTAAAACAAAAATAACATGGTAAGAACACATGAAATCCATGACATGAATCTTAGGTACAAAAACACAGTTGTTGCAAATTTTATGTTAAGGATCAAAAGATTACAAAATGTCAATTCTTCACATTCTCCATCAACCCTTTCTCAAGTGAAAAAATCTACATATATAGAGTGAGTGATCCATTTAATAATCTACCACTTGGGCTAGACTCGATGCATATCTAAGAGACCTAGTTCTATTTGACTAATAAAACATTGAGCCTTTATAGGGATATTTATGTTTTAACAGAGTTTGAATTCAAATAGGAGTCTCCTATCATTTATGAGCTCAACAAATTATGTTGTTGAACCTTATCGAATCCATCCAAATTCTAAGTGTATTGGATTGCTGATGTGATTTTGACACGTGGATGTTGACCTAGTTGACTTTGCTGACCTAAACCCCACCAAGTCGAATTTCAAAATTTCTGCAATAACTCTGGCTAAAAAAAAATGGTAAAATTGGTCTCAATGAAAAGTTTTTATTCCCGAAACCCTGATAGTTTTGTAGAAACTGAGAGAGGTTGTTATAGATTGGACAACAACATCCTTCATATTTCCAAAATTCCTTACCATTTGATTAGAAAGTGAGCTTGAAGTTGACTACTAAAACAATGATTTGCAGAAATTTCGTAGCAAAAAATTTGTAGCAAATTCAAAAAACACCTCTTTGCTACCTCTCTGCAAGTTCTCAGGTCTTCCTTGATTTTTTTAAGCTAAATAAATGCCTTTAGAACCCCCTTTGCTATGTTTTTAGCTTTTCTTGTCCTCCATGTCTTATCCAGAGTGAGACTTAGGGTGATACTCTAGATGGGGCTCCTATTCCAAACAATGTGAGGTCTAATTGGTACTTCACATTGCAGAGACCCCTTTGGTTGATGGATTTCAATCACTGTCAGAAAAATGGCACTAGAAGGAGGTCCATATGACAAGTTGTGTCCATTGAGTCTCTTTTGAATCTCTTATCTTAAATGGCTCATCCTAAAATCATACTCCTAGGGTGTTTTTCTAACCCCTGATAAACTTTTAATCTTAAATGAGCCTCTTTAGCACTTGTCTCAATTGAGGTTTGATCGTGAGGATGGAACATCCATAACTGATCACATTTCTCATTTTCTTAAGTTTCATGAATATTACAAAATCAATGATGAATATTTTTCTTATGTGTCTTTCTTTCTCACCCTTGAAGGTCGTTTTAATTGATGGTGTCATACCTTACCATCTACTTCCATCCATTCTTTTCATAATTTCCTCAAGGATATTTATTAAGCCTTCAATATATATGATTACTAAGATGTTTATAAAAGAATCAATCAGCTAAGAATGAAGCCTAATGAATCAGTTGATGATATCTCTGATTGATTCCTTCACCTTTGTTATGAATTTCTAGGATAAGACATAGATTGGGATTTCTTTAATCTTAAGTTTAAGCATTTGGTTCACATCTCTTTGCACATTGGATCTGAACCTCATGATGTTTCTACTTCCCCAACTCTTGTAAATCATGAGACACCCCTAATTTCATAGGATGAATATGTTATTCCTTTTGTTCCTTGTCCTCCTCCTTTTCCATTTTCGATGAGGGTGTGTCCATGCAATGATAATAAGTTGGGAAATCCACACATCAAATTCCCAATCCATCTTCTCATCCTCCTTCCACTTTTCATAATTCAAATTCAATAGAGGAAATCCCAGAATGGCTCATGAAGCCTATGGTGAAAACCAAATTTTCCATTCCTCAAGATGGTATCAACACTCATAACTCTAGCCTTGAATTTGATTCCTATTTCTATTATCCACTATCATCTATGTACCATTATCTGCTTGATCAATCTACTCCAACAACTAGTTTTTCACTCTCTCTTTATTTTCAATTTGTTGGTCCAAATTGTGATCAGGTTCAAGGTAGTCACATTTTGTATGTAGAGGAGAAACAAGGTGAAGATTATTTCAATCTTTCTTCTCTTTTTCAAAATACTCTGTGTGAAGATGGTATTTCCTCATTCTTAGCTGATATTGAATCTAGTAATCTAGGTAGCCAATCAAATGCGATCAATTTTCCTAATCAAGATCAAGTCTTGGGAAACAATCATTCTGATGAGGATGAATTTGTTGATACATATGATGATGAATTCCCAAGTGCACCAACTAATCTTTTAGTTTCTCCAAACGATTCTTTTTTGAAATATTTAGATTTTAAATTTGTTTTGGTCAAAGAAAATTTGCTTATGAATACTTCTTCCTCTTCACCTCCCTAACCTTTGTTCTCTACTCTTTACAATGCATCAACTTGTGATGGAGACTCTCAATGTTCTTCAAGTTTGTTATCTCATTATTTGAATCTTGAAATGACACAAGATAGTGAGAATATCCATGATGAAGAAGAAAGTGATGAAACTATAGAGAATCCATTCCATCCCTTATCATCTCTTGTTTTGTATGGGGGGAAGTCTTCGAATCAGTGTGATCATGACATTTCTCTTATTCATACATAATTAAGATTTGTGATCAGACGAATATTATGACTTGAGTAATCTATTTTTTGAATTTGAAATTTTGATCAAACCATGGATGTAAATAGTTGCGATCCAGATAATGTTGATCTTGTTAACTTAATCGATAGTATTTGTCCATATCCAATTTACGATCTAACTCAGTTTATAATTTGTTTTTATATATCTTTGCAAAGTGCTAGAACTTATCAGGAAGTCGAGGAACTTCAACTTTCATTGATGGTTATGTTAGGTCTTCACGATCCTGGTAAAATTCTCGAACCATGTCAGATATGGATTTTCTCACACAATTCTTTCATTCATATTGTTTTCGCTGGATGCAAACTCATTCTTGATGGATTTTTGAATTTCTCATTACAGTTTTCCTATTTCACAAGATCAGGTTTTTTAATCATACTATTGTATTAAATTCATCCTCATGCAAATCTTGTGTATCAAATTCAGGTTTGGAGTGTATACCTTTATAAATGTGTGGAGCCACAAAGCTAATCAATTTCAAGATCACCTTTAGTCAAATAGATCATATTTGTTGAGTGTCATGGTGAATAATCAACTCTTATGTTTTCTTGTGAATGCCTTCATGACATTAGAAATCATCTTGATTGTTGGTAAGCGCTTGAGATATTTCTTGAATCAGGTTCCTCATTTTCATCCAATACATCCTGTTTGGTTTCGTATGTTCATTATACTAGCATTCCTTTTAATTATTTCGATGATTGTGATGCTTGTACAGTTTGTCACCAACTACAAGAAAACGGTTTGTCACATTTGACATGCGAGGAAGTTGATTCTATTATTCAAAGAATTTTCAAATCTGTTCATTTTAATTTATCTTTGTTAACTACAAATCAGGAATATGATGTTTTAATCAATCCATATGATCATGGTTCTAGATTTGATGATTGTCATTGAACTTACCATTTTCTCATCAACACATCAAATGACAGTTGTGTTACATCCTTTGATCTTTATGGCTTAACATCTTGTTATTCGGGTATTTTTCAAGCAGTTGAGGCACTTCAGCCTTCTTTAATGCTTATGTTAGGTCCTCACTATCTTGGTATGTCTTTTGAATATGAACAGATCCATTTTCCTTCGCAATATTCTCATCCTGACCTCGCGCTTTTAATTGAAAATTCGTATTTTCAAAGATTTCAGGGTTCTCGAGAGGCTTATTTTAGATTTTATGATCCAATCGTTGAATGTGATGAGCCCCGAATTGGGTAACTTATTGGGCTCATTTTGCCTAATTGTCCTTGTTCAATCCTCCATTTTTCATAGATTATGCATGTTTTCCTAGTATGTTTATGTTATTTGAATGAATAAGGGTGGTCACTCTACCTAGGAGGCTAATACGTGGTCATTTCAGGCTTTTTGGACAAATTTTGGAGCAAAACCAAGCAATTATGGCCCAGGTGACAACCAAGCTTGAGGTGAGGATTCGTAGGGAGGTTTTCTCTTGCATTAAATGGCCTTCCTCGAAATCTCCACCCTCAACTCCGAGCTCAACAGGCCACCAAAACGAGTTCTAAAGGTAGCCAAGCAGCTTTGGAAAGAGTGACTTTTTTACTGCAGTTGGAACAGCCGAGTCCCTTGAATCTAGGAGGGCTGCTAGCCCCCTCGTATTGTATAAATAAGAAGGCCTCAGCCTTCATAGTTTACTTTTGGAACTGTTGGTATTTGCACTATAGTGTTGTCCTTTCTTCAGCTCATTTTTCCTAGCTACTGTTGTACAAACTTTCTTGTGATAATTATTTTTGAGTAATGAGAAGCGGTCTTACTTGGCACTAGATCTGAGTTCTTTATAGGAGCCTGTAGCTCTTGGGCTTGGGCCCAATCCAAGTGCTAAGGCCTCCTTTATGTATTGTTAGTTGTTCTTTATGCATTTTCAAAAACATTTCTGTTAAGTAGATTAAATCTTGCTGATTAACTAGGTCACTGTTAATGGTTAGAAAGACTTTTGATGCTCAGATTTAGTTGATAGGTTGTTTACAGGGAAAAGCTTCAAAAAAGGGCCATCAACCATCTCTGGTTTCACCTCTCCCTCAGTGGGATCAGGATTTGTGATCATGATAACCTTGCTACCCACAAAAACATTGATTTTGCTTTGCCATGCAATCACTAGTGTTTGATTTTCATGTATAGAATTTGGTTGCAAGTTCAGACTTTTGCTTGCTTAGTTGCATGAGTTAGTATACATGGTTTCATTGTAGTTCAACTTTTGTTCATTCTTTTTACTGACAGCTAGATCAGATTAGGTCAACGTAACTAGGTTTTTGATTTTACAAGTCTTCATCGGTTCAGTTGGAAAAATGACTTGCAGAGCACCTGTACCACTTCTCCGCCTGCCCATACTCCATCAAACCCATCTGCTCCATCCCTCAGTTCAGATTCTAGCCTTACGTTTGCCATTTTCTCACATAACCCTAGTTTTTGTGCATCATTGCTTCAGTCCTCTTTGAACCAAATCCAACCATCTACACCTGTCCACAACTCCATCCACCAAGTGCTGGATCATCTCCAACCCTTATCCTACCTCCATACCCACTCCTTCATCTTTCTCCATCCACCCATCCTCCAAAATTCCATTTCTGGACATCCTGTAGAAAGTTACAGAACATCCTGTAGAAAATCGCAGACATCCTGTAGAACCCCTGCAGACTTCCTGTAGAAGCTCACGAATGAGGTTTCTTGATAGCCAAACTCTATGAAACTCTCTGGAAGGATGTTAGGGACCCCTTAGGCCCTCTCTGAACCTTCCCAACCTCATCCAAGCATTTCCCCTCGCCAATCCACCTCTGCACAGTCCAAACAGTCAAATTGCATGCATGATAATTCTAACAACTTACTCAAAAATACAAAAAGATGTTTTTTTCAGATGTTACTGTAGAATTAGATTAGGTACATGTATTTACCTTCCTAGAAGTCAATGGCATTTCTTTCAGTAGCTCGCATCCTCTTTCTTGCATCGGTAGGGATAGCTGGTAAAATTAGGGTTTGTTAGGGTTTACGTTTCCTTTTTGCTTTCCAGTTCCTTTCTGCAAGTAGATTAGCCCTCTTTGAGTTAGCTTTCATCCATTAGTTAAAAAGCTTCTTCTTAGAGCTCATAGAAGTTGTCTTAAGCCCCTAGCGGACTTGTGCCATCTGACCAAGTGACAGCTGCAGCAAGAGCTAGTACTTGTGCATACAGCATTGTCGCTTCCAAGTTTGTTACGAACTATCGGGTTGATAAAAGTAAAGAAGGGAGTCCCAGGAGTTACAGCATTATTGCTGCAATACTGGAGCTCACCAAAATGGTTGGAGAAATCCTACTTGGAAAGATTTGTCGCAAATAAAAAATTTTGATATTTCCTCACACTTTCCAAGAAGTACAGTGCACATGAAGATGCACTCACAAGAAGTCTTCACAGTTTGTTTAGTTATGGTATTCATCAAAAAGGTAAGAATGAAAATTAGGTAGAAGTAGTGATTATGATACATTTTTCTATTGTGAGGCAAGACCTTCATTTTCTGTGCAATTTATTCAAGTTCTTATATTTTGTCCTACACATTACTTTATATCAGTTTTAATCAATTGTATCTTTGTGATTACAGGTCGGGAACAACTACGGTGGCTTCATTCAAAATTTCATTATACATGACTCCAACCTTCTAACTAATTAGGTTAGTAGTAGTTATAGTTTCATATTAGTTTACCTGCACATTTATCCTACATTCATTTTCTATAGTTTGTCTTGTGTTTTCTTATTTTGGTTTCACATCATGTTTTAGTTTAGTCTCCTTCTATTTTGACTTATGGTTTTGTTCCTTTTTGTTTGTTGTCTTTTCTTTTCTTTTGTGAGACCTTGCATGAAGATGCTTTGTTGGCTCAAAATGAAATGTGGCAAAAAAGAAAAGGGTTTTTTCACACTACAACATTTGTTTAGTTTCTTTTCCTTCTTCCTTGTCTTGGTTACACCTTTTGGTCAATGATGTTCTGACGAAAAATACGATCCTTACATAAGGGAAGCCTTGTGTAAAAACCATGATCTCCATGTCTATTCTAGAAACCTCATGCCTACACTTGGGTGTTTATGTTTTGGTGTTTTCAACTAATCCAATCAAGTAGAGAAGGACAAGGGGAAAATCTAAATGAGAAAACCAATATCATAAGTATCATATATGCTTCTCTAAAGGGACAACCTCTTATGTTCTCAATAATTTTGGATCCCTCTTCCACCCATGAAATAAATAAGTGTCAATGCACAATCCTATATAAAATAAATAAATTAAGGAGAAGGAAGAGAAAGTCTTCTTGCACAAAGAGGTGAAGCAAGAAACATCATTGGGGTACTGGCCAGGCCTGCTAGCATTGGAGAAATGTTTGTGTCCCTAAAGTGACTCCATTGGGGTATTGTCTAGGCCTCCTGGTAGCAGAGCAACACCAGAGATGAAAAACTACATTTTGGAAATATAAATCTTGATAACTTCATTAGCCTCTTATGATTTGGAACATTGTGTGATCGTTGATCTTGTGTTTGTGTTTAACTAAGTAAATGAATGAAGGGAACAATTTTTATGCATGGGGTAAATGGGGAAGCCATGGAAATTTGAATGACGAATCAATAATCCCTAAAGGACTAGACCATGCATGAAATAATTGACCAAGGCAAAGAAGTTCGATTTCTACCAGTGAGTTGCTAAGTGTTGTCGTTGCAACAAACACCCTCCAAAATGTTACCTACACTTGAATTTTGGAGCCTACTATGGATCCAGTGATCGGTCATTCCATGGCCACTTCTTGATTGGTCAAAGTCACTTTCTTGTGCATGCTTATTTTTCAGCATGTTCATGAGATTATTATTTTACATAAGCTTGAATAGGCATAGAATAGTCCATCAATACATTGTTTGTGCAAGGTTCAACCCATGACGATAGTCAGCGTGCACTGTAATTAATAGTTTCTCACTTTTGGTTGTGTTTGTACTTCTATTTTGATGAGTTTTCAAACTGTCTCTTTTGCGCACCTTCGCTTCTGCAAGTGTCATTTTCATGTTTTTTAATATCACTTTTTTCTTTCTTTCACTTTAATTAGTATCTGTGTCATGCTATCTTCACTTTGGCATTTATCACTTTCACCATCATTTGCATATTACAAGTGTTGTACGCACTTTTCCTACTCATATAGAAAATGTCATATTTTAACATGTTAAGTGTCGCACATTATATAAAAGTGTGTTATGGTGTGATTTAAGGGGTAATATTTACAATAATGATTTTTTCTTATCATGTGGACATTTTTTGCACTCATTACCAAAGTTTTAATCACTATTGCACAAGTGTGTCACAGTCATTGCAAAGTGTATCCTTAGTGTCACACTTATCATAAGTCATCGCAAAGCTATCACACTGAGGGAATTATGTTGTTAAATTGTTCTAGATTATCTATGTTGGTCTGTCAAGCCTCTAATTGTGTGATCACAATCAAGTCTTGTCATTTTTCACATCATCTGCAAGATTCCCACACTTAGTCAAATCTAGAAAACTTCCTGACCAGGTAACCTAGCCTCATCTAGCCCTCTTCAACTGCACATTGTGCAGTCTTATCCCTCAAGCTGCAAACCTACCTCTTGGAACTCCATAATTTGAATCTCCTACCTCCTTGAGCTCCCCAACTATGCAATCATATTGCCCAAGTTGAGCCTCTGACCTCCAAAACTATGCAATTTCTCTCTCCTGCCTAATCAAAACTACGCATTGTGCAATCTCAAGGCTCAAGCCTCAACCTTGAGCTTCTGCACTGTGCAATTTCACAATCACCTAGCCTCCTCTCCTTTCCAGAATTGTGCAGTGGGAAAAATTAGTGCTAAAGTCCTCAGTCTGGCTCTTTGAGCTTTCCAACTATGCAATCTTCTTGAACAATCCAACCTAAACTGCGCATTGTGCAGTCTCGAGGTTCAAGACTAACCTTTGATTCCCGATTTGCATAATTACATAGTCACTAAGCCTCTCCCTCAGCCTGCCACTTGGTTCTGTCTTAGTAAGTGGATTATCATTAATCATCTTAGACTAGGGGTTTATTGGACTGATCTCATCTTGTCATGATTGAATTACACATGCAGGTATTTTATCATGCTATGACAAGATTATGAAGAAGTAGATGGAGAAGGAGAACATGTTAGAGGACACCTATAGAGATAAGAATTCATGTTGATCAATTAGGAGAAAGCAGAGGAACCACGACTCAAGACTTGATAACACTAAAGACTCCTCATCTCTAAGTCATATGGAGGTGGAAGAAATATCATTCTCAATAATACATACAGCAAGAAGTAGTAAGAATGGATTAAAATTGCCATGTGATCATGAAGTCCATGTCATCAGTGTCATGTCATGTCATGTCATGAGTCATCATATTCCACATCATTTTTTAGATTATGTAAATTCTTATTCGAAATGTATTGTAAAGTGGAAGTCCAAAGGACATGTATAGAATATGAAGAGTCATGTAAAGTCGAAAAGTTATAGGGAAGTCAAACAGTCATGAGGGAAGTCAAAGAGTCATAAGTGAGGTGAAGGATCACCCCATTGGTTATATATACACCCTCGTTTTACAAGCAAAGGACTTTTCACCTTGGCTTCTCCGATAAGTCATCAAAGGGACAGAGTCAATACTTTTGGGGAGCATGTCATGGCTCTAATGCTCCACTATTGAAGCTAGTGATGTTTGTTGTATTCATGTATCTTGGGACTTTTACTTAATACTTGAAGCCTGATAGCCATCAAGTTTTCATGCATGGATTGTGAATACTTGTAAGATTGTTTTGTGAATGTTTATGATTCATGTTTGTTTCCAGATATACTAAAGTAGTTAAACTATTTGAATTATTTTAGTTATTATTTAATTGAAAATGTGTTGTAATGGTTGTAACAACCGTCACATCTATGTGGACTATTTTGCTTGATGTTAGGCAAACCTATTTTCGCTTGTGTGCGCCTCTACCAGAGTGGTACTATTACATCTCTCTTAGAGGCTCACCTTTCCACCCCCCTACAATATAATAACCTTGATACACATGCAACCAAACATTCAATAGGCACATTTACTTGCTTTTCGAAAAGGAACATACACACTTCTCTCTTATACTAACAATTAAAGCCAGGGAAAATATATAATAATATATGGCAATCAGGGCGATAGTCCGGATGGGGCTCCTGTTCCAAATGGTGTGAGGTGTAATTGGGACTTCACATTGGGGAGACCCTCTTGGTTGATGAATTTCCAGAACCGTCAACAGGATCAAACAAGCAAGTCCAATAATTTGCTAACATGGCTAGGAATAAAGGAAAGTTTGGAATGTTTGGTCCTTAGGAAAAGAACAAGAAGAATATGTCAAAGATCCAATGCTATGGATGTCAAGAATATGGGCACTACAAGAGAGATTGTCCAAAATTCAAAAAGGACAACAAAAGGAAATAAATAAATGAGGCTCATATCACTAAAAAAGTGGAAGAAACTTATGAGAAGAAATCCAAAAGGATAGATCTTTACTATTAGGGTTTCTACAATAGATAGAAAGGAGAAGTGGGAGGTCAAAATACCTCCACCATGGCAGTCAAGATGAGAATCATTTTTACGAGATGCATCTTAGTAAAATATGGCATCATAATAGAAGCATACCATTGAGGCAAGAGCTCGTGACATCATTAGAAAATCTTAAAAGAATAGTTGAATTAGAAGTCTAAATGGATGTAGCAATCATCATATAAAGGAAGTAGCCCTTGAAACCTCATTGAAAGTATGTGTAGTGCATATGGTTGAAAGAAAGTCATCTAGCATGATAGAAGGAATTCATCAGACATCATGATCATGAGAAAGGATGTTTTTCCAGATGAGGATAATCTAGATCCTTTGTTGGAATTTTCATTAGAAGGTTCACCTCTCTTAGAGGAAGCAAGTGTATCACTGAGAATTCCACCTTGTATTGGATTCATTGTTTAGAAGGATGATGGTATGGTGACAAAGGAATGCAGCATGTCAAGAAAGTTGAAGTACTTTCAATCAATAAAATGAAGTCGTTAAAGGAAGCCTAGATGACCAAAAAAGGGAAAGAGGTATGTATGCATTGAGTCATGTCGTCATATGGTTGCATGGGTAAATTCTCTATCTCATGAGCATGATCAAAGACAATGGATCTCCTCGTTTGGAAAGAGGCATGAAGTCATGGTGCACATATTTGATATTTTAAATCATGTCATCATATAGTTGCAAAAAGAATGGGTAAATTCTCTATTTTGAGAGCATGTTCAAGGATCTCTTTCTTTACGAAGATTCATGAAAGCATGGCTCAAATATTGGCAAGATGAAATCAAAATAATATGGCCTCATATGGAATATGAGGTGGTTGATAAAAATGAAGGAATTATGGATGGAAGTTCTTGGGGAGAAATATGTGAAGAAAGAAAGAAGAGATCGTTAAAGATGCAACTATGGTCACATAGTAAAGAAATCAACATCTGACGAATAAAAGAATTGGTCATGACATCTCCATAGAGAAGGCATGAAGACCTTGATAAGGTTTGTAAAGAAAGGAGACCCTTGATATTGGAAGTCTTGGAAATGTACTTATGAATATGTAGGATGTTGATGTTGGAGGCAAGCAAGATGTCATGATGAAAGGTCATCACAAATGGTAAGTTTGATTTGATGTTCATTTTTTATCTTTGAACAACATCTAGATGGGTTGATATAGGGCTATTGAAAGAGAGTTGTAGATTTCACCTACAACTATCAATAATGTGATTGAATGAGACATCGTAGAGGAAACATGACGTGGAAGAGGTAGCAGTATGAACAAAATCTAGATGGGGACTAGAGGACTGCTTTGCGACAAAGTGAAGGATGACATGACTAATGTAGTTCATGAAGAAAAGTGATGGATGGTCGATGCACTACGACCGATAAAGGCTCCATTATGAACAAGATGAACTTCATGGCATCGAGAGAAGGAGACCCACTAGAATCTAATGGTCCCATGATCTCCACCTAGAGAAAAAAACTACTAGAAGCAAGTCCATGGATAAGAGGGAGCTTGGGTGCATTCCTTTTATAAGAATGGGTACATTACTTCATAGGAATAGGTACATTCCTTCATAATAATGAGTATATACTCCCTAGTTGAGAGGGATAGATAGACACTTCATTCTTGTCTTCACTTTGGGAAGAAGGAATGGAGGATTGAGTAAGAATCTGACATCTGATACTCTTTGAGGATGAGGTAGGGCATAAACGATAACAATAATCGAAGAGGACCAATATTCTTTAAGGACTGGGAATCCAAGATAAGAATAGTCTTGGAAGCACATACTCTATGAACACCCGGGTGGGGTATGTACCTTGAGAGACAATGATGATGGTGTCTATAAGTCATTGGTCTCACCAACATTGTGCTATGATCTTGTGGAGACATAGAGTTGTTAGTCAAGGCCTTGCTACGTGACAATGTTGGATGATATGATGCTAAAGATATGGGTTACCATTCTAACTCTTCTTATAAAAATTCTTCAGATTGAGAATCTCCAAGTACCTTTTATGGATTATGAATACCTCTGTATTTAAGTGGGAGTGTTGAAATATGTACAAGGTTTAGTCTTCATAATGATATATGTAATCATGATTTTATGTTTTTAATGAAAAGAGAAAAATAAATTTATTATTATTATCCTTGAAGCATGGGTTTCATGCTCAAGGGAAATTTATTTTTAGGTCAAGCACCCATTTAGTGCTTCTAGGGCTTGTCATTGAGTCTACAAGTTAATTGAGTCATTTTCATGTATGAAAGACCCTTTTGGGCATGTTAAATATTGTAAAGAAATTTTATTTGAGTCAAAGGAAAGTCAAAAGGTCCTCCAAGACCTCGTCATGGTGCAAACATAAATTCGACCTACACGAAGGGACAATTCTGCCTAAAGATAGTAATGTGTACCCCTTAAAAGCCTATGAATAAGAAGGAACTTGACCTCATTTGGACACACTCTTAAGAAAGGTTTATCTCTTCAAGAACGTAGCTGGAAAAGGACAAATAAGAAGAAGAACAAGATCGATGTTTTGGGCCTCTATTTCTCTCTCTTGTGTTAGGGTTTCTATAGTTATTGGGCAAGATGAAATTCTGAAGTTGCATCTAAGCTATGAAGTTGCATCGAAGTTGTGAAGCTACATCAAAGTTTTGAAGATGCAGCTAGGTCGAAACTATGAATCTATTGGATAAGTCGATGTTGCAGAAGAATTTTCTGGAGGTCAAAATTGTAGTAGTTGCTAAGGAACTAATACAAGGAAAACTTGTCAAGGGACTTGGTCTTGGAGGGTCTTGGTCAAGTGTCATAGGTCTTGTAATTTGTCAATTGAAGATTCTTAGATAAGAAGAGAATAATTCTTGTGGGTTTCCTCTCAAGTGGAGACGTTTTTTCCCTAGTTGATTGCCTATAGCTTATGTCCTTTGTCTTATTGTTATTATGATTTGGTAGTTGTTTGATGAAGAATGCTAATGTGAATCAAGCAAAGGAAGAAATTTAATCAAATTAATTGAAAATACATCACAAGTAGTTATCAAAGTAAGAGAAATCATCTACCCCAGCTGCCCCTAGATTTCTCAACAATGCTCACTCACAATATTTTTTTTTTAAAGTATTGTTAGGAACTAAAAAATACCAAAAATAAAAGGCCCTCCACTAAGGGAATCATGTCCCATCAAAGCTCACTCAACCAATTGAAAAATAGAAAAATTATTTCCAAAAAATTAAAAAATCATTTTTGAATTTACATGAAAATAGAAACTATCAAGCATTTTCTTAAACTTTGATTAAAATTACAAAAACATAACTAAAAATATAAAATGAGCACACTTTAACCATAAAATAAATGCTATAATCCCTAATGATACAAGAACTAATAATATAGTGAATACAATTATCTTAAGTAACAAACCAAGCCTATAGTACCTCATCCTTTATTTTTTATATAAAAAATCTTCAAATTTCCAAATTTTTATTTCACTATAAAAATCGACGAGCTTATTATCGATCTTTCTTACCTAAAGTCTTTTAGAAAGGAAAGTTGTAAAAAAATAAAAAAACATCAACATTAACAATTATTTATAATAATATTTTCCAAGATTATATTAATATACATTAACCATTATTTATATAAAATATTTTAATAATTTTTTATAATAATATTTCTCAATATTATATTAATATCGTTGATATTTAAAAATATATAATTTATATGTAATATATATTAAAATTATATGTTTTTAAAAAGTATATTAATATGGTTAATACTCTTAAATATTAAATTAATTTTTACAATAATTATATTGTTGAATTTAGGTTTTTTTTTATTCCTATCAAGTTTTTTGGGAAGAGTTTTTGGCGGAAATCATATTATAATACATTTGTCCACAGGTTTCCAACCAATAAGTGTGGTTCATTGTAAGACAAGTTGAAGAACCAGTACATTTGTCCACAGGTTTCCAACCAATAAGCGGGGTTCATCGTAAGACAAGTTGAAGAACCAGATCATGGTTGCAGTATAAATAGAGAAATCAAGTTATTGACAGCTACATTTGACCTAGAACAACTACATTTGACTATAAATAAATTTAAAAATTATATTATTAAAATACAAATTTATAATTAAATTTAGTATTATATTATTAATTTATTTTTAATTTTTAATAATAATTTAAATTATTTATATATATAAAATAATGTCGTTGATATTTAAAAATATATAATTTATATTTAATATATATTAAAATTCTATATTTTAAAAAGTATATTAATATTTTTAATACTAACAAATATTAAATTAATTTTTATAATAATTATATTATTAAAATATAAATTTATAATTAAATTTAATACTATATTATTAATTTATTTTTAATTTTTAATAATAATTTAAATTTTTTATATATATAACAATGATTCAATACTCGTTTCAAATATCAAATTATGATTTATTTATTTTTTAACAGATATTCTTTATAAAGCCTTGTCGCACGATTTTCCAAGAAATAGCAAAAAGAGCAACAGTGTTATTTAAATATTAAAATGGAAAAGAGAGAGAAAAAAAACATACTTTTTATTTAAATATTAAAGAAAATGAAAAGCAAAAAATGAGTTAACCTTCTTGAAGATGTGTCGTTATATAACACTACTTCATATTAAAATGCAAGATGTCTACTTTTATAACACTACCTCATATTAAAAGTATGATAGACTCTTATAAAAGGGAGTCCCATTTCTCGAACAGGATTCCCTAAAGCTAACATTTCCATTAGGGCATGGTCGTGGGAACAATCTAAGTCAAAAAAAGGACTTGGTGTCAAACTTGTGCGCATAGGAATTATGCATGTAGGTGATAGCTTAATAACATGACTGTAACAGTGGAGGTAAGTGGAGGTAAGTTTAACTTGTAATATTATCTTATACATATATAAGGATGGAAGTTATATGGAAGGGAATTAAACTATTTTGAAAGATTAATTTTGATGGAGTGATAGCATTTAATATTATTTGGGTTGCTCTTCACTTAAGTTCAATCTAGTCAATCTAGTTGGGGTTATATATGGAATTTTTTAATTTATATCAATTTGGCAATTTTAAAAATCAAATAAATGTCAATAATAAAGTGTCAATTTTAAAATTAGTTATATATAACAATTAAAAGATTTTACCTAGTAGTTTTTTTTTATCTAAAAGGGGTAGAAAACATAAAACATGATGAACGACGGATTTGGCAAGTTTACAAGTAACTTGTGTTTTTTCTCAAAAGATAGTTATTGCGTTGAGAGATGCTCTATAGTATAGTATAGCAATAATGTTGTAAAATGTTATGTATTATAATGTAATGTAGTGTTGACTTGGTCAACATTAAAATTAAAAATTAAAAAATTAAAAATAATAATTATATATAAGCTTGAGTTAGTCCAGAGTTTTTGTCTATAGTATTGATGATGATGATGATGATGATGAAGTCTATTTAAAAGCTTGAGAAAATCTATTATGAAATGCAAAAATACCAATTTAAATCCATCTTTATGTCACACTTCATCCTTCGTAATATTTAATAAATTTATATTTAAAATTGATCTAAGCTACTTTATTCATAATTATTGCAAAAAAATAATAGAATAACTTATACTAAAATGAAGAAAAAAAAATCAAATTCATAAAAATAATTATTTTAAATTAAATATTAATACATCATAATAACTAAAGATAGTCACACTATCCATATATGTATTAGCTATTAGTATGATGAAACTAGTAAAATGTATATACACCTACATTAATGTATGTAACGGCGAGCAAGGTAATTACCGTCAAAATAGAACCAATTGAAGTTTATATATATATATATATATATATTCTAATTTTATTGCTTTTTAATTTGATTTTTTTATTTTTTAAGGTTATATATACATTTCTAATTAAATAGTTATTTCAATAAGATTTAAATTTTTTAAATTAATAAAATGGTAAAAATAAATTCTAAATATATTAGAAAAATGAAAAGTTATTTATCTAATATTATTTATAAATGAATAAATAAATTTAATTAATTAAATTATAATTATAATTAATGTAAAGTTATTAATTAAATATGTATTATAATAAATTATAATAAAAAATTAATATCATATTATTTAATTTTTGGCTTTTGGTCTTACTATTTTTCAAGTTATAAAGATTGATGATTAGTTGTTAAATTTGATGGGTATTATTTGAGTTGTTTTTAAGTGTAAATTTTTTAAAATCTTTCTGGTTTATTTTCCAATCTAATTTGTTTAGAATCAAGCAAGGATTCATTGAAATCACAAGTTTGATGGGTAAACTCTACATAATCGAAGTTCCCCAGAGGTTTTTTAGGTTGTTGAATCCATATGTGTAGTCATGAAACCAATTTAAACAACACAAATCAAGTTGACTAAAACCAGTTTAAACAACACAAATCAAGATTTCACCATAATTGTTTCCATCGGATTTCAACCAGAATTCCACCGGAAACTCCAAAAATTAACACTTAAAGACAATTTTGGGTATTACTCATGATCTATTATATATTGATTATTTTAAATTTATATATAATTTATTAGATAAATAGATTTATTTTCAAATTATTTATAATTAAAAGAAATTATCGACTCTGGGAGTTAGTGTCTTATCCCCAAAGGCTATATGGATTCTATGATCTTGTACACCCCTTGGTCGTTCCCCTATTTGGAATACAATTTCTATGGTAATAACCTCGCCCTTCCCACCCAATTATATATATCCCCTGCACCCAATTTCCCTTATGTGAGGCTCTCCATAAACTCTGCATCTATTTCATTGGATCAAAGGTATTGTACCAAGATTAGGTTATCATCCTCCATGATGTGGCAACGTATCGAAAACACTATCATGCATTTGTGTTTCCCTCTACCTCACCTGCTTGGTACTCTTGCAATCAACGATCCCAGCCTTGGAATTTTTTTCCTTTCAAACTCATGACAGCTCTCTTCTGGAGGTGTACTGGGAAATTTATTGTTTAACTGATGAGGAATGTGTGGATTGGCAAGGGAATGAGTAATAAATCCAGCCTTCACCTTGCCCCGGTTTCATTCATGTTTGAGTTCGCATTCCAGATTGCTCCATCATCTCCATGGTCTATCAACCTTTGGATTTAATTGTGGCATCTAGAAGTCCAAATTTCTGATAGCTCTGTGAAGAGCTCCATTCCTAGTATCAACCACTCCTTCTCTATGTGGTGAAGTTGTGGTTTAGACACTCTAGTTCGTGGCAGTTGTGGAGGAAATGAATCATTAGCTCTTAAGTTACCCTAGCAACACCTTGGCAACCCAATCATGGAGTCATTTGGTAGGTTTTAACCCTTGTGCAAGAAGGTAACTCACTGCATTTTGTTTTCAATTTGTAACTTTGTAATCTCTGTGGTTTGGATGGAAAATTGTGTGAAGAAAGTTGCTCCCTCTGCGCTCTGGGTTTCAAAATCTCGAGTTTATTGAAGAGGTTTGAGGCTCTATTAGACGTCATTCCAGTAGTACCTTGGCAATCCATCACAGAAGCCCTTTGGACAATTATGGTTCATGGGCAAGGAGGTAAACCACTATCTTTTGTCTTAAAGTTGAATTTTGACACCCTCTGTGGTTTGGTTGGGATTTTTTATGTCCATCATTCTTTCATCTGCGATTTGGGGTTCAATAACTTGAGGTTTGTGACGCAGTCTATGGCTCAATTTGTGAAGCTTGTGCCTGAATTCCCTTGCTCTCAAAATCTTCTAGCCAAGCATCTTCCTTTTGTGGTCAACTTGGGGCGGCCTGAGTAGCATCCTTCTAGTATTTGCATCTACTACAGTCTCTATCTATGTCCTCTCATGAATTATGACACTAATTGATAGACCTCCTTAGTGACAAGCCCCTACACATACTGTTTATATGCTCATGATGCTCTCCATAGGGTCGACTATGATCTGCAAGTAAAATACCAATTGTTTCATTCACAGCAGAAACTCACTAACCAGTTGTTGGCTCTCCAACATCATATATATCTATTGGAGGATGAGGTGGATGCACTTTGATGCAAAATTATGAAATATAAACTCAACAAAGATGCTCTTGTTGGCCAAGGTCAACTTTAGGTGGACCTAGGCGAGTAAGACATTGACCTCAATAGGCCAACAACATAAAACAACTAATTTCCATTCTGATGATTGGACAATCTATGTGTCTTTTGCCCCTTTTGCAGTTTTGTAAACTCTATGTAAATGGGCCTATAGTTAGTCTATTAGTGTCTTTCCATGTAGTGAGCTTGTGGTCACTTCAAACTCTACTTTATCTTGAAAATTAACATTATAATCTCTCAAATATTTATTATATGTGAATATAAACTTAATACCAAAAATACTCATTTTTATTTAAAAAAATTATTTATAATTAAAACATAATAATTATAAATTTTAATCATTTATAAAAATAAATAAATAAATAAATATATATATATATATATATATATATATAACAAAACACCAAAATGATTTAGGGAAAAATAAGAATCCCAAACAAATTTATACCCCTCCAAAGATGAGCGGGAATATTGTTTATCATTTTTCTTTGTCAAGGCAATCAACACGGCCCCAGTTCCATAGCAAAGAATAACCAAAGAATTCGAAATGGCTCCCTTGCCTCTAGAATGCTAGACACATTTCAACATTCCCTCTATTTTCTCGTGTTTTTTCCGTTTGTCTTTGGATAAGGTATGTGATCTTGCGGAAGAAAGGTGGTTCCGTTAGTGCGGGTGGTAGGAAAATGTCGAAATCCTTGAATTATTGGGGCCCTTCTAATTGCGCGGCAAGTTCTTTCTGGAAATTGCGTTTTTATTGAATTTTAGAGTATTAAATTGATTTAATATTATATAAGAATTTTAATTATTATATCACATTTTATACTCTGTGAAGTATAAAATTAAAGTTATATGTTATTAAAAGAGAAATAATTGTATTGTAAATATTTGAATATAATTGGTAAAGTATGAAATCAAAGTTATATATTATTAAAAGATAGATAATTTTATGGTCAATATTTGAATTATGATTATAAAAAAGAAGGGGACTGTATTTTTTATATTAATGATAAAGTTGTTTTTAATTATAACTTTTGTTACAAATTTCCGGGTGAATATTATGACAATCAAACACTTGCTCATTTTTCATATCCACATGTTATAAAAGTGGGTTGACCTCCTTTAAGATGAGGGAGAATATCTGATTGTGATGCTTATGCTTAGTCACGATGTTATAGAAGAACTTTGTGTTATGCTCTTTCTCTCTTCACTACTAAATTTTAGAATTCTTTCTCCATAATATTTCTTCTTATTCTCACTTCTAATCTAAATTGTGGATTAATTGATCCTCTTCCAATATCAATGCCTCAATGTGCCTTTCTCAGATTATCTCTTGTTGTATCTCCTACATACGTGCTTCTAAATGTTGTTTCTCTAATAGGATATTACCAAATTATGTTCATTTCCATTACTTTATCTTGGATTTTAGTTCCTTTAGCTTGAGTTGAAAAGTATGCATCTAGTTTCTTCCTCAAATAGAGATATTGTTCCACCAAATCTCAACTTGAGATAAGAAATCTAGGTTCTAAAGCCAGAAAATTTCAAATTTGTATTGTGAAGGGTCATTTTCAAATCTACCTCCACTCAAATTGGCCAATGGTCCAAACCAAGACAAGGTAGGACGGTTGCTTCTACAAAAATATCTCTTTGCAATAATTCTTCTGAAAGAAAGAACAGATCTAAGTGACTAGCAACTTAATGACAACCTCCTCTGCGATTATTCTAAGTGTATGTTCCATTAGTTGTATCTATATATGCTACTCTTAAATCTTGGATCGCATCATGGAATAGTTGGGCAGACGAATCTCGACACCTAAAGCCACCTTTCTTCTCCACCATAATTTTGATGAGCTTAAAGTCACCCCTTCCTATCCAAAAATCATCCCAATCAATGTTTCTTAAGCATCTCAAATCATTCAAAAAAACAATTTTTTCTCCTGGAACCAAGGGGTTGTAGATAGAAAATAGGAAAACTATCTCCTTCACTCCCACGCAATGTAAGCGCCTGGATAAAATATTCAAGCACACAAACCTATTTTGAAAAACTATTTGAGGATTCCAAACAATTTTCAAACCTCCCACATTTTCTTTCACATCAATGGCCATTAAGTTGCACCCCTTACAACATCTTTCCATAATCTCTGCTAGCTTCTCCCTTGATACTTCAATCTTTTGTGAGATTATGATTTCTAGTTTCTCCTTTTCAATTCTATCCCTCAAGTACCTTTGTTTCACCTTGTTGTTTAGGATTTGAATGTTCCAAGAGATTATTTTCATTGGGAGGAAGCATAACTAGGGGAAAATGCCACAAAATCTTGTTTACTTGTCTAGAGTTAATGAGAAACTCATGAGCATTCGTAATAAACTCTTGGGTGGTCTTTGTACCTTTTTCACTATGTTCTTCTATATCTTGTGATTTACTCCTACGTGGTTGGAATAAACCTTTTGATCCAGATTTATGCAGGAAAAAAATGCAATATATATTTAAATAGAAACACAGAGCTACAACGAAAATTGAACTTCAATTCATTGATAATAAAATACTAAAAATTGTTTACATGTAGAATGGAAATTAACTAGCTCAAGAAATGGTAGCTTATCTCTAAGAAGAGATGTGGAGGCTACATGTCTTCTAAACTATGTTACAATGAGGCTCAAAAGCCTATTTATTATTGACAAATAATGGAAAACCCTAAACATCCAAAAACCTAACCCTAAGAGATTAAGCACCAAAAGTTTGTGGTCCTTGTTAGGGTAAGTTGGTAAATCAACTTCCCGGGGTCGTAACTTTGACATACAATCTCTATTTGACGCATATGATACCACATTAGAAATATTTATCCGAGGAATACAACTTTTGACTTCACCCCTACCACAAGCTATGAGTTTTCCCTTTTTCCAAAAAATGTCATTTGGGGCCTCAAAACAACTCCGAAAGTTCAAGACCCTAAAAACTATCGAAAATAGTAAATTGTGTTATAATTAAGGAAATTAAAAGAAACAATGGTGTGGTTCCAAGTGGAATAGGTGGGTGGCCACCAATATGTACCTGGATCAATCCTTCTCCCTTAGGAAGCAATGGTCCCCATTTCATTGAGTGCCTCCATGAGATGGGGAAACTTTTGTTGAACTTGGTACCCCGCAAGCCACTTGCCTTGGTGCAGGAGTTGGCCATATTTGACAACGTGATATAGTTGGATCTTATGTTGGCGAGTGTTCTTTGATTTGCATGACCATGATCTGATTAGTTGTGGCATGTTCCATGCAGTTTGGATTTATCTTTGTTGGTGTGAGTTTTTCTACAATGTCTGATGTGTGTAGCAAGGGTGGAAAGTAGGGTTGAAAGCGGTCCACATTGAACACTAGGTGCAGGCCAAGGAATGGGGGAATATTGAGCTCAAAATCATGGTATCCCAAAACCTTAGTGATGGTGTAAGACCCATATTGGAGTGGTCTGAGCTTCCGATGGGCTCTGGTAAGGCGTTCTATTTGCTAATGCAACCAAACTTTGTCACCCACCTAAAAATTCTGTGGCACTTGATGTTGATCATGTCATTGCTTGTACTTGGCATTAGACCTCTCCAAGATGTCATGAACCTGCTTGCAGATGTACTAGATGCGTTCAATAAACCTAGTTGCTTTATCAACCTCGGATTGTACATGTGTGGATTATGTCTGTGTAGTTGCATAATGCATGGAAACATCAATCAAACATAATAGTTGAAATCCCAGACCCACTTGAAAGGGAATACGACTAGTCGAGCTATGGAGAGCTTTGTTATAGCTGCATTACACATAGGGAAGGCTCTCTTCCCAGGTTAATGGATGCTTAGAGTTGTACATGTGCAGTATGTATACTATCATCCTATTGACGACTTTTGTCTGTCCATTAGTCTGGGGATGGAATGTAATCGACTTGGCGAGCTTTGTGTCCAATAGTGCCTAGAGGCTCGACCAGAATGTTCTCAGGAACCTGCTATCCCAATTTGAATTAATGGTTTGTGGGATCCCAATATGTACCCACACTCATTCAAAGAAGAGTTTGGCAGTGTCCTCTGATGTGATACGCATCTTGCATGCTGCCAATATAGCCATTTTAGAAATTTTTTCCATGACCACCAATACACAGTCGTTACCATGCTTGGTAGAAGAGAGGTCATATAGATACTCCATGGAAATGGATTCTTAGGGATTTTTGGGAGTAGGCATAGGAGTGTACAGGCCTTTCTTCTTGATGGTTGGCTTGGTGATGGCACAAGTAGTGCAGGATTTGATATATTTTCTATAAAACTTCTTCTAGAGTACAACCATAGGTGTTTCCACACTAGAGTGTCTTATGACCCGACCATAGTGTACCTCCCAAATCAACTTGGCACACTCACTTAAAGGAACAAAAAGGTGGCCCAAGCAGCATAATAATGCGTCCTAGAGGTGGAAATCATGAACTTTCTTTCCATCCACTAGCATTTTGCATATGGTTCCAAATCTGGATCATTTTTATATAGTTGTGTCCATCCATAGGTATCGTGGCCACAAGAATTGAGAACAGTAGTCAGTGCTACAACTGGGAACTAAATGAGGCAATATGCAACACGATTGGTGTGTCTCTTTTTGTATTTAATGTTCAAGTGAAATTGTTGCAGATATGTAGACAAATTATGATGGTGATTGCTTTGAAACTTCCCTTGTGTCTGTATAAACTAAAGAGGTTAGTGATCAGTGTGGATGACCATCTCCTTCCCTAAAATGTGATGTTTCCATTTCCAGGAAGCCTACACAATAGAGTACATCTCTTTATCATAGGTGGTGTACTTCCGAATTGCATCATAAAGTGTCACACTATGATAGGCCACTCGATGCCCATGTTGGATGAGGATTGCACCAATAACATAGTTGGAGGCATATGTCTCAATTTCAAATGGTTGTTGAAACTCTGGCAATGTGAGTACATGTGAAAAGTAGAGGTAGTGCTTTAGGTCAATGAAAGCCTTTTATTGGGACTCATACCAAGAAAAAATTTCTTTTGCTCAGCCCTTGGTAATATGACTCAAAGGCCAAGTAATATGGAAGAATCCTGACACAAACCTCCGATAAAAATTTGCAAGGCCCAAAAAGGTGTGAATCTTTGTTATAGTGGTCGGGGCTGGTGAATTCCAAATGACTTGGATATTAGCTGGATCCACATGCACACCTTGCTCATCTATGATGTAACTCAAATACTAAACCTGGCTCATGCCAAAGGTGCATTTCTCTAAGTTGGCACACAATTTGTACTGCCGCAGGGTTTGGAAGACCTATAGAATGTGTTTCAAGTGCTCCTCACAACTCTTGTTGAAGGTGAGGATGTCATTCATATAAACAACCATGAACAATTTGGTGAAGGGCCATAAGAAGTCATCCATCAACCTCATAAAAGTAGTGGGGGCATTTGTCAGCCTAAAGGGCATGACCAACCATTCAAAAAGGCATTTCTTAGATTTGAAGGTGATCTTCCAAACATATGTGGGTTCTATTGGAACATGGTGATATCCAAACTTCAGATCAATATTGCTGAAATACTTGGTCCCCTTCAGTTGGTCCAGAAGGCCATCAATCCGTGGGATTGGATACCTGTTCTCAACGATGCTTTTTTTTGGTTCTCGATAATCAATAAAGAGCCTCCAGGTTACATCCTACTTCTGTACACATATAATCAGGTTCCCATAAGGTGAGGAACTTGGTCAGATGTGCCCTTTTTGAAACAAGTCCTAGATCTGCTGCTTGATCACTCTATTTTCCAAAATTGAATAGTGATATATCAGCCAATTGGGTAGAGGTGCTTTGAGAGTCAGATTAATTGAATGCTTGACCTGACAGTGCAAGGGTATCCCTATGGGTGAGGAGAAGTTGTCCTTGTATTCTTCCATGGCCTTATCCATCTGCTTCTGCTACGTGGACGAACCTTTCCTGGGGGCCATGGATGTGGCCACGATCTATCCCTTACTTTGAGAGCGAATCATAAAGAAAAAAAAATCTAACTCAATAAGATGATCTTACTACATTTATTAGCAAAGATCAAAGAGATGGCGGTAGGCAGGGTTACCTCCAGTATCTTATATGAGTTATTGCCCAAAGTAATAATAGCATTGCAAGGCCTAGGCTCATACATAACATGAGGCTTCCACAAGTATGGTTGGCCTAATAATATAACACAAAATTCAAGAGAAGAAACATCACATATTTTCTCATCTGCGAAGGGCTTGATGCTGTAGGGAATGCAATATTGTTGGCTAATCTGGAGATCTTGTCCTTGGTGAAGACACCCTATGGTGTGGGACTGTAGGTGTGGTGTGTTTAGTAGGCACAAATGCATTTTGGCCTTTACTAAAATGAGGTTATTTTGGCTTTCATTGTCAATAATGAAATGTAGCATAGAAGACTTCAACCACACCTATGAGTGGAAGAGACGCTCCCCCTTTTCTCAATCTTTGGGCTCAATATTTTTGACCATGGTGGTGACAATGGTGGTGTTGTGATATGCATAAATAATCTTCTTCCCTTTATCATTCCCCTTATCGAGTTCTGACACAGAGTTAGAACATGCATCTAACTCTAAAGCCCTGAGCTCGACCACATGTGACTACTTGGCTCAACACTCATGTTGTGAGTGGGGCTCTTATGGAACTCACACGACTTCCTTATGTCCTTCTTTGTTTTCATGGTGTTTTTCCTTGCTTGCGGCTTCAACAGGTTATCCTGGGTCACACCGCTGTGGCTTTGTCCTTTGTTTGGCAGTATGGGGGCACCTTTCCTTTGCTTCAAATTCACAGATCCAAATTCTTGTTACTTTTGTTTAAATTTCTGCTCGATCTTGACAACATACCGAGAGGCGGTGCCAATCAAGGAGATATCTAGGAACTCTATCTCACCCTTATTGAAGAATGTAGGTAGTTTTGGTCTTCATAATTATACTTGAGTCCTAATGAAATGTATTTATCAAAAGAAAGAAAAATAAATTTTATTATTAAACAAATTGACTTATTAAAGCATGAGTTTCATGCTTGGGTCAATTACTTTTAGGTCAAATCCTCCATTGAAGTATTTTAGGGTTTATGTCAAGTGTCCTTGTCCATGTCATATTGTAAAGAACCCTTCTTGGGATTTATTTGTCAATTTATTTTATTTTATTTTATTGTAAAATAGGCCATTTAGGCCTCCTCCACCAAGTCCGCTTCAAGAAAGGACAAGTTGGCCTAAATTGGGCATAAAAATCACTATATAAAGGCAAAATCTTGAACTCATTTGTGACTCACACACCACAAGATTGATCTGCAACTTCTGGGGCCAAAAAAGTTGTGAATTCTAAAGAAGAAGAGGAATAAGGATAGTGAAGGAGAAGAAGGTCCCTCATAAGAATAAGAAAGTCCAAATTCTCTCTCTTTTTTCCCACACATGTGAAGTTGTGATGCTGCTGGAGGGGTCAAAATTCTACAGTTATTAGGAAGCCGAAATTCTCAAGTTGTTGGTGAATCTGGGTTGAAATTTCTGGGTTGATTTTGGGTTGAAGCTGTTGGATAAGAAGAGACTATTGAAATTTGTTGTATCTCATTGAAAGGCTACTTGGTTGAGGAGGAAAATATGTTGGTTAAGGTCTTGATTGTGTCACTATCATATGAATCTAATGAAGGAGGATTTCTTGACTAGGTTTTCCCCTACATAGGGTTTTTTCTCTGGCTATGCACCTACATCTAGTGTCCTTGATTTGTGTGTTTTGGTTTTAGTAATTTCTTGATGAACTAACATAAAAAGAAGAACATAAGAAAGATAATAATAATTAAGGAAATCAATAAGAGAAAATATTTTCACCTTTCCAATTTTCCAACATGGAATCAGAGCTAAGGTGAAGAAGGAAGAAAAAGGAAGCCTGAAGATCTATTGAAAGGAGAATCAAGAGAATATGGAGAATAAGGAGTATTAATAAGCTGAATAAGGGTCATCAAGAAAATGGATCATATAAGTGGATAAGCCTACTATCTACGAGAACTATGTCTAACTCAATGAAGGGAGAAAATGAACTAGAAGGAGCCTCCAATTATAGGGCATGGAAAAAGAGGATAGATCACATCGAGAAGAATAAGGTTTTGGATCTAGTTTGATCAAGAAGCCTATAGATGAATCAAGTGAAGAAGAGAAAACAAAGCTCAGAGAAACTAAAATATTGACCATGAACCTAATAGTGGATGGAGTAAAGGACAACCTCATTCCATATATATCCAACATAAATTCCACTGAAGAAATGTATGAAGCTCTATCCAAATTATTCACAATCAAGAACATTGGTCAAATTGCAAGCCTCAAGAATGAATTAAGAACTATAAAGATGACAAAAGATGATGTTGTTTCATATTTATTTATAAGGATATCTAGAATCAGAGATGAATTTCAAGCAATAGATGAAATTGCACCAGAAAATGAGCTCTTGATTACTTCCCTTCTAGCACTACCAACATCTTGGAGTGCCTTTGCATCAGGAATCAACAATTGGAAGGATATTCCAACATTCAAACAAATCTCGAATGCATGTAGTCAAGAAGAAGCCAAAATATCATTAGTAAGAAACAAGAAGGAGGATGGAGAGGAGAACATCTCAAATGCCTATTCCATTCATCAAAAGAAGGGAACCTTTAAGAATTACAAAGGACCAAAGTAGAAGGTTTACCTATCCAAGATCGAATGCTATAATTTCCATAAGATGGGTCATTATTGTTGGAAATAATTCTGAGAGGGGGTTGGGGGGGTGAATCAGTATTATCAAATGAATAGATTTTTCATTTCATAGTCAAATTTATATATGCTACTTTAATGAAGGTAACTCGCATGTAAACACAACTGTCTTTAAAGCAACCAATGTATATCCAACAAACTTATGATTCAATTAATTCATCATATGTTGATATTTAATCAGTGCATCAATACTTCATTAACCATATAAATAGTAACCATGTGCAGTAATAACAAAATAAACCATCACACGTAAGAAACACATATGAACACCAAGATTTAAGGTGGAAACTCAATGTGGGACAAAACCACCCGCTGCTATCTTCTTTTAATATAAGAAAAACCTGTTTACACTCTTGTACTAGTGCAGACTCATACCAATATGCAGGCACCCACCTGTAGAAGGCTAAAACCTTCTCTCATTCTCCAGATTCTACTGGAATGGAGCTACAACCCCCTAGCTCTTGTACTAGTTGATCCGTTTCCTAGTAGGTAGGTGCCAGCCTATAGAAGGCTCCAACCTTCACTCGTTTTCTAGCTGCTACTAGAAGGGAGCTCCAACCCCCTGGCTCTTGTACTGGACAATATGTTTACTAGTACATAGGTGTTGGCCTACAGAAGGCTACGATCTTCTCTCTTCCTCCAGGGACCACGTTTCACAAATTTTCAGACTCGATACTCTTGGAATACAACACCACAATCTGAAGGCCATGTTTCATCAAATTTTCATACTGGACCCATCAACAACATTGAAGCTCAAAATCAATCACCACTGCAATACAACCAATCACTGAAAACCCATCATCACTGAAGCAAATCACAATCAATCAATCTGAACATTCAGAACACTGTCACCAGAACATAGAGCATAACCCAGAACTTTGCATCAACAACCAGAACCAACTGCAACTTCAAACATCATATTTCATAATGTATATGCTACTTCGATGTGCCAAACCAGTATGTATACGCGCTTTTATCAAAGTGAACTAGTGTACAGATCTGAAAATACTAACTTAAAACTTCACAACTATTCCAGACTTTTGTCATACCCAGATCATAACATTTACATAATAAAACATGCATTAGTATTCAGATCTAGCCCAATCAACATTAGATCATGCAATGATAAGTCATTTTAGTTCTTATGATCCTGATCTAACATTTTATCCAAGGTGCACAAAATATTTCAGATCATCTCATAATCATAGCCCCTGCAACATAACATATACTTCAGATAGAAGTATTCCTCAGAAACCCATTCACTTGCACACTGTGGCCTAATGATCTTCTCCTCCTTATATATATATTTTTAGGACTTTCTCAATACCTCAGACCAAAATCACTTAGGACCAATACCTCGGACCAAATACCTAAAACCAATACCTCAGACCAAATACCTCGGACCAAATACCTCAGACCAATACCTTGGACCAAATACCTCGAACCAATACCTTGGACCAAATACCTCGAACCAATACCTTGGACAAAAACCTTGATTTTCCATCCCATACATGCTTTTCCTTCTGTGAAAGTGTATGTATACGTATACGCTCCTTTTTTCTGTTAACCCATGTGTATACGCTACTTGGACAAAATGAACGAGCGTATACTTCTTAAACCATTTCTAGGGTCTCATATGTAATCCTTTGTTGTTAACCTATTGCACGGTGAACTGTCATCTATGTGAGTTGCCATCAAGGACAACAGCTATATCATAATGCCAAAAATCTCCCCCTTTGGACTTGATGGCAACCACAACACCAATATACTCTCCACCTTTGACAACAAGGGCAAAGGGTGGACCAAGATATTCTCCCCTTTTGATATACATTGTGCTGTCCATGCTCCCCCTCAGTACATGCAGAGTCTGCAAAGATATTTTTCAACAAAAGTAACATGACTCTATAACTCAACTAAGTGAGTATGACCTCCCCAAGACCAATGACTCATACATACATCAATCACCCAATCAAGTGGGGATACACCAAATTTGACTCATCCACCCAACCAAGTGGGGATATACCAAATGTTTATACATGACTGAAATAACAATTATTACATCATCCTTCCCATGCATAGTGGGGTTAAAAATTAGGCCTTTTCATGACCTTTACATCAAATGATATACATGACATTTATAACAAGGACCAATAATCTAAACAAGGCCATGATAGTCATTAGCAACTATCATACACCATATATGATCTGCACCATCAACATTTGTCAACAACATCAAGATCAATAGCCTGTATATGTCCATCATCAAAAGAGTCACCTGAATCAAACAACTATGTGGATCAAGCAATATAATTATTGTCATGTACCAAGGTCTTCTAATATAATGCTAACAATGCATTATTAGAAACATATGCTCCCCCTAAACCTATGCCAATTGTTTACTATCAGATTTGATCATTGCATTTGTTAGTAAGAATCATCAAGGCATCATCATCAACCAGTTATTCATCAACTTATTAACAGCTTATGAGGGCAAAAAACACTTCCACATATCATCAACAGACTGTGACCATCATCAATCAGAGCATAATAGATAACTGATAATTGATTGAACCATATCAGACCCCTTTTAATGAGCTTGTCCCACTACTTTTTCTTCAAAACACCATATACGCGACTGTGCAGCTTCTAACTCGTGTATATACGCGACTTCTCTTCATAATAACTGCATATGAGAATTGGAATACTGAAGTTTTACACTTTCAGCTCCCCCTAGGTCTGTTATGTCTGTAACTGAGCTATGCCACATCTTTCTAACAACAATTCCTTCTTCTTCAATACCTTGGATTGTGATTATGTTTTCTCCTTTTGGTATGGTGGTTGAAATTTTCTCCTACATTCCTTTATTTTATGTCCAAACTTGTTACACACATAGAATCTTACATGTTTCATATTCCTTCTATCGCAATCAATTGCTTTGTGACCAAACATATTGCAAGCAAAACAATATCCCTTAAAGTACTTAGAAATTGATGATCTTTCCGTGTGACTGTCTTGAACCATTATACTTTTGCATCTAGCTGCAACATGTCCAAAATTATGACATTTAAAACATTCAACATTATTTGTCAGAGAAAAGAAACAATTATCCCTTCCATAGTTAGGTGGAAATGTTTTTCTTTGAAGTCTTTATTTCGTTGGTTGTTGATGGGGTTGACCTTTTATCTCCTTGTTGAGCATTTCAAATTTTGCATTGGAGTTCCTTACCTCATCTTGTGAGCTAGATTAACCTTCATGAAAACCAAGACCAGTCTTCATAATAGGCGAACACTGAAATTTGATGATTTCATCTAATGTTTCCAATTCCTTTAGCAAATCTTAGATTCAAAGTCTTTATCTTTTCAAGTTATTTCCTTAGAATTACTACTTCACATTCTAACACTTCATTGTGTTTTTCCTTTTTAGTGAGTTGATGTGTCACTGTGTTTATGACTGTATGCTTTTCTGCCAAACTGATTTTGAGTTAACTGATTTATTTAAGGAAATCTTCCTTTTCTAAGGCATCATTTTCATATGCCATGAGTAGTTTAATTTATTGATCATATTCATCAATATTGGAAAATCAATCACTATCATCATGAGTATAATAACTTCTATTACCTTTTGCAGACATCCTTCCTTTGACATGAGGGCATTTAGCAGCATAATGACCTACTCTACCACAAGCAAAAAAATTGAATGATAGCTTACCTCTGAATCTTCCGGAACCGTGTTGAAGCTTCTTGACAAAATTTACCTCATCTTCTTCTTTTGAAATGTGTCCTGATTCATTGTGCTCTTCCTTTTCTTTTCCCTTTGCTGATGCTTTAAAAGCGGCTTCTCTCATATCTGATGGACCTCCTTTTCTCATTTCAAAGGCAATTAGGATTCCATGGAGTTGAGTCATAGTAATAGTTTGAAGATCCTATTTTTCTCCTATGGTAGACACTTTTGACTCAGATTTAGAAGACAAATACCTCAAAATTTTCTCAACTAAAGTAGCTTCCTTTATCTCTTCACCCATATTTCTCATATGATTTACAATCCCATATACTCGCAAGAAATAACTAGAAATGCTTTCATCACTATGCATCTTGAGAGTTTCATACTGGATTTTGAGAGTTTGTAGTTTAGCACGTTTTACCTGGGAGTCACCTTCGTAGCTCTGAATGATTCTGTCCCATATTTCCTTGGCTGTGTTGAGATGCATGACTTTAACGAATTCTGATTCTGATAGAATTTCCAATAAGGCGTTGGCAACTTTGGCATTGATTTCATATTTTTTCCTTTCTTCTGGATCCGTGGGGACTACTGCTAGATATTGATATCCTTTCTCCACAATTGCCCAAACATCAACTCCAAGTGACTGAAGATATGCTCTAGTTCGTGTTTTCCAATATACCAAGTTTTTCCCATTGAAGATTGGTGGTCTAATAGATCCCATGCCTTCATGATTGTTCATTTTGAAAGATCTCCCTTCAAGCAATCAAGCTTCTTCTGAAGTGCCTCCTCCGATACCAAATGTTGGAAATAATACTAATAGGGCAGGGTGAATCTGTATTATCAAATCAATAACTTTTTCATTTCATACTCAAATTTATATATGCTACTTCAATGAAGGTAACTCGCATGTACACACAACTGTCTTTAAAGAAACCAGTGTATATCCAACAAACTTATGATTCATTTAATTCATCATATGTTGATCTTTAATCAATGCATCAATACTTCATTAACCATATAAATAGTAACCATGTGTAGTAATAACAGAATAAACCATCACACATAAGCAACACACATGAACACCAAGATTTAAGGTGGAAACCAAATGCGGGACAAAAGCCACTTGTTGTTGTCTTCTTTTAATATAAAAAAAAAACATGTTTACAATCTTGTACTGGTGCAGACTCATACTAGTATGTAGGCACCCACCTACAGAAGGCTACAACCTTCTCTCGTTCTCCAGCTTCTACTGGAAGGGAGCTACAACCCCCTAGCTCTTGTACTAGCCAATATGTTTACTAGTACGTAGGTGCCAACCTACAGAAGGATCCAACTTTCACTTGTTTTCCAGCTGCTATTGGAAGTGAGCTCCAAACCCCTGGCTCTTATACTGTCCGATATGTTTACCAGTACGTAGGTGTCAACTTACACAAGACTAAAACCTTCTCTCTTCATTCAGGGACCATGTTTCATAAATTTTCAGACTCGATACTCTTGGAATACAACACCACAATCTGAAGGCCACGTTTCATCAAATTTTCATACTAGACCCATCAACAACATTGAAGCTCAAAATCAATCACCACTGCAATACAACCAATCACTGAAAACCCATCATCACTGAAGTAAATCACAATCAATCAATCTGAACATTCAGAACAATGTCACGAGAACACAGTCACTAGAACATAGAGCAGAACCCAAAACTCTGCATCAACAATCAGAACCAACTGCAAATTCAAACATCATATTTCATAATGTATACGCTACTTTGATGTGCCGAAACAACATGTATACATGCTTTTATCAAAGCGAACCAACATACAGATCTAAAAATACTAACTTAAAACTTCACAACTATTCGAGACTTTTGTCATACCCCGATCATAACATTTGTAGAATAAAACACGCGTTAGTATTCAGATTTATCCCAATCAACATCAGATCATGCAATGATAAGTCATTTTAGTTCTTATGATCCTGATCTAACATTGTATCCAAGGTGCACAAAATATTTCAGGTCATCTCATAATCATAGCCCTCGCAACATAACATATTCATTAGATAGAAGTATTCCTCAGAAACCCATTCACTTGCACATTGTGGCCTAATGATCTTATCCTCCTTATATAGTTTTAGGCCTTTCTCAATACCTTAAACCAAAACAACTTAGGACCAACACCTTGAACCAAATACCTCGGACCAATACCTCAGACCAAATACCTCAGACCAATACCTCAGACCAATACCTTGGACCAAAACCTTGATTTTCCATCCCATACACGCTTTTCCTTATGTGAAAGTGCATGTATACGCTCCTTTTGTTATGTTAACCTGCGTGTATACACTACTTGGACAAAATGAACCATCGTATACTTCTTAAACCATTTATGGAGTCTGATCTGTAATCCTTTGGAGTCTCATCTATGTGAGTTGCCATCAAGGACAACACTTGTATCATAATGCCAACAATTATAAAAGCCATTGTCGTGAGAATCCAAGGAATAAAAGGAGAGATACGAATCAAACAAATATTGCCAATGAAACATCACCTAAGAAGAGAAAGACTGAAGAATCAGAAGTCAAGGACTTACATTGCTAAGTCCTCTTTGAATCATTTGGAGGTCTAACATGCCTTGCTAGAACATTTTTGATAAAGTGTAGGTTTCCCTCAATATTGGATTAAGAGGGAGCCTTCACCATTTTACCAAAGATAAGTATCTTACTCATTCTATTATCGTTTATGTTTAGTTTCCTCTATTATCAATATATGTTCGTATTATATGTTAATATCCTTCCTTTCCTTGTTTAAGAAAGCTTGCTGAATGCTCAAGGGAGACCTCAAAGGATAAAGTTGAAGCATGGTAGAAGTTTTGTTGCAAAGGAAGCTCTTCAAGGATTGATGTCCTACAAGGTTGGTTAAGAAATAACTCAAAGGTATGTCTTAGACCATAAGGTTTGTTCTATTCATAATAAAGGTATAATCATTCCTTTTTAAAAATTTCTTTACATTACTAACATCGTTATGTCTAGGGTTTTGAATCACAAATATTCTTGTTAGGGTGATTAATCATTAGTTTGACTCTACCCTCATTATATTATTATTCTTGTGGAACCATAAAAAGGTTCACTGTAAAACCATAACCTAAGGGTATGTCAATATTAATTATTAAACCATAGTTTACTTAAGGTTATTAATGAAATTGCTATTCTTTTAATGTTTTGGTATTCTTATGATGGAAACCCTAGTCCTTTAGGGTTTTATATCTAAATTTTTGTATTGAATCCCTAGATCTTTAGGTTATGATGAATTAGGGTTTATGAGAAAAACCCTTATAATATCTATAGTGAGATCCTAGGAATGAATCCCTAGGTGTATGTTCGTCTGTCTGATCGAAACCCTAGCCTTGTCAAAATTGTTATATGTCTAGCTTTAATATATTTATATTTGTGTCTTGGGTTTACCTAGTAGATATTGTTGTATTATGCTTGACATGCGTGATTATGAAATCCTAGATATGTATATATGCTAAACTAAATGTTAATGCACATAGTTTGTAAATTCTAGGGTTTGTAATAAAGCCCTAGTAGAAGTTTGATATTCTAGGAAAGGATGATATTGTTTCCAATATGATCTAGGGTTTGCAACAAACTCTATTAGTGTCTAAAATGCATAGTAGAATTGTTATTTGATTGAATTATTGATATCTAAGGATCTGTATCTCTAAGATGGAATCTAGGGTTTATAATGGATCATAATAGAATATGTCATATATATCTATTGAGGACCTAGATAGAATTAGACTAAGTTATCAATTAAGTTGCTTTATGTTGTAGTCTAGGGTTTTTAACAAAACCCTAGCAATAAGTTGAAGTTTAAAAGTATGTGCCTCTTTTATATTATGAACCTAACTAGGTTTAGGTATTTTATGTCTAAAGTCTAATGATTCTATTATTATATTAACATGATTTTGATATAGTTAATTTCATGCTTCTATATATGTATTTGGTTTACTTTATATTTAAGTTTTGCAAGTACACAATATTCAAGATAATGTCGATATAAGCATGATGATGATGAAGATGACCTTGATGAAGTTGTGAAAGGTTCCAGATCCTTCGATGTTACAGAAGAAGAAAGTAGTTGATCTCCCTAAGTTAAGAGGCAGAAGGGTATATCTCCCCAATTGAGAGGGAGGGCACATTATGACACTAAATAATTTGAATTAAAAAAAAGAACTATAGATGAATGTTCATAAAAAAGACCTGAGAAGTACTATGAATATATTTGGTGCTGTTGAAGAAATGAAAGAAAAAGAATAAAGCTTCTGACAACATTGTATATGGTAACTTGATTATACAAACAACATCCAAATGAATAAGGACCCAGAAGGTTTGTGTTTACTCGTATATTTGAAAGTTTATTACTGATTGGGGTTATGTTTGAACAAGTAAATATCTCCATAAAGAAGAATGAACACTTGGGAAGAACGCTAGACAAATGGATATGTCTAGTTTATTAGGGAGAGTTGAAGCATGTAATGCCATATGTTTGGGAGAACATATGGTTAGTCTATGTGTGTTTGATGTCTAGATTCCGAAGAGGTAGGGTGGAATTGGTCTTGGATCTCTCACCTTGGATACACACCTAGATCCCTTGGTTGATGGTTAGTTAGTAAGCATGATGGTACCTAGAATGGATAAAATCTTTAGTCCATCTTATTACCACCTAGATAAATTACCCTAGTCAAGAATCTAGTCCATCACACTAAGTGTGCCAGAACTCTTCGTAGTTCATTTTGAAGATCTTCCATGTACCTTTATAGATATAGGTAATTATGAACTCCTCCCTAGTTAAGAGGGAGTGTTGAAGAATGTAACTTGTGTCAGTATTCATAATTGTACTTGATTCATAATGAAATGTATTTATCAAAAGAAAGAAAAATAAATTTTATTATTAAATAAATTGACTTATTAAAGCATGGGTTTCATGCTTGGGTCAATTGTTTTTAGTTAAAATCCTCCATTGAAGGCTTCTAGAGTTTATTTCAAGTGTCCTTGTCCTTGTCATATTGTAAATAACCCTTTCTGGGATTTATTTGTCAAATAAGAAATTTATTTTATCGCAAAATAGGTCATTTAGGCCTCCTCCACCAAGTCGGCCTCAAGGAAGGACAATTCAGCCTAATCTAGGAAGAAAAATCACTATATAAAGGAAAAAACTCACCTCATTTGTTAGTCGCACAGAAAAAGTTCGATCTGGAACTTTTGGGGCCAAAAAAATTGCAAATTTCAAAGAAGAAGAGGAAAAAGGATAAAAAAGGAGAAGTAGTAGGGGCCAAAATTCTGCAGTTGCTAGGAAGGCTGAAATTTTGAAGCTTCCTGTGAAGTTGGGTTGAAATTCTTGGGTTCATGCTGGGTTGAAGTTGTTGGACAAGAAGAGACTATTGAAGGTTGTTGTATTTCATTGAAAGGCTAACTTGGTGGAGGAGGAAAGTTTGTTGGTTAAGGTCTTGATTGTCTCACTGTCAGATGAATCTACTGAAGGAAGAGTTCTTGATTGGGTTTTCCCCTATATAGGTGTTTTACCCTCACTGTGCACCTACACTTGGTGTCCTTGATTCTCGTGTTTTAGTTTTGGTAATTTCTTGATGAATTAAGATAAAAAGAAGAACATAAGAAAGATAATCATAATTTAAGGAAATCACAAGTAATTATCAATAAGAGAAAATATTTCTGCGTTTCTAATTTTCCAACAGTCCTAGATGTATTTGTGAAGACAGTCATGGTACTTTATTACCATATGCCACTCAAAATACTTGATACCCAACTTCATGCAAAGGGTATGAAAAATATTCGTTAACTCTGGCATGTCTTGGTCCATTCCCTACCATAGTGTAGTCTACTTTATATACTTATATTCATAGCTCCTAATAGGGTAATATTGTTACTTAATGGTGTCTTGAAAATAATTCAAAGTGGGTGTGGTTAAAAATAGTGAGGGTTCCCTCTCATTCCTCTTCTCACAGTAGGTTTCCCATCAGTCCTTGATGTGGGGGGCAACTTTGAGAAGTGCAAAAGTAATCTTTTCCATTTTGAAAAAATCATGAGATGAAAAATATCCTTCCAACAAATTTAACCAATTATCAACGACATCTGCATTTATCTGGTCTTCAGATATGGGAATTTCAAAGTTGATTTGTACCTTAAAGGGAGTGGAACCTCCAAAGTGGCTATTGGATGAAGATGCATTGCCCTAACGCCTTATACCCCGACCTCATTGGGTACATACAGTAGGAAAACAAAAAAAGAGAAAACCTCTCTGATACCACTGATCTAGATTTATGCAGGAACGCAATGAAATACAAATTTAAATAGAAACACAAAGCTATAACTAAAACTAAACTTCAATTCATTGATAACAAAATATTGAAAATTGTTTACATGGAAAATGGAAATAAAATATCTCAGGTGATGGTAGCTTATCTCTAAGAAGAGATGTGGTGGCTACATGCCTTTTGAATTGTGTTACAATGAGGATTGAAGACCTATTTATTATTGAGAAATAATGGAAAGCCTAAACATCCAAAATCTTAACCATAGAAGATGAAATGACAAAAGTATGTGGGTCTCGTCAGGGTAAGTTGGTGCATCAAGTTCTCAGGGTCATAACTTTGGCATACGATCTACCTTTGATGTGTGTGATATATCGTTAGAAAGATCTATCTAATGGACTACAACTTTCAACTATAATCCTCTATTGTAGGCTATGTATTTTCTTGTTTTCCAAAAAAAAATCGTTTAGGGCCTCTAAACGGCTCTAGAAGTTCAAGACCCAAAAAAATACCAAAAATGGTAAATTGTGCTATAATTAAGGAAAATGAAAGAGACAATGGAGGGCGTTCCAAGTGGAATAGTTGGGTGGACACCAATATCCACTTGGATCATCTTCACGCGATGAGTTGAGAACCTTGGGATCTCCTTCTAACTGTATATGGTGTTGTCCCCATTGAGTAAACAAGTAGTATAAATGTTGCTTTTGTTCCATATGGATGTCCTATGAATTATCACGAGCCCATGTTTTGAGGAATTCTAGTATCATGCATTCATTCACACTAAGGTTCTCCTATCTATCCTCTACTTGTAGAATTGCACTAGTGTTTTCCAGAATTAAGATCCAGAATGTTTGATGAAGGTTTTTGGATTTTTCCTCTTATGCTTTGGTTTATCTCAGGGGTTGACCTCTTGACTTTCGACTTCCAAGGGTTTCTTTGTGAGATCCTCCCGTTGCGCCACCTCCTCTTTTTCCTTTGCAAGCTATGCTAGTATTGAGAACTAATTGGTGTCAAGGATCCCCTGATTTTTCATTTCCTTATTCTAGGTGGGTGTAGAGTTGTAACTAGGGTCCCTCACACCGCTAATTATCCCACATTAATAATTCAATCCGGGAACGTTTTGTTATTGCAAGGAGTAGCTCAATCCGAGGCTGTTTGTCCGAGTAATGCTCGGTAGTATAGTGTCCTAATGATTTGAAAGGAAATAGATGCTAAGCTGTAACAAAACTAACCCAAAAGATAAAATCACACAAGGCAGTTGATCAGTCAAGGGTACGGAAACAATAACCCATCCCTTTAGAAACTGATAAAGAGAGGAAATCAGAGCATGGACTTATAGGTCTGGGGCTAAGCAGCGTCTTGCTGAGGCTCACTACAGCCTTAGGCCTGCTCTCACACTAAGAACAACAAAGGCAGGTAAATCAAGCAGCGAAAAGTAAAATGGAACAGCAGTCTGGAAATGGAACAACAGTAAAGAAATGGAACAACAGTAACGAAATGGAACAGCAGTAAAGAAATGGAACAGCAGTAAAGAAATGGAACAGCAGTAAAGAAATGGAACAACAATCCTCAACCGTATGTACACGTTCTCTACTACTATAGCAATCTAAGAGTAATGGATGATATGACTATGTTTCTGAACGAAGTAATATTGCTTTCAAGTCTTACAAATACTATTTCACATGGATCTGATAACAATAACATTCATACCAACATTCCGCTACAGAAATAGCTGAGAGATGCAATTCGAATAGATCCACTTATACAATGCAGAGACATGAGATAAAGAACTCATTCAGATATCAGTTATAATGAAGCATAGTATATCACATAAAAGATGTATCAGATCGCTTAAATAATGGAAATAAACAAACCACACAGTATAATAATACAAAAGCAAGTGTCCTTCGGAGCTGGGCCCTTGGCTGCCAATGGAACACTGCCTTAAGTTACTCCAGATGCAGAGACGAAATGAACACCAAGTCTTTTATATTAATCGCATCAACAAAAGTATAACAAAGTCAGGTCTCAGCGAGACTCAATGATTACAGTTGGTTCTGAAACTTAGAATTACAAAAAACAGTCCTCCCCCGCTCAATGGCATGGTGCCTTTATATAACAAAAATGACGGAGGTATCTAGATAATCAAAAGATAAGTTAAAGCAGCGATCCCTCAGGATCTTTCGCTAATCGTTCGATTCTTCTCTTTCCCTTCTTGCATTCTCCGTCTTAGTATCCTGCATTCTTTCTCTGGGCTATTCGGCTCTAATTTTACTTGATCTTGTCCGCATCCGGTTCCCCGTTGGAGGGACAGTAGTTATTTTCCCTTTGCTTCTTGCTTTCAATCGCCGATCCTTTGTTCCCACGTCTTCCTGCATAGAAAACGTCAATCATTAGCACTTGAGCTTCCTTTATCGATTGTTGCACATTTTATCAAAACCCTTTATCTTCTTTGAACTCATAATGCAGAAAAGGTTACAATTATTATTGAAAAACCACTAGATTGCTAGTCAAAAGCATACCTTCCAGGTGCTCCACACACCCCCCTGCTTACCCTGTTTCATGGCCTCATGAAAACATTGTAGTTGAGATGCAAGGCGGTGAGAGAATAGGCCGGAGAAGGGATCTCGTGAGGAGGCCGACAACCGTGATGAGCAACTAGATGGTCAAAGAACTGATCTATTTGATCTGCAGGCATCTCATATAAGGCCTGATATCCGGGTGCAGGGTGCCAAATAATTGGACTGCGAAATCGATACCCTAACCAGGATGGCCCTGCTTGCAGAATCCGTTCCCCATAAAGGTTCAATCGGCTGGCAGCCAGTTCAAAATTCTCATATTTGAATGGTTCCCTGAGCTGGATGCTTGGACTAGAGGTCTGGTATCGAAATTTTGCAGCATCGAGGGCAAGATCTTTAATAGTCAGGAAATATTCCAGACCATTTCGGATCAAGTCTTCGTGCATGGGTCCTATTATCTCAATGACACCTGGGGTCCTTATAAGACTCCTATGCTTTCTCCATAGCGTCACTGGGTCTCTAGGTTCAGCTCGTATCCACAAGTCTAGGCTATTTTCTTGTCTCTGAAAGGTGTTATAAGCTCTGAGCCATTTCACCTGATTAACCTCAAATGAGATGAAGGCTTGGAATTGTATATCGCCAACAAAAGGGGCAGGATTTAAATCAGTTTCTTGGTCTAGCACAAGATTGTGCAGGTAAAATTCGCATAATAACCTTTGAACTCTAACTCCATAGTGCTTGCAACAGTCTATAAAATCATTAACAGTGTTGATATGGATAGGTGCTCCTGCCCTAACGGCTTTTATTTTTAATCTCAGATATCGTTCAAGCAAAAATAAAACATAATTTTTAGCAGGGGCCCTACAAGTCAAAACGTCATTATATAAGGAACACACGGTGTCCATCTGCTTGACAACACTATCTAATTGACGAGTTACCTTAGCAACCTTTTCCTGCTCCTTCTGCCATCCTTCAAAGGCCTGGCTCTCGGACTGACTGATGTCTCCAAGTTGCTGTTGGAGCTCTTCGTATCTTTCCTTGGGGACTGTCTGTTCTCGCAACTGCTCGGCCTCCTGCTGGGCTTCCTTCATCATTTTATGCAAGGTTCTGGTTTTTGGGTCCTTCTTCCACACAGCCGTAGAGGCTGGAAGTTTAACCTGGACCTTCCTATTACGTTGCTTGGAGTTTAGGACCCGAATTACGCCCGAGGGTGGTGCTTCTGTTTGGACTTCTTTGCTTTCTGTTTCCTTCTTAATGCGAACGAAGGGTTGCTGTGGTCTTCCTGCCATCGGAGCCTCTTGCTGTTCCATTGGAACATCCATTCGTTCTTCAAGGCCAGATGGAACAGCAGTCTGTCCCTCCGCGCTATTTGGAACAGCAGTTTGTTCCTCCATGTCATTTGGAACAGCACCCTGTTCCTCATTATTATTTGGAACAACAGACTGTTCCTCGGCAGTAGGTTTCCTGATGGGGTTTCGTCCATCAAAGCGAATTCTTGTCCTCGGGGTTCTTGCTACTGTGGTCCTCCTCCTTTTCCCTGCAGTCTTTTGTATTCTCAAACTGGCTTTCAGCATTCGAATTTGCTGCCGGAGTCTGGCTATAGTGCCCAACAACCTCTGCTGCTTCTTTCTTAATTTCGCAATTTCCCTTGTCTCGACAGAGGGTTTGGTTCTCAAGCTTGCTTCTTCTTTATCTGTGATATCTTCCGGCATCCTGGGGACAGATTGTTATCTTCCATTTCATTATCATAACCAGGCAGGTTTTCTTCCCCTGCCTCTTCTGCATGCATTTCCTCGAGTAATTCTTCTTCTGTGGGACCGTCAGGGACACCTCCTGTGCTGGAGGCTTGGCCATATTCTCCCATATTGGCTAGAATTGCTGCCAATTCCTCCTCACCTGGAGGGTCTTGCAACGGGCTACCCCCTGGCTATGCAATCTCTTCTTCCTGATTGCCCTGTTTGGTGGCCTCTTCTCCCTCAGAGTGTTCATGTCCTTTTTCAATTTCTCCTTCCGGTTGGTCAGTCTCGGCCTCCGATTGCTCAGCATTTCCTTCGGAGGGTCCTCCCTTTGATTCTGGAGGTTCATCCGCAATTTCAATTGGCTGGGCCGTTGTTCCCTGAATTCTTTCCAACCTTCCTCGTATCCGGGCCAGCCGAGCTGACTTCCTTGGCCTCTCAGGTTGGTCGGGTGTATTAGCAGGTTCTGCGGGTTTCTCTGGTTGTTCTGGCGTATCGGGAGGTTGTTTCCGTTTTGAAGCGGCATGTCTTTCTGCTGCTGACTTCTTGTGTTTCTCTAATCGTTCCGGTGTGCTAGAGGGCTGTTCAAGTTTTGGGGGTGGTGCAGCCGATCCTCCTTCGACTATTGCGACCAATTCCTCCCAAGTGCTTTGCTATTGAGTGAGACCGTGGCTCACTATCAACCGAATCAGCCCATGGTGGCTAACGACTGTATCTATGTGCTTGGCCTTTTTCAGGCTTTGGGCCGCGCCATGTAGTAACGAATTTAAAAGTGCAGGGAGATTTACAGAACATTTTCCTTTTAAAACAGCTAAGAGTTTCAGGTGACGAGGTCTTACCACGTCTTTTCTCCCTTCGCAGGTGATATAGCTTTGTACTGTCTTTGCTAGCTCGGTCCAGGGTTCCCCTAGTGCTGCCGGCAGAACTCCTTTCCCTTTGACTGTCAAGCTTTGGCCTTTGTCCTGGAAAATTTCCGTAGCTTTTTGTAATCTTTCCTTCTTCGGCGTCCATATGGGTCTAGCAGCTGGTAATCCTGAGACTTCCGCGATGATATCTTCTGTAACCTCTATCCGCTTTCCTCCTACTACGGAGTAGTTTTCCTGCAAATTCTGCAGGAATTCCAACGCTACTGCTTCGTTTGATTCTTGCAGGCGGTTGAAGTAATTCAACCATCCTGCGTTTTCCAGGATTTTGCGAGCAGCAGCGGAAACTGTCAGCTTGTGAGGTTCGCTCCGGACTGTCTTTCCGCCCATGATTCAACTCAGAAATGGAACAGCAACTGTTTGCGGTATTTGCGACGCAGAGAGGATGATCGATGCCAATTTTGGAAAGGATCACACAGGGCATGCAACAAAAAGAAAAGATCGTGGACGGCAGTCTCCGTGAGATGGAAGCATCATACCGTTAAATCATGCCATTCCTTTGTACATTATTTTGCCCGAATGGTATGCAACCACGTAATCCATGGAGTAATGAGGTTACTTCCCCCCCCCCCCCCCCCCCCCGCGATCTGATAGGCTGCCCATAGCCGTCAAAGAGAGGAGCAGCAGCCAGTCGGGAGTGCAATCATCAAGTACATCATATGAAATTATGCCATGTTGTAAAAAAACAACAAAATGCCGAAACCGAGGCAAAAAGGTGGATCGCGTTTTATATAAGCCTGCGTGATATAATGAGGAACCGGGGAATTGGACGTCTGTCAACTGTACGAAGTCTCCAGTAGTCATTGTCAGTTCCGTTGCCATGATCGGTGGTAATGTTCATGCGATAGATATATCAGTATGTGACATATGATACATGCAAAGGATATAAGAGACAGAAAGATTTAATATCATCCCTGTTGGTGTAAATATTACGACTTCGATGCCATTAACAGAGCTCTGCTGCCAACAGGTGTTCATAACCTTGGCAGAGTTGTTTATCTCACCCTCCGGAACCATGATCCTTTGTGTATATTCTGAAGAGTGCTTTGTCAAAATGCAGGCCATTATGCTGGCTTGGTGACCAGATAGCCATAATGCCATTCACAAGGTAGGCGCGAAACGTGGTCAGGCCGGCTCGCGATGAGACCTCCTGTTCCAAGATTTGCTTGTTAATTTACCTTTGGACCATATCCCTGGTGTGGTGGCCATTATGGGAATGCCACTTCACTTCCATCCTTATGATCATGGTAGGCCAGCTCTGAATGAGACCCCCTATCCTGCATTTGACAACTTTCATATTTTGTTTTTGTTTTCTTTTGCAGAGCACCTCTCTTGTTTATTTTCACATCAGGGTGGTTCCACACTCCTTAAGAGCGGGAAATGGTGGAAGAAGTCTTACGATCCCAACAGATAGATATAAATCGTTCGTTCTTACTCCCAAGTAGTGATCAAAAAAAGATTTTTAGGGAAATCGTCATGATAAAGATCACCAATAACAATGGTACCGGTAAATGACAATGAGAGCAAAGATGAAAAGTTCACGTCCCTCCTCTTATCCTTTTATACATACTGGCTTCATAGTGATAGCGATTTATGATGTGCTGATTTCGGTATCTCATGGTTTATGTTCACCGCATAAGTTCATTGTTGTATCTAAAAGATTGAGGAGACCATGGTCGCAAAGCATCCTCCATAAGGGCGAAAACATGTCAATGGCATTCCTGAGAGAAGAATTCATTCGTAGGATACCATTTCTTTGAGAGGAACAACCGAAAATCGCAAATGCTGTTCCTTTTGAGAAAGGAACAGCAAAGACACTCAAATGCTGTTCCTTTTGACAAGGAACAGCAGACGCACTCAAGTGCTGTTCCTTTTCGCAAAGGAACAGCAGGAACACACAAGTGCTGTTCCTTTTCGCAAAGGAACAGCAGGAACACACAAGTGTTGTTCCTTTTCGCAAAGGAACAACAAAACACACAAGTGCTGTTCCTTTTCGCAAAGGAACAGCAAAACACACAAGTGCTGTTCCTTTTCGCAAAAGAACAGCAAAACACACAAGTGTTGTTCCTTTTCGCAAAGGAACAACAAAACACACAAGTGCTGTTCCTTTTCGCACAGGAACAACAAAACACACAAGTGCTGTTCCTTTTCGCAAAGGAACAACAAAATACACAAGTGCTGTTCCTTTTCGCAAAGGAACAACAAAAACACAAGTGCTGTTCCTTTTCGCAAAGGAACAGCAAAAAACACAAGTGTTGTTCCTTTTCGCAAAGGAACAGCAAAAAACACAAGTGCTGTTCCTTTTCGCAAAGGAATAGCAAAACACACAAGTGTTGTTCCTTTTCGCAAAGGAACAACAAAACACACAAGTGTTGTTCCTTTTCGCAAAGGAACAACAAAACACACAAGTGCTGTTCCTTTTCGTAAAGGAACAACAAAAACACAAGTGTTGTTCCTTTTCGCAAAGGAACACCAAAAAGCACACAGGTGCTGTTCCTTTTCGCAAAGGAACAACAAAAAGCAAAAGTGTTGTTCCTTTTCACAAAGGAACAACAAAAACACTCAAGTGCTGTTCCTTTTCGCAAAGGAACAACAAAAACACAAGTGCTGTTCCTTTTCGCAAAGGAACAACAAAAAACACAAGTGTTGTTCCTTTTCACAAAGGAACAACAAAAAGCACACAGGTGATGTTCCTTTTCGTAAAGGAACAGCAAAAAGCACACAGGTGTTGTTCCTTTTCACAAAGGAACAACAAAAAGCAAAAGTGTTGTTCCTTTTCACAAAGGAACAACAAAAACACTCAAAAGTTGTTCCTTTTGAAAAGGAACAGCAAAATCACACAAGTGCACACTTGGAATACAAGTAAAAAAAAATCAAGGAAACATATATACAAGATGTTATGTACAAGTTATGAAATGAATGTCTTAAGCTATAGGTGAGGAAGATTTCGCTTCCTCTCCTAAAATTTTCATATCAGTATCTTGCCGCAGCTGTTGACAGAAGGATTCCCGAGTGAGTGGCTTTCGATAAAGGCGAACTTGGTGGCCATTTACTTTGAATGCATATCCAGAACCGTCAATTGTGATCAGGGTAAGGGTCCCATTATCATGTACCTTCTGGATTTCATATGGTCCTAACCATCGAGTCTGGAGTTTCCCCGGGAAATCCTGAAACCGAGAGTCGTATAACAGAGCCTAGTCTCCTTCATGAAAGACTTTATTCTTGATAAGTGCATCGTGCCATTTAGCTCACTGCTGTTGAATCAATGCTGTATTTTGTAATGCAGAGAGCCTGATTTCGTCCAATTCATTAATCTGCTGTAATCGATTGATTTGTGCCTCACTCAGATCTAGGCCGACTTCCTGTGCAGTTCGTAGCGTTCGGATTTCGAATTCTATGGGGAAAATTGGCTGCTTTCCAAACACTAATTGATAAGGTGAATAGCCTGTAGTACTTCTCCATGTGGTTCTGTAGGCCCACAGTGCCTCAGGTAGTCGAGCGGCCCAATCTCGCCGATGCGATGCAATGGTTTTTGTTAAAATTGATTCTATTACCTTATTACTACTTTCTACTTGCCCATTTGCCTGCGGATGGTATGGGGTAGTGATCTTATGTTGGACATGGTAATTGTTAAGTGTTGCAGCTAATTTATTTCCAACAAATTGTGGTCCACCATCGGTGATTAATTCTCTCGGAAGTCCATAACGTACAAACAAATGGAACAAGAATTGTATCACAGAGTCTTCTGTAGCCCTAGGTAATGATTCGGCCTCGACCCATTTAGTAACATAGTCTGTCGCCACCAGAATGTATGTCCTCTGATTTGATGATGGATTGATGGGCCCAACGAAGTCCAGAGCCCATCGTTCAAATGGCTCAATGACCAATTGTGGTCTCAGAGGCATTTCATCGGCTTGGCCAGGTTTTCCTGCTCACTGGCAGCTGTCACAGGCTTGTGCAAATTTTTTCGCATCTTTGAAAATTGTAGGCCAATAGTATCCGGTCTGCAATACTTTATGTGCTGTTCTTTTTTCAGTGAAATGTCCCCCGCATGGCCCGTCATGGCAAGCTTTTAGAATGTCGAAGATTTCGTCTTCTCGAATACACCTTCTGATTTGCATGTCTGCCCCTGTATGGAACAAATGGCCTCCAATCCATGAAAACCGAGTGCTCTTCTGAACAATCTGCTTGCGTTCCTGAGGGGTTAAGTGTTTTGGTATCTTACCGACTGCGAGGTAATTGGCGACATCTGCATACCAGGGTGTTCGAACAGCAACAACAAAAAGGTGCTCGTCAGGAAATTTATTTTCAACTCCTGCTGTTTCAATTGCTTTCGGTATCCGTGAGAGGAAATCAGCTACAAGGTTCTCCTTGCCAGGTCGATCCTTGATTGTGATGTCGAACTCCTGCAATAAGATCAACCACCTGGTTATTCTAGCATTCGTAACAGGTTTATTTGCCAAATATTTGATAGCAGAATGATCTGTATATAACACAACAGGATAGCCTGTAATATAATGTCTAAATTTGTTAACAGCATGTATTACAGCGAGGAATTCCTTTTCAGTAACAGTATAATTGAGTTCGGCAGAGGATAAATTTTTGCTGATATAGTAAATAGCATATGGCTTCTTATCCTCTTCTTGCCCCAGGACTGCACCAATTGCTGTGTCCGAGGCATCAGATGAGATTTGAAATGGCAAATTCCAGTTGGGTCCTCGAAGGACTGGAGCTGTTGATAACAGGTTCTTCAATTCCTTAAAAGCCTGGTCGCATTTTTCTGTCCACAAGAAATCAACATTGCCAGTTAAATCATATAGAGGTGCAGCAATGCGTGAATAATGTTCTATAAATCGTCTGTAATATCTAGAAAATCCAAGGAAACTGCGTACCTCTGTTTGAGTAGTGGGAGTAGGGATGAGCAAAAGAACCTGAATTTTAGTCGGGTCTACCTGGATGCCAGCTGCTGAGATGTAGTGCCCTAGAATGAGCCCTTCTGTCATCATCATGTAACACTTTTCGTGGCTCAGGCAAAGTCTGGTAGCGATACAATGTTGTAGGACTTTTTCCAGGGTATCCAGAGCTGGGTCAAAATCATCTCCATATGGTGTAAAGTCATCCATGTACACCTCAAGTCCGTCGTTTATTAGGTCTGCAAAGATGCTGAGAACAACCCTTTGGAATGTAGCAGGGGCATTGCATAGGCCGAAGGGTAGTACTCGATAGGAAAACGTTCCCCAGGGGCAAGTAAAGGTAGTTTTATCCTGATCTTCAGGGGCAATTTGGATTTGGTTATATCCGCTGAAGCCATCCAGGAAAGAAAAAAATTTCTTCCCTGCTAAAGTGTCCAGTACTTGATCTATAAATGGGAGGGGAAAGTGATCCTTCTGTGTGGCCTTATTTAACTCCCTGTAATCCACGCAAATCCTCCATTTCCCATTTTTCTTGGGTACCACCACTAGGGGAGAGACCCACTTACTGTCGGAGATGGGGTAAATAAAATTAACATCTAAAAGTTTCTGAAGTTCGGCTTTTACTATTTCTTTTAGATGGGGGTTGAGTCTTCTTTGTGGCTGACGAACAGGTCTTGCATCCTTCTCTATATAAATGTGGTGGGTGCATAATTGAGGATCAATCCCCTTCATGTCAGGGTAATCCCACGCAAATGCTCCCTTATATTTTTGTAACAGATTAACAAGCTTCATTTCTTGATCTGGTGTAAGGTTGACGTTAATATTTAGAGTCTTACCAGGTTCAATTTCCACTACTTTACTATTGGCAACAACAGTTACTGGTATTTTTTGGTCATGTGGATCTTTTAAAGGGTCTTCTTCTAGCTCACTATCAAATGCTGCCTCTATCATAAAACACCGTGTGTGAGATCTAGATTCGGTTTGACTGATGAAGTTATTGATAGCATCATCTTCTATTTGATCTTTAAAATCTAAAGCCTTCTGTACAGTCAATGGGTCTCTGATATTGTTAGTAAGGTATGACACAGGATACTGATTGGTTTTGATCATTGGCAGGCTTAGCTGTGCTGGAGGATATAGAACTAGATTTTTAACATCTGGTCCTTTAGTTATAGTCATGTTTCCCTGCCAGCAACCAATGTAGGCATCGGCAGTAGCAAGCCAAGGTCTTCCTAATATTAGCGGATGTCCATCTAGTCGGGTTTTTGGATTAATTACCAGGAAATCAGTTGGATATTCCCAGGAATCTACGGAAACCATGACATCATATAGAGTACCTTCGGGTCGAACTACAGATCGATCTGCCAATTCTAACAAAGTAGAAGTAGGTTCTACTGATGTGATGCCAAGCTTTTGGGAGGTGAAAGTTGTCAAAATATTGATTGCAGCTCCCAAGTCGACTAAAGCGTTAGTCAGGGTTTGACCATAGATTTGGACAATTACAATTGGGTTCCCGGGATCTTCGTATTTGATAGGTGTCTCTTTTCCTGATAACAGGTCGGATAAAGTTCCAACTACTTGGACTCTAGGGTTAGTAGTTATATTCCTCCTTGATTTTTTTATGCACAGTTCTTTTATAGTTTTTGCGTATATGGGAATATCTTGAATGGCCTGGAGGAATGGAATTTTTATATACAGGTTTTGTAACTCTCCCAGAATGTCAAAGTCTGGATGTTGCACTGGTCGTGGTATGACTAATCGTTCCGGGAAAGGAGGAGAGGATGTATTTGTTTGTTGATGGGTCTGTTCCTTATTTACACCCTCTTGTTGTGGTGGTTGTTCTATTGGGAACTGATTTTCAATGTGAACTGTTTTGTCTCCCTCTGTTTCTATGACACGTCCAGATCGTAACTGAAGGTCATTGCACTCCCTTAGGTCAAGTCCAGTTTCTGATGTGTCTATGATTTGGATGGATTGGACTGGTCTATTATTAGGATTGGGATTGGGTTGGGTTGGGAGTTGCGGCCTTAAATTAGACTGGGGGTTTTGTTGTAAGGCTGGCAGAGTTGGTTGAGGGAGTGGAATAGTTCCTGTTGACTGATATGTCGATCTTGGCCAATTGATTTGCCAGGGTGAACCTTGTGAAGTAGGGGGAATCCATTGCGGAGGATATGAGTTATTCTGCCAATATGGTGGGGTGTAGGGAAAATTTGGCCATCCGAATTGGCTTGTCTGGTTCATCCATGGATTTGGAGAAGGAAACGGCTGTGATGACCAATTCGAGACTGGGGGTGTAGATTGGTTTTGCCACATACCATATTGCTGAGCATTGTATTGCAGAGGCTGAAAAGAAGAAGTCGGGTCAGAAAACATACCAGATTGCCTAGGTTGCCATTGGCGACGTTGGTTAACAAAGTATGCTAGTTCTGATTCTTCTTCTGCTTCCTTGTATACAGCCTTCAATCCAGGAAGTGAGGGGCAGCTTTCAGTAAGGTGGTCTTTCGTACAGATAGCACATGCTTGAACTGTATCTAGCAGACATTCTTTGTGGCTGTGTTTTCTTCTGCATCGGGGGCAGAAAATTGCCAGATTTTGCTCTGCCTCCATTTGCTTTTGTTTAGCCTGCACAATATCAAGCTGAGTAGTTAATGTCCCTAGGATATCAGTTTTAAAATTTTCTAATAAATTCCCAAGTTCTACACGTGTTACCCCTTCTATTGATATTTTGTTATCTCTAACAAACCTATCATATTCTGTTGGTTTTATCCTTGTGCTACCTCTTGAACTCCTAATGCATAAATTAATGATATCAACAAAATTCTCTTGGTAAATATCTCCTTTTCCCATGATATTCAATGTTTCAATCCACTGTTCTTTCATACCTCTAATTAATGCAGTTTTCAACACATTATCAGGCAGAGGTAATGATGCATAGGGGGATCTCTGTAAATTATACTGGAAGCGTTCTACATATTCCTCTAGAGTTTCATTTGGTTTGGCCGTCATTTGGAAGATTTCGTCTTTCAGTTCTCTTGACCTACAGTAATCCTGATATTCTTTGAGAAAGGACTCTTTCATTTGCTCCCAATTGTTTATGACTCCGCCACCTAGACCCATAAACCATCTCAGAGCTGCTCCCTTCAAAGTAGAGGGAAACAACTTTAATTTCTAGGGGTCATTGGTGTAATCATACCCTCTACATAACACATCGAATTCAAATAAGAATGCATCAGGGTCCTCTGATGTGAGTCCGTGAAACGTTGGGATGTGTTGAAGAGGAATTGCCTTCATGGGGGCATTTGCAGCAGAATCTACTATAGGATATTGCAATGTAGAAGTTTGGGTATTTGGCTGATTCTGCGCCATGGGATCGAATATGTGCCAATAACCTTCCGGAATTTCTAGGAGGGTGTTCCTAGGTTGAGGAGGGGCGGCCTTGGCAGGGGCTGTCTTAATGACACTTCCCTTATCTGGGATTTCTATCTGAAGGAATGGGGTGCCTTCAGTATTAATTCTGGCTGCGCTTCCCTTATCTGGGTTGTTTAACGGCTGGATTATCCTAGAAGGAGATTTCGGTTCCTCTATTTCCCTTGTTTCCCCTTCTCCTTCACAAAGGTTGCTTAAGTTCCCTTCTTACAGCCGTTCTGACACAGGATTTTCAATTTCTTGGAAGTCCTGTTCAACAGTCTGACTATGCACCTCAGCGTAGGCTCCAGATGGTGATGTTGTAGCCTGAAGGGAACTAGTAGGCTGCTTAGAATGAATCTTTCTGAGGCCTACTGACGGCTGAGATTTAGTTTTCTTGTAGATTTCGTCTATGAAGGTCGTTCGGCCAAGGGTCACCGGTCCTTTGGCTTTCTCAGGTTTGGCTGGGGGTTTGGTATTCTTTTCTAGCTTTTTCTGCTTAGTCATGCACTCTAAAAACTACTAAATCCTATCAACCAGCAATTCTACTAAGAAAGCGGACGGTGGAGCAGGGCTTTTACATGCTCCGTACGCAGGTTCTTACCTTCCGTTTTTAAAATCCAACTCCCCCCTAGCAGATTTGCACACTACTCTGTAAAGGGCAAATGGCTATTACTCGTCCCCAGCAACGACGCCAAAATGTAGAGCTGTAACTAGGGTCCCTCACAGCGCTAATTATCCCACATTAATAAGTCAATTCGGGAACGTTTTGTTATTGCAAGGAGTAGCTCAATCCGAGGCTGTTTGTCCGAGTAATGCTCGGTAGTATAGTGTCCTAATGATTTGAAAGGAAACAGATGCTAAGTTGTAACGAAACTAACCCAAAAGATAAAATCACACAAGGCAGTTGATCAGTCAAGGGTACGGAAACAATAACCCATCCCTTTAGAAACTGATAAAGAAAGGAAATCAGAGCATGGACTTATAGGTCTGGGGCTAAGCAGCGTCTTGCTGAGGCTCACTACAGCCTTAGGCCTGCTCTCACACTAAGAACAACAAAGGCAGGTAAATCAAGCAGCGAAAAGTAAAATGGAACAGCAGTCTGGAAATGGAACAACAGTAAAGAAATGGAACAGCAGTAACGAAATGGAACAGCAGTAAAGAAATGGAACAGCAGAAAAGAAATGGAACAGCAGTAAAGAAATGGAACAGCAATCCTCAACCGTATGTACACGTTCTCTACTACTACAACAATCTGAGAGTAATGGATGATATGACTATGTTTCTGAACGAAGTAATATTGCTTTCAAGTCTTACAAATACTATTTCACATGGATCTGATAACAATAACATTCATACCAACATTCCGCTACAGAAATAGTTGAGAGATGAAGTTCGAATAGATCCACTTATACAATGCAGAGACATGAGATAAAGAACTCATTCAGATATCAGTTATAATGAAGCATAGTATATCACATAAAAGATGTATCAGATTACTTAAATAATGGAAATAAACAAACCACACAGTATAATAATACAAAAGCAAGTGTCCTTCGGAGCTGGGCCCTTGGCTGCCAATGGAACACTGCCTTAAGTTACTCCAGATGCAGAGACGAAATGAACACCAAGTCTTTTATATTAATCGCATCAACAAAAGTATAACAAAGTCAGGTCTCAGCGAGACTCAATGATTACAGTTGGTTCTGAAACTTAGAATTACAAAAAACAGTCCTCCCCCGCTCAATGGCGTGGTGCCTTTATATAACAGAAATGACGGAGGTATCTAGATAATCAAAAGATAAGTTAAAGCAGCGATCCCTCAGGATCAAAGATCCTGAGGGATTCGCTAATCGTTCGATTCTTCTCTTTCCCTTCTTGCGTTCTCCGTCTCAGTATCATGCATTCTTTCTCTGGGCTATTCGGCTCTAATTTTACTTGATCTTGTCCGCATCCGGTTCCTCGTTGGAGGGATAGTAGTTATTTTCCCTTTTCTTCTTGCTTTCAATCACCGATCCTTTGTTCCCACGTCTTCCTGCATAGAAAACGTCAATCATTAGCACTTGAGCTTCCTTTATCGATTGTTGCACATTTTATCAAAACCCTTTATCTTCTTTGAACTCATAATGCAGAAAAGGTTACAATTATTATTGAAAAACCACTAGATTGCTAGTCAAAAGCATACCTTCCAGGTGCTCCACAGTGGGCTTCTCCAATGGGAATCTTATATTTTTGCCTTTTTATTTCCCATTTCTTTATTCAAGCCATCCGGGTTTGGCTTAGCATTTCTCTCTTAGTTTTGCAAGATGACCAATGGGAATTCCCTGACCAAATATGCATATCCATGGAAATGCTTGCATTCAAATGACACATTCTCATGATCTAATGACTGCATCCAAATATCATTATGGTACTTGATATCGATTGATTTACGAAGGGATTTGGAAATGTTCATGTGAATGCACATTCTTGTGTATGGGGCATGCCTCCTCTTTGTAATTTCAGAGATATTCATAAAATCCCCAATGGAATTGCTGATACCCTTGAGAATATCTAGTTCCTAGAAGTCCTCAGGTAGAGAAAGGAGTCGTATCCAAACTGAGGTTGCGAGGAACTAATTTTTTTATGGGTTATAGCACTCATCCCAAAATCTCATAAATAACTCAACATTTTTCATGAAATAATGTCCATTTTCAAGGATACTCTTTTGATCTTCTAGATTATAGAAGATTAACATAAAAAATCCTTTGGCTCTTAATCAAAGTTCAATGTGTCCCTTTTGTCTCCACTTTGTTTGAATCCATTTCACAATATGTGGCTCCATAGACTAAGTTCCCATGAAATTATACAGTAGTGCATGATCTTCAATGTGTTGTGATGATTCCTTCAAATTATTATTCTAAATTACAAATTTAGGGTTTGTTGATGTTTTTGGTAGGTATCTCCCCTTTATGTGGGATTTCCATTACGCGCTAAGGATTGGGGTTTCAATCCTACCATTATTTTCATCTGAAGAGTCACTTGCCCCTATTGTAGGTTGGTGAAATCTAGCTACCACAATTTGATAGGAGGTGGTTTCACCCATCCTCATGACTCCACTCATTTAACCACTCAAAATAGCCTTAATAATAAAAAATTGGATTTATAGTGGATGGATTTATGATTCAACTTATAACCCTAAATATTCATAAAATTTTATGAAAAAGCCCTTGAAATTATAAAGCTCTCTTTAATTAAACATAATCACTCATTTTGATGATGATGATGATGATGGCTAACGTCCACTAAGACCAAACTTTAGTCCGTCGGACCTAAAGAATGGATTATTTAGTTTGATTTAAGATTTTATTCCTATGCTCAAAAAGCTTGGAGAGAAGCCTCCCGAGCTCGCTGTAATTTTGAAAACGTAAAAGGCTAGGAAGGTCAGTATTGGAACAAAGATTTTGAAACTGATATCTAATGTGGTTGTACGTAGGGCACTCTAAGAGGAAGTGATTTTCATCCTCTAAGAGGAAGTGATTTTCATCCTCAATGTTCGTATTCTCAAAGAGATGGCACAACCTTTCCATCCATGGTGTTTTAGGAACTGCCGAACGACCCGTTTCACTATGGAACTCATGAGAGTTCATTCTAATCTTTGCTATATTAATTTTCTTCTTTGAGCTAGTTAAAATAGAGAGATAGTTTTGATCTTCTAGGGTGGGGTTGATGACCTCCTTATAATATCTTAATTTTCTTTTAGCTGCTAAATCTTTCTTGCACCACATTTTTTCTTTGAACTTAGAAGTAACAATATTTTTAATGTTATTAATGTTTTGCAATGCAACATTCTCGTCGATCTCCCAATGGTTTAACTGGGCCTTGGTGTCTTTATACCAGCCTCATTTGAGCCTTAGGTGGTTTTGGCTGGAATTTAAAGCTAGCTTAGGAAGTATATGGTCTCCTATGTTATTGAGTTTCTGCTTGTACAACAGAAGCCTAGTCATAGCTAGGCTCTAGGGAAAATTTTAAGAACCCCCCTTAACTTTACATGTATAATAAATGGGCGAATCTCCATGGTATATAGGAAAAATGGAAGGCGATTTTATCAATAATATGATATGTATATATAATTTTTTGGCGAATCTCTCACTAGGCATGGAGAATATTTCACTCAATTATAAAATCTTGTGTTTATTGAATACACAAATGTAATCATTGCATTTCTTTAAAATATCTTTTGAAATCAAAATTACCGAAATTACATATCAATAACCTAGTGCGTGTAGGATAAAATTCACCCGTGCCATTCATAGAAAGCATGAGAAAAAACCTAATACTATATATAAAACCAAGAAAAATTCAAATTCATCCCTTCTAGGGACCTCGTAACCACCCTCCCAATACACAAGTATGTTCCTGTTTTCAATTAGAAAAATTACCCAAATTACAATCTGTTTACTCCAGCGTATGTTGGAAAGTTATAGAAGGATGACTAGTGCAATCAATCCATTCCTTTTAGCCCTGAATTTGTTTCAGTTTAAAACAGAAGTATACAAATATACTTGTCCAATGTCTATGCTTTAACCATTCACCTTAAGATGTTTTTACAATATAATTTCCTAAGTCTATTTAATATCTTCATTATCATAAAAACCAAACTATATCCATCTTCACTCCACATCTACCACTCTTAGGGGCATGAAATCTATTTATCCATCTGAGCACTTGGTAGACCCAAAATTCAGATGGATCTAAGATGATAGAATTTCCCCTTTAAATAGTCTATGCTCACATGAATACCATGGTATTACCATGGGTCAATACCATGGGTTATCATAAACCTGGAGCTTAAAAATCACTATTAGTAATTTATAAAAATTAATAGTTGATTTTTATTTTATTTTTTATTTTAACCAAGCTAAAATGTTTAACATACATTAAATTACAACATCCATTTTTACTTGATCAGATCAAATATTTTTTCGCTCTATGCTAGTTTACATATCACGATATTTGATACCTCTCGGGGGTTAGTAGATCCAGAGTAAAGATGGATCTATGCTGGTTTAATTCCCCAATTTAAATAGACTACATTCCAGGTGAATACCATGGGTCAATACCATATGCCATTTTGGTGAATACCATGGGTCAATACCATGTGCCATTTTTATTTTTATTAATACTAATATTATGGTTAATAATTTTTTTTGCATGGTATTAATAACAATCTAGTCCATGGTATTTGTCCCATAATATTTTGCCCATAGGTTTCACCTAAATATAACGCATTTTTTGAGTGTTCGTAAATATAAGGTGACTTATGGAGTAAATATAAAAAAATGTTTTATTTGTTTACCATACCTCTCGTTTATTTATATTTTTATTAATTTACCATACCTCTTTTACAAATATGGTATTTGGCTCATAGGATTCACTTAAATAAAACCTCTTTCTTGAGCCTTCATAAATAGAACGAGGGTTATGGACTAAATATAAAAAGAGGTTTTATTTATTTACCATGCGTCTAGTTCATTTATATTTTTATTTATTTACCATACCTTTTGAGTAAGTATAAAAAGACGTTTTATTTATTTACCATACCTCCACTTTACTTATATTTTTATTTGTTTACACCCTTGCATGTATATAAGGTGACTTATGGAGTAAATATAAAAAATGCTTTATTTATTTACCATACCTCTCATTTATTTATATTTTTATTAATTTACCATACCTCTTTTATAAATATGGTATTTGGGCCTTTGGCCCATAGGATTCACTTAAATAAAACCTATTCTTGAAAATGGGTGAATGGATTCACTTAAATAAACCCTATTCTTGAAAATGGGCGAATGGAAGGTTGTAATTCCTTATTTCAAGGGCTAAATTTACCTTTTTTACCCTCTCCCTTAAAATAAGGTGGGCTATTTGAGGTGATTTGTAAAAATGCACTATGATACAAAATATTCGCCCACTAAAAATTTAAAACCCCTTAATTTTGCCAAAGGGCAAACATTCGCCCCTAAAATTTTCTATGCTAGGCTCTCGATAGGGGAAAGACCCACTTCTATAAGGAGAATAGGATATGGTGTGTTGCTTTTAATTTTGAGGTTATACGTTATAAAACGCTTCTGGATTTGCTCAATCTTTCTCCACCATTCTCTAGAGATGCTACAACCCCAAACCTCACATTCATATAAGATAACCAGAGTGATTAAGGTTTCAAAGAGGAACTTCTTTCTATCCCACATTACGAGGTTTTCCATTTTACAATTATTTTCAAGACCAAAATAAGCTTTCCATCCCCCATTAATCCTTTTCTCAATGCTATAGTTCTAGTTGAGCTTGTGATGAATATCAATTCCTAGATACTTGTAAAAAGACACTTCCTCCAAGTTACTATTGTCATACATAAAATTAGCATAAGTGTTTTTCTTGGATTTGATAATCATAATTTTTATTAACTATTTAATTTGTATAATTATATTAATTTAATAATTCAAAATATCTAATAAAAATAAAAATGTATTTTTTAATATGAACTATTTTTTTCCAAAATCTTTTTTTTCTCAAATAAAATAAATCAGCATCTTTAACCAAAAAGACAAAAATAAATAAATAAATTATTTTTTAGGCATGATATTCTTTTCTTTCCTAGACAATAGTCAGTCAAAATGTTATTAAGATTTTAAATACTCATTATAAAGATAATGCGTTAATTTAAGAGAGTGGTAGGTTACAATGGAATGTTTTTAGTCCTCAAACCTGGCTATTATACTCAATTTTTTAAATATATGAATTTATGAGCGTGATTTGTCACGATATAATAGTGTTTCACATTCACAACTTATACTTATGGTCAAATCCCTTTGACTTCATACATTTAATAAGAAATAAATTTCATAACCAACGACTTCACATCCATTGAATAAAAGTTCTCAGTTTTCAAAGTCACAGAGCGTTCTATTGAGGTGGGTTAATGAATAGCTCGAAGCATAAGAGAATGAATTTTTGGATTTTTTAGTATTAGAATTTTGTGGAAAAATTTGAGATGAAATTTTGGTTTGTGTTATTTATTTTTGATTATATATAGATTCAGTGTTTTGAAAAATTTTAGTGTATTTTAATTGATGATGATGGTGGTTAACATCCACTGAGACCAAAATGGTCTATCGGACCTATAATTTTCTTAGTTTTTAACTATCTACCTTCTCTGTCTTTCTTGGTGAGATTGGTGCTATAGCTTTCTTTTTCTTAGTTTTTAACTATCTACCTTCTCTGTCTTTCTTGGCGAGATTGGTGCTATAGCTTTCTTTTATTTCTCTACAGTCTTCCAACTTCCTTTATCTTGCATCTTCTTCATCTACTCTGGTTCTTGGGACATTGATGTTTTAGCTTCGCGATCTTGTGTTCGTCTTTTTGAAGACAGTCGGAGAATAAGTTTGGTCTGGGAGATCTGCTTTGCTGTTAAATGAAGATTTATTTTGTGCGGTATTCGATTCCTCATCACTGTTGATGCTTGAGGGGTTGTCGAGTTCACTTTTTTGCTGTTGGGTGGGGCTTTCCTCTTGTTTGTCTTAAGAATTGTTTCTTTCTTGCCCGATTTCTTACCATTTAGAGTTTTCTGGAGAGTATTCTTCCTTGATGAGAGTGGTTGTGCTCCTTCCCACCATGTAAATCTGTGATGATTTTTTTTTGTGATTTCAATAAATTCCTGCGAAATTTTAATAAAATTAAATTTAAAAAATAAAAAAAACCACGAAAAAGTTAGGTAACTAAACAAACCATTTATAGTGACTATTTGGATTATAGCGTTGGTTGGGCTGTATACAAAGAACAAAGATCCAATCATACTTTGGTCTAAACCTTCTGAACCACTTTCGCGACTTTCAAACTCATTTTCAGTTCATTATAAACAACAGATTACAAGATGGCAACAATATTTCAACTTCCTCAGATGGGCTTACTTTTTTCATGGCGCCATTCAGGTCTGAGCCACCCATGAATTGCTCCGGCAAGTGGCTTGGACTTTTCAACGAGACCAGCAACGGCAAAAATTCTACTCACACAATGGGCGTTGAATTTGATTCATTAAAAAATCCTCATGATCCGGATGATAATCATGTTGGACTTGACGTCAATAATATTAGTTCAGTGGCCGCCTGGTCGTTATCCAAGGATCGGCTCGTTAATGGCAATATAACATGGAAAGCAAGCATGGGTTGACTATAATGGCACAGAGAAGACTATAATGGGTTGACTATAATGGTGTTCATGCACATGGTCATATGGTGATGAGTAATGTACATACTTTTAGAAATATGTTAATGGCAATATAACATGGAAAGCAAGCATGGGTTGACTATAATGGCACAGAGAAGACTATAATGGGTTGACTATAATGGTGTTCATGCACATGGTCATATGGTGATGAGTAATGTACATACTTTTAGAAATATATTTTTAATGTGAGTGGATGTCATCTTTATATTTTTAATGTGAGTGGATGTTATATTATTATGTCCCATAAGAGTTCAAGGTTATATAGTGATTTATGGGTATTGTTAATTATTTTTTATTATAATTATTTGTTTAGATAATTTAAAATATTAAATATATATTTTTTATTTGTATGATACATTAAAATTCTATTTTTAATATTACTTTTTATTGATAGATAAGATAAGATTGAAATTTTATTGTAAAGTGAATTATAATTAAATTAAGGAGAAAGGTTAAAAGAAAGATCAAAATGTTAAAAATAAAAAATAAAACAATTTTACTTGATGGAAAAAGATTTAAGATTTTCAAATCTTCTATAATATTAATATTTATTGTAATTTTATCTTATATTCTTTTTTTCTATTTGTAAGGTAATCTTCTTTGTTAAGTATTTTTTATCATTTTCGATTCGGTTTATAAGATTCCATCTTCCTTCAACATGGTTTACAAGAATTTTGACTATTTCATGTTAGTTCTTATTGAGTTGCCCATTTGAACCTCTTGTTGGCTAGGGTCAATTTTTCTTACTCTTGTGTTCCTTTGAGTTGCGCAAGTTTCTCCTCCTTGTTCTACATCCTGGTTGAGGAAATTTGGTTTTATGTGGCCAAAGTTCAAGAGTTTATCCTTCCACAATAGTGATTTGAAGAGTTCCTATTATTGTTTAATGGACGACTTTTCCAATCCTATCATGGCAAGTCATGTCTTTTCGCCTTGTGGTTTAGTGTGTCAAAAATGTCTTGAGCCAAGTAGATTTGCAAAAATGGAGGATGTGATTCCTTTTCTTGACTTGGAGTTTTCTTCTTCAACAAAGAAGAACATTAAGACATAATGAAAAAAGGTTGATTGATAAGTTTACTAGACTTTGACATAATTATATGTCCTTTTGGCTTGAATCTCTAACAATTGGGAAACCATAAATTTGTTTGTATAATGTATTGTGGAAAAGCTTATTATGCTTTTATTTTTGAAATCCAAGACAACAATATTATAGCAACAAAGAGCCATCGTTATCTTGATTGTGACATATTTCATATTTCACAATGGTTGATTCTTGATTGTGACAAATTTCATATTTAAGAATGATTGATTGTAGGAATATTGGACAACAAACAATGATCCTTATATCCTCGTTCTATGAGTTGTTGAATGTGAGAATATTCCAAAATTAGATGCACATTTTTTTTTTCATACAACGGTATCATAGCAACAAAGAGTTATCGTTATATTGATTGTGACAAATTTCATATTTCACAATGCTTGACTGTTGATTGTGACATATTTCATATTTAAGAATGATTGATTATAGGAATATTGGACAACAAACAATCATCCTTATATCCTCATTATATGAATTGTTGAATGTGAGAATATTCCAAAATTGGGTACACAAAAATAAATAGATTCATACAACAACATTATAGCAACAAAGAGCCATCATTATCTTGATTGTGACATATTTCGTATTTCACAATGCTTTATTATTAATTGTGACATATTTCATATTTAAGAATGATTGCTTGTAGGAATATTGGACAACAAACAATCATCCTTATATCCTCGTTATATGAATTGTTGAATGTAAGAATATTCCAAAATTGGATGCACAAAAATAAATAAATGCATACAATAATACTATAGCAACAAAGAGCCATCGTTATCTTGATTGTGAGATATTTCATATTTCATAATGCATGATTGTTGATTGTAACATATTTCATATTTAAGAATTTTTTTGATGTTTATTAAATATATAGTTAATTGTGATTTATATTATTATAATTTTTGGGGTTTTATAAAAAACATATTAAAAGAGAGAATGTGAATTTTAAATTTCATAGTTTACATTTATAACATAAGTTTACAATTAAACTATCTCAAATATTACTTTTCATTTTATTAAAAATATTTTATTATTATTATTTTTAGTATATAAACCTTTATTGCACTAATATTATAATTAATGACAATTAATTTTTTTATGTTTCAATAAATGATTTCTATTTACTAAAATATTTGAAACCTTGAATTCAGGGATTTTTTTGTTAACACCAAAAAAATGCACTCTATCACTTATATAAATATATATATATATATATATATAAAGAAAAATACATTTATAAATGATTATATATATATATATATATATATATATATATATATATATTCTCTTTGAAAAATCTGGGCGTTTTAAAGCCCGTTGACCAGACTAGCAAGGCCTAACCCCAAGGGCGTCGAGGAGAATTGACTCTATGACCTCCCAATTAGCAAAGTACTTAACAACAGGGAATCGACCACTTGAGCTAACCTTTGGGGCATATATATGTATATATATATTGAGTATTTTTAAATAATTATAGGAGTTGTTTTTAATGTGACTTTTTTGGACTTTTCAGTGTCGGAATCCGATGGAAAAATTTGAGGTAAAATCTTGATTTGTGTTATTTAAACTGGTTTTTTGACTATATAAATGGATTCAACACGCTGAAAAACCCTTAGGTGACTTCGATTGTGCAGGGGTTAACCATGAAACTTGTGATTTCAATAAATTCTTACCAAATTTTAGAGAAATTAGACCGAAAAAACCACTTGAAAAGCTTCCAAAAATTTTCAAAAAGCAACTTGATAAATTATATATGTAGAATATAATACACATTTAACTCCATTTTTTTAAAATTGTAAATTGTATTTCATTCAGGTAGTTAAGGGGAATAAATTTAATTTAATTTTACTTGTAATATTATTCATATATATTTTATGTTTATATCATTTAGTTTTATGCAATTTTTTTTTTCTACTTTTCAGTTATTCTATTAATAACTAAGAGTATTAACATTTTTTTTTTTTTTTTAAGTATAGGGGGTTTACGCAGTGCATTATACACTATGTGATTTATTTCACCAGTTTCAATCCCACTTCTTCACCCTTGTGAGCATCACCCGATGCAATGAGTGCTAAGTGAACTATTCAAATCATGAGAAATTAGTCACTTACGACTACCTCTCATGGAAATGGTCATACGTGAATGACTTACTTAACGCAGTTGAATCCCAAAAATGATATCTAGTATTAACATTCTTAACACTTTTCAAAATATCATATTTTATACAGCAGATTTCGGTTTTTGTTTAATTTTTGAAGCATTTTAAATTAGTTATTATTGATTTATTAGATTTGTTGATATTTATTTTTTAGATGGCATGCTTAATTAAGCCAACAACATTGAGGAGGTTATACAGTGCATGGTTAGGGGTTTTGATGGTGAATGAATGGAGGAGGTAGTTAGCTCTATATTCCTATTCCAAGAACATAGTGGATGCATAGAAACATGATTGTCCCACCTCCCAGTTTAATTGATACGTAATAGTGTACTAATAATCTAAGAATGTCGAAGAAGTCATAAACTACCGAACATACTCAGTGGATAGGGGTTAAGATAATTATAATATGTCCTCCTTGTCAGGGCTAGACAATTGCGCAACTTGAGGACGTCAATTGGTTTCTAATATCTGTTAGTGGTATTATGTATGACCCATTAAGTGATGCCCACACTAGTAAAACTTGCCAGAGAGGCTTGTACATGAAATGTATAGTTAGAGTCAACGAGGGTCTCCCTTTACAAGTAGGAAAAAGAGGGCACACGTCAATTATAGCCGTAGGTAAAGATGGAAGGTTTAGCCTGTAAAATAATTACTCATGTAGATCATGAAATTCTTTGGGATAAGAGGAAAATACCACCATGTCTATATTGTTGAAGGAAAAATGGTGATGGATGGATTTGACATGATGGTGGATCTAGAAACTAGAAATAAGGGAAACAACGGCCAATAAGGTGGTGGACCAGGTAGATTGATTGCTGAGGGATTTAGGGATATATTTGGGCTATACACCCTAGTGACCAAAGCAATTTCCTTGGAATGTTAAGAAACTTAGGATTTGAAGGATCAACTGAGGATGTGTCATTTGTAAAGGGTGTTTTTGACATTGGCACCACTACGTAGAAGGTGGAAAAAGGACCATCACAAGGAGGATGAGACAAAGGGATCTCATGGATTGGGAGGCAGTGATGAAGATCCCACTGTTATTTTTAAGTACATGTAACCATATACTCATCATCCTTTTATTTAATTCCCTAGAAATTGAGCTGAGAGGTAAGCTTGGAAATCAGATTGGAGGGAACTTCTCCTTCAAAAATATGATCGTATTTTTTTCAAGAAATTATCTTACCTAACCCAACCCTTGGACTTTAAGTTTTTAGTTTTCACGGTCTTTTTTATGTCTTTTATGTTCTTAGACTTTATGCCTAACACAACTACGAGTTCTCAAAGTAAAAGAACACCTAGTTTTCCATGTGAAAGGACCCCTATGGAACTTTATGCCATATTTTGCATTTTATCTATATTATGAAATATATATTCATTCTTTTTTTTAATAGAAAAGTAGAATAAAAAAATAAATCTTTTCCAAAAATAAAAAATCATATTTTAGAAGAAATTTAAAATTTATCTTTTTTAAACAATATGATAAAATTATAATGAAATGATATGTATTGTATATGCCATGTACTCTTCAAATAAGAAAAAAATATTCATATATAATAATTAAAAAATTATCAGTTATAAAATAAAAATAATTAGAAAGATAATAATCAGAATTTTATTAAAAACATACAAACAATATGATTTATCATTATAGTTAAAATTTTATCGCTCACAACGCATAGAATAAATGGTGATGAGGTGTATTGTTAAGTCACTCCATGATGTGGAGGTTACTGGTTCAAAACTTTGTGGGAAAAAATCTAACCATGTTAAGGGTTGGTGTGGGCTAGACCATGTGCGATCCCTAAGTGATTTTGACTCCTCAGATACCCCTAGGTTGCAGTTTCTCAAGCCACGGGTCAAGCCTGATGTAATATCTAGAGAACTCAAACAATTTGACAAAAGAATGATTTAGTTTTATAACTAAAATCGAAAGTAGTTTTTTTTTCAAAGTATCTTATTTGTTCAAAAATTTTAATCAAAATTTAAAAAATTATTTACAATTATTGGTATACATTATTATTTTATAGGATATTATAATTTAAATTGAGAATGGAGTTAAAGATGTCGCGGGAGCAAGTGGCTAGGGTTTCCTAGCCGTCGTTGTTCCTTCCCCTCATATTGACCATCATTTTGTAGATTTGTGGTTTCATTTCTAGTTGAGTCTATTTTTTTTTTGTCTTCAAGATAGATTTGGAGTTTTTTCTGTTGAATCAGGGTTTTTCTTGGTTTTCATTTGGCTTAGTTTTCTATCAACTTGGATATTATTTTCGTGTTCCATACATTCAAAGTTATTTGGGGATTTTCTTGCATCCAAAATATGATATGGTGTTGTTTCTCTAGTTATGAGTGGTTGAGATCATTTCTTGATCAATGCATCTCCTAAGAAAATTTGTTAAAAAGGCAGAGTTAATTCCCTTTTGGGTTTGCGGTTTCCATCCTATACAAAGAAGAATGTGACTACATTGAAGGGAAGAGGGTTGAATGGTAGGCTAATTAGCCTTTGGCCTAGCTATAACTTTGTTTTAGAATAATAGGGTATTATCCCATTAGTATTTTCTATTTTGAAAATGGCTATTATAATTTTCATTTTAAAAAAAAGGAGATAGGTGCAGGAAATATTGGGGGGGGGGTGAATAAGTGTTTAATTACTTTTGAAAAAATTTCCCTTAGTTAATCTTGAAAGTAAATTTAGATCATATAATCAATCATCCACACAATGATTAAAGTGGAAGTAAAAAATTGAAGAAGAAATACTTGAAAATGATATTTAATTTATTAGAATATCTTGTGAGGACACTAATCCTCTGTAAGTACCAAATTACAAAAATTGTAAGCTCCAGCCTATTAAGAAGATGAGAACACCAATCCTTATTAAGCACTGAAGTACATTAATTAAAGGTTCCAACATAAAATCATCCTTCAGTACACCAGAACTTTGACTTCAAATTAGACCTGAACTTGGCCTTCAAGACGCCATGACTTGCCCTTCAAACAAAGCCTAAACTTGATCTCCAAATAACAGAACTCAGCCTTGAAACTTGGCCTTCAAACAATAGAACTCATCCCTTGAAACTCAACCTTGAAACAAATGTACTCAGTGCTAAAAAACATACCTTAAACAAACAAAAAATTCTTCCCAAAGACAATTCCAAAAACCCTTCAAAATGATGTGCCAAAACCCATCCAAAAGCTGCTTCATCAACTTGGCTTCACTTCACTTCTTCTTAGTTCATGAGGTATGAACTTCAGACTTGCTCCTTCAATCTCCTAAATAAAAAACCAAAATTTTAAGTTAAGTGGTTAGAAATGCTCCTTCTCTTGCCTATTTATAGTGAATTTGGATGTTCATTTAGGGTTGACTTATCCACTAGTTGGGATGACTCGTGCAACTAGTAGAATGTATAATAAATATAAGAAAATTTGTATATCCTCAACTGTGAGGGGTTAGAAGGCATGCCATATACTATTGGAAAGGTATCAAAGTAAGTTTTCCAGCCACATAACTTATGATCCTATTTGAGATAGGTAATTGGAGTAAAAGTTCCTTCAAATATATGGTATCCAAATGGGGCCTGCTTGTACTTTGGCTTGATCATCTTGACAAAATATTTCATATCTCCTCATTCCTATGGAATTAGAGGGAGTGCCATATACCATTGGATAGGTCTTAAAATATGATATTTGATTATCTAATTTCTTCTTTCATTTGGACAACCCTTAGCATCAATAATAACCATTTTCAACAATCTCTCCCTTTCTTATTGATGGAAATACTTTGATATCTACTTTTTTTTATGACTTCTCCCCCTTTATGCATTCTCTTCATACTTTTTTTGAGTTTCTCTGCCTATCTTCATTCTCTCTATCTCTGACATCAATAGCAAAGGGTTCTTCCTTTGATTTTGTGCTTCGTTTATTGAGAGAAAGGAGAAATCAATCCCAACTTCTTCTTGAGATATTCAAAATTTTCTCTAGGCTTACGTTTGGTAAAGATGTCAATAATCTATTCTTTGGTGCCAATATGTTCCATGTTGAAATTTTTGTCAACAACTTGTTCTCTAAGGATATTATACTTGATTGGAATATTCTTTGTTTTTGAGTGCATGACAAGATTTTGAGATATCAACTACATTAATGTTGTCACATAAAATAATAATGGGCTAATCATATTCCACTTTGATGTCCTGCAAAGTTTGTTTCATCCAAAGAACTTGGGTACAATAGTTTGTCGTTGCTAAGTATTTAGCTGCAGTTGTAGAAAGAGAAATTGATGATTTTTTTTCTTGACCAAGATACAAGGAAATATCCCAAGAAAAATGGACTTCCACTAGTGATTTTTCTATCATCACTACTACTTGCCCAATCATCATATGTGCATGTTGTTAATGTGAAATTTGTACTCTTGGGATACTAAATCCAAAAATCTAGTGTCCCCTTTAGGTATCAAAATATCCTTTTTACCACTTGCATATGTGAGTCCTTTGGTGTTTATTAAAATCTTGCAACCATTCCAACTACCAGCATAATGTCTAGTCTTGATGCTATCAAGCATAGTAGACTCCCAATGATATATTTGTAAAGTGTTGAATTAACTTTATGATATTCATCATCCTTGCTTAACCTGCATCCAATAATCATAAGGGTACTAATAGGTGCATATTATTCCATTCTGAATCACTTGAGCATCTCCTTGAGGTATTTTGTTTGGCTAATGAATATTCCTTCATTGGTTTGAGAAAATTGTAGTTCAAGGAAGAAGGCAAATTCTTCAATTATTGACATTTCCTAAGTAAATCCATGACTCATATCATCATTATTTCTTCCAAAAATGAGATCATCCACATATACAAGTGTAATCAATAAGTTTTCGTTTTCCATCTTGATGTAGACATTGTGGTCAACTACCACTCTTTTGAAGCCTTGTTGTTGAAGATAATGGTCTAGCCTGACATACCAAGCTCTTGGATATTATTTTAATCCATAAGCGTATTTCTTCAACTTGAACAGATAGTATTTATTTTCAAACAAGTTAAAGAATTTCGGTTGTTTGATGTATACATCTTCCTTTAAATATCCATTTATAAAGGTTGATTTAAAATCCATATAATAAAATTTGAAGCCTTTCAAACATGAAAATGCTAAGAAAATTCTTATTTCCTCTAATTTGGAAACTGAAGCAAAAGTTTCTTCAAAGCTAGTTCCTTCAATTTTTGCATATCCCTTATAGAAAAATACTACTTTATTTTTGATAAATTTTCCTTCTTAATTCATCTTGTTCTTGAATACCTGTTGAAAATGCAGGAACAAAAGTCTCAATTTAATTTTTTCCATAATTAAATTGAGGAAATTCGAAATTCCATATCAATAGACAACTTGAAGGAGATAATTGAGGTGGCATGGTAATTGTCACTCAGTTAAGAACACTCAATTTGAGTTAATGAGTTGAGGTTCAGTTTACTTGTGTTGATTCCTAAAAGAATAGGAGCCTAACTAAGTTAATTTGAGTTATGGGCATGAAGTTTAGTTGTGTGCAGTGGGTTTCTAAATTTTAGGAACCTAGGCTGAGTTAATTTTTGTTGTAGTAATTTAATTTAGTTAAAATGAGTTATGGTTAGTTAAACTAGTCCTAACTGCTGGAGTAACTAGTGGAAGGTCAAGTTGTGGAAGTGGAACTTCAACCACACTAAGTATTCATCCAAATAACTAATCAATTAGCCTAGATAATTCATGCATGCTGAGAATTCGAGTTACCTAGTTGAGATTAGAGTTCAAGGACAGTGTACTATCAGTTGTAAAATATTCCAAGTTTTACAGGTGGTGCATGCAGTCAGAGAATTGACCTAAAGGAATTGTGCAATCTAGATGAGGGAATTTTTTAATTAATAGGGGCATAATTCCAAAGGGAACAACACAAGGAAATAAGAGCTTGGGAAGGCTTGAAATTGGTTAAGTATTGGCCAGGTTTAGTCAGTAAAGCAGAGGGACAGACTATACTAGTGAAGGGTGTGCTCAGGCTTGAGTTAACATTGTATTTCTTCTCTATTCTTTGATTAATGCAATATATATAGTAAGGGGGTTTGAGTAGTTTCTTTCACCTATATAAATATATGTGTATGAATGATGTTTATTTTTGCATGTCAATGATTCAGACGGTGAATTAACTTTCGCAGATAAGTAGAGTAGCTGCAACTCTTATAATTTAGTACATTTTATGAGCAATTTTGAATCTACAAATTAATTTCTACAATACGCACTTTTGCCCAATCACATTTTTATCTTTTGGTAGTGGAACAAGTTCCTAGGTTCCATTTTTCTCAATCTGATTCAATTTTCCTTCCATAACATTCACCCAAAGTTCATCTTTATTGGATTTTGCAAAATCCTTTGGCTGTATTTTTGATAGCAAAGAAAAATTACGTGTCCCTTGTGTATTGGTCATTCTTGTTTAGGTTTGTGTCCTGCATCAACATATCCAATGATTTGGTTCTTTGGGTGATTTTTTTCACAAATTTGAAAGTTGGATGGAGATTGGGCTTCTTCTTGTTATTCTTCCTTTGGAGTAATCTCTTCTTGTTCCATGTAGATGGTATATTATATATTCTAACTTGTTTATTAGACTTCTTTCTCTGGCCATGATTTTTCTATTCTTACATCAATACATTCCACAACTTTGTTGTAACAGCCCCACCAAAAGGTTTTGTATGAGCCACATTGTAAATATGATGTAAATAATTTTCAATGTTGAAATTAAAAGAAAGAAAAGGGGACTTAGTCAAGGGACACATATTCCAAAGTTGGGGGGGAGAATTGATGCTTGGGATGTGATGGTTTCTTGTGAAAAGAAGAAACCTAAGTTTGAGGACAACCATTGAAGGTTGGCTGGTGCAAGAAGTTAATAAACTGGTTCCTACAATTAAATGAGCTGAGAAAAGTACTCAAGCCCATGCTTGCTTGAGGAAGCACAACAAGAAAGAGGCTAGGAATTTATAAAGGTTGCAGAAACAAAAATGACGCAACAATAATTGAGGTGGTCAGAAATGCATACCAACAAGAAAGAGAAGCATTCAAACATCGAAAGGGGCAATGATTCAATAAGAATTACAATAGGAGAAAAGCTCATTAGAACTAGTGAGAACACTCAAAGAAAGGATATCAACAAGAAAGAATTATAACAATAAGGGAAGCCATTCTAACTAGAGGAAGAATTCGAGGGGAGAGACTTTAGCCCTTGAGGAGGAGACCCATTCAGATTCTTGTGACACGGGCACAAATCTTACTTTGGAGGTAGACTAAGAAGAGATTGAGATCGATCCTCCAATAGAAGCTTTCAATGAGTAGCTTGAAGAGAAGACAAGAGAAAGGGAAGAGTTATCTGTCCCTGGAGGCCGTGGGTTGAGTGCTAGTCTATGGAGCCCTCTAATAGCTTGGGGTCCTTGGAGGTTGTGGTTTGAGATAGGATCCATGGAGCCATGTAACAACTTGGGTCCCTGGAGGTTGTGGGTTCAGACAGATGTCTCTAGAGCCCTGTAACAACTTGGGTTCCCTAGAGTTTGTGGGTTGAGATAACTACTTTGGAGCATTATAACAGGTTGGGAAGAGGCCTTCCTAAAGAAAAATAAGCGAAGGGATGGAGGAAATAAAATTGGATAGTGCCCTATTAACATGGCAGATTCTGGACTCCCTAGGAGGGGGTGAATCACTGTGAATGCACTTGGGGTGAGGTGGGGTACCTGTGGATTCCCTGTGCTGGCAAAGAAAGAAGCCATTGGCTAGTGGGATTGAGGAAGAGTTCCTATGGAGCACTTGTGTCAACTGGAAGTTGGTGTGCAGTTCAAGAATCAAGCATTCCCCCTAAGAATCTAGAAATTGGCTCAGGGATGACAACTGCAAGTGAAAGTGGTTGTAGCTGTCTGCAATTGGGTGGAGAGTCCTAGTCCCAGACTTAGTTTTCCTGTAGGATTAAAGATTCGTAATATGTGCATGCTTGTTACTTCCTTTGATGAATCACATTGCATTGTTGATGGTTCTGTATTAAGGACTATGTTTTGTGCCAATATACTTGCATCCGTAATGCATCTCTATGGAAACATGTTACTTATATTGAGCTTTTGTGTTCAAAGTCAATTCCACAATAGCCATATTTTAGAATCGACATTTCAATTCTATAGAAAGACTCATTATCAGGATAATACCTACAAAGAAGAACACAAAGGGAAGGAGATTAATATAGAATGGTGAGAATTAAATAGCCAACATGTCAATGATAAAAATTATGAAATTAAATTATTAAGCATAAATTTTTATAGTGTAGAATATATTATATAATAATAAGGTGAATAATTTATAATTATTATTAATTATTATTATTATTATTAGTGTTAATTAATTAATCAAAACTAATAATAAAGTTAATTAATGATAATAACAGCACTGGCTATTATTATTTATTTGTTAATATTAAAAGTTATATAAATTCATAATAGAATTATTGCTTATTATTTATAATCATATAAAGTATATACTTGTATGATTACAATTATATACTTTATATGATTATAAATAATAAGCAATAATTTTATTACAAAATTTATATAACTTTTAATATTAACAAATAAATAATAATAACCAATATTGCTATTATCATTAATTAACTTTATTATTAGTATTAACTAATCAATTAACACTAATATTAATAAATAATAATAATAATAATAATAGCAATAATAATAATTATAAATTATTCGATGATTATGTATGCTTAATATTATATTCAGCAGGAGGACAACAACCACAACTTGAATGAACGACTGGTAAGAGCACGGTTTCAAGCTTCTGCGAGTGTTGAACTCCATGGAGGGGCTCAAAGGGGGGAGCTCCACTCCCTCCTATAGTCAGGTAGTAGCCAGCCGAGGTAAGAAACTGATAGAAACTTCCAGAGGTCCTTCAGGAGAAGGGAAAAGGAACATTGAAGAGGAATAGGATTTGACCAATACAAGGGAGGATAATAGAACAAAAGAAAATGAGGAAGAAGACAAGAAACATGAAGTAGAAAACAAAATGGCAAAGGGTCCATGTAAACCTAAGGCTGAGGTCACACCTAGAGTAGTTTTAAATGATCCTGCTCTGCAGGCGCACATGGACCACATGCGGACCTATGCTATCATTTGTAAATTCATGGGATTATGGCCCACAGAAAAGGTGCTACAAGCGTGGATTAAATACCACTGGAAACCAAAAGGAGGCATAGACCTACATCTTGGGTCAAAGGGTTTCCTCACTGTGGTATTTACAAATATCAAGGACAAAGATAGAGTGTTTGAAGGAGGGCCCTACTTCTATGCAGCTGCAGGCCTCTATTTGCGACCTTGGATGATGAATTTTGTCCCAGAGTGAGAGACTTTCACTTTAGTCCCGGTCTGGGTAAGACTCTATTCCCTACCTCTAGATTAATAGTAAACTGAATCTTTATCTGCCATAGGAAATAAATTAGGGCGTTTTGTCAAAGCATCTGAGGCCACTAGAAGGGGAAAATACACTTCCTTCGCACGAATATGTGTGGAGATGGATCTCTTTGGAGCTCTACCGAATGAGGTCATCTTGGAAGTTTTTGATGAAGAATGGGTGCAAACAGTAGATTATGAATATATTCCTTTCAGATGTCCTAGGTGCCATGAGCACGAGAACCTATTTAGATACTGACCTCTCAATAAAATAGAGAGAAAAAGTAAAGCTACCACAGTGAAAGACACTGAAAACTTTCGCAAAGTGGGCCATAGAGGAAAGGGGGGCAAAAGTGGGCCAAAGAAACATCAAACAGAAGGGCAACAGGCTAGTCTGAATAGGTTCCAAGTTCGAGAAGAAGAGGAAGGGACAATAAAAGTAGATCAGGTAATGGAAGACAACCTAGGGGAGAAGGAGAAGGAAGAAAATAGTGGGAAAACGCAGGATATTAACAAACAAAAAGAGAATATGTTGAGCAATGGGGAACTAGAAATGGACCAAGAAATGACCCAGAGTGAGATGGAAATGGAGGATCATGAACTGCAGGATATTCTTGATAGAGAACACCTAGATCTGGAAGGGTTCTTGAAACAGGGGACCATAGGAGGGGAAGACTCACTACCTCAAGAAGAGTTTAACAGAGTACAACAGCTGTTTCTATGGAGAACTTAGGCTAAAGGGTTGGAAAGGCAAAGAAACAATGAAAGGCAAGGCAACGAAGGTGTGAAAACTATGAAAACCACACCAGGATTAGCTCTCAGAAATCCAAGAAGGAAAAGAGGCAGAAAAAAGCAGAACGAATTATTGATGGAATGTGGAAAGGTAATGATAGATTCAGGTAAGATGAAAGAACTAACCAGTTACTCCTTTACAAATCTTTCATAATGAAGTTCACATCTTGGAATATCAAAGGTCTAGGAAGTAAAAGAAAACAAAGGATGCTTAGCAATAGAATGAAACAAGAAGCTCCAGATATGATCTTTATCCAGGAAAATAAATGTTACATTCAAAAAATAAGAGAAATACACAATAAATGGCTCCATAAATATGAATTTCTAAAAGTCAAAGAAGATAAAACAGTAGGAGGTATACTTACTCTTTGAACCCCTCAAAAGATTGGCATAATAGATGTTGAGGCATCTAGGAATTATTTATCAATGATTATTCAGCGTGTGGGAGACAGGGAGATTTATTTAATTACAAATGTTTATGTGCCCCAAAGACCAGATCATAAACTCAGGCTTCTAGATTCCCTTGTGGAACTAAGAGATAGACATGCAGGAGTACCATGGATTATGGGTGGGGACTTCAACATGATCAAATCGCTGTCAGCGAAAAAAGGTGGGACCAGAACTTTAAGCAAAGACTCTATAGCATTTCAGAATTTTATAGATAACATGAAGCTAGTTGACACTGATATGAGTAATGGCCTCTATACATGGAACAATAAGAGAGGACGATATTCTCAAGTAGCCTCAAAGTTAGACAGATTCATGATCTCAGAGGACCTTATGCTCACAGACAAGGGAATGACAGTGAGAATTCTCCCCTTTGGAGGCTCGGACCATTGGCCTGTACAACTTGAGGTTCAAGGCATTGGCACCCCCAAGAACAGACCTTTTAGATTTGAGAATATCTGGCTCACCCACCCAGATTTTATCATCAACATTGAAAAATGGTGGACAAAATATTTGCATATTCAGGGTATGAGAATGTTTCTTCTACACAAAAGACTGAAACACATCAAGCTCAGAATCAAAGATTGGAACAAGAATGAATTTGGTAATACTTTTGAAGCGAAAAAAGATATTGAAGGTAAAATGCAGGAACTCAATCAAGCCCTTATCTTGGATGGCTTTGATAAAGTTAGAAACGATCAAGTCACCAAGCATCATCAATACTAGGAGAAATTATGTAAACAAGAGGAGATATTTTGGAGACAAAAATCAAGAGTTCAATGGCTAAAAGAAGGGGAAAGAAACACTAGGTTTTTCCACAGATCCACCATTGCGAACAAGTCTCATAACAGGATCTCATCGATCAAGGACTCCGGAGGTCAACTACTCAATACCCATGAAGATATAGAAGCTATGCTGGTTCAGCAATTTCGAAGTATCACAGAGGAGACCAGCTTAGACAGAGTTCATTTTATCAAGGACTTAACAAAGCACATACCTAAGCTAGTAACAAGAGAGGATAATTTCAATCTCAATAGGCCGGTGACTGAAGAGGAGGTTAGTGAGGTCATCAAAGAAATGTAGAATGGTAATTCACCAGGGCCGGATGGCTTCAATGTCAATTTCTTTAAAGCTTGTTGGAACATGTTATGAAACCAGCTCAAGAAAAGATAGAAAAGATAGATCAACGCCTTAGAATTTAGCCTCTTCGAGGGGGCAACATCCTTTACATTACATAAATGAACAATTATTGGATGATTCAAATGACAAAACCTCCTTTCTATATATAGGAGTCTAAGGAGTCACAATATAATCCAGCCGACCTAACAATAATAATATAAATCCACAAAAATAACAATAGAGGGATTCTATGGGGCACAGTAATAACAATATGGGGGCAATAGGTGCACAACAATATTAATAAGGGGTATAACTACAATAGTAATGGAGTAATCACTAGTATTATAGGGACCCAACATGCCCCTCTCCTTCAAAAAGGTGTTGTCCTCAACGCTTGAGTAGTTCTGGATACTTCTGCATAAAATTCTCATCCTCCCATGTGGAATCTTCAGCTGGTAAGTTTTTCCACTTGATAAGATACTATGAAATTGATCAATTTCGTAGCTGTCGAGTTCTTGTTTCTGTGATTGCTTCCGGTTCCAATATAATTTTTCCTTCCTCGTCAAGTTCTGGCAATATTGTTTGAACTGGGAGCTTCTCGCCTATAACCTTCTTTAAACATGAAACATGGAAAATTGGGTGCAATCGAGAAGCTGCAGGAAGCTCCAATTTGTATGCCATAGTACCAATCTTTTGCAACACCTTGTACGGACCATAATACTTTGGTGATAATTTATTATCCTTCTTAGCTTGCTTGAGGGACATTTTCTTATATGGTTGTAGTCGTAGGAATACCCAATCACCTACATCAAAACTTCTTTCACTGCGATGTTGATCTGCCTGTTGTTTCATTCTATTCTGTGCCAACACGAGGTTATCCTTTAAGAGTTGGAGGACTTGTTGTTGATGTTCGATGTGATGTTCCACTGCCTGAACCTTAGAATTTTCTCTTAAATATGATGTGATGGATGGTGGTTGATACCCATAAAGTTCCATAAATGGGGTCATTTTTGTTGCTGTATGGAAGGAAGTTTTATACCACCATTCAGCCAGAGGCAACCATTTGACCCATTGTGTTTGTTTATCAGATACAAAGCAATGAAGATATCCTTCCAAACATTTGTTTACTATCTCCGTTTGCCCATCAGATTGAGGATGATAAGATGAGCTATGAGCTAACTGAGTACCAAGACAAGAAAATAATTCTGTCCAAAAATTTCCAGTGAAAATGGGATCTCTGTCACTTACAATAATCTTTGGGTTTCCATGTAGCTTTTGAATTGTTTCCATAAATGCAGTAGAAACTGTACTGGCTTTAAATGGATGTGATAATGCACAAAAGTGTGCATACTTGGTAAGTCTGTCAACTACCACCATGATGACACTCTTTCCCTCAGACTTGGGTAAACCTGTGATAAAATCCATTGAAACCTCCTCCCAACATTGGCTTGGAATAGATAAAGGTTGTAATAGACCCGATGTCTTAAATTTTTCAACTTTATTTTGTTGGCAAACCAAACATTCTGCCACAAAATTTTGAATATCTGATTTAAGGCCATCCCAAAAAAATTCCTTCTTAACCCTGTGGTAAGTTTTTAAAAATCCTGAGTGCCCTCCTAAGGGAGAAGTGTGCAATTCCATAAGAATCTTTTGTTTTAGCTGGGAATTCTTACAGAGATATAAGCGATCTTTGTACCATAACGAATCATTTTTCCAGCTAAATGTATCAGACGTACTGGAATCTTGTTGTAACTTTCGAATAAGTGCCCACACTTCTTCGTCATTCTTGCATTCCTCCCTTGCTTCGTTTATCCAATCTGGTTGGATAATAGAAATGGCGCACAACAATGCTTCCACATCCTCATCCTTTCTTGAGAGTGCATCTGCCACCACATTTTGCTTCCCTTTTTTGTAGATGATTTCAAAGTCATAACCCAACATCTTTGTGACCCACTTTTGTTGCTCTTCAGAGGATAATATTTGTTCTAAAAAGTATTTAAGGCTATCATGATCCATTTTTACCTTGAAGTGTCTTCCCATTAGGTAGGGTCGCCATTTCTTAAGTGCATGGAGTATTGCCAACATTTCCTTCTCATAAATAGCTTTGCTTAAAAACTTTCCCTTGATTGGATGACTTTCAAAAGCAATGGGTCTTTCATCTTGCATTAGAACAGCACCAATCCCATTTCCTGAAGCATCACATTCCACAATAAAGGTTTTTGTGAAGTCCGGTGTAGCTAAGACCGGTGCTTGGCACATTGCCTCTTTAAGATGTTCAAAGGCCTTTGTTGCTTCCGGAGTCCATGAAAATGCATCTTTCTTCAATAATGTTGTTAGAGGTGCTGCTATTCTCCCATAATTCTTAACAAACTTGCGATAATACCCTGTCAACCCGAGAAATCCTCGCAGATGCTTTATGGATGTGGGGATTTTCCATTCCTTAATGGCTTTAATTTTGCTAGGGTCTACCTTAACTCCTTCATGAGATACAATATGACCCAGATATTCCACCTCCTGGACTCCAAAGAAACATTTGGATCTTTTTGCATATAATTGTTTCTCCTCCAATAGTTGTAGCACCCTGTCAACATGTTCAACATGATCCTTCCAAGACTTGCTGTAGATTAGTATATCATCAAAAAATACTAACACAAATTTTCTAAGGAATGGTTTGAAAATTGAATTCATCAAACCTTGAAATGTTGAAGATGCATTGGTAAGGCCAAAAGGCATGACCAAAAATTCATAATGACCCTCATGAGTTCTAAATGTTGTTTTCAGAATGTCTTCAGTCTTCATTCTGATTTGATGATATCCTGAACGAAGATCCAACTTGGTGAAGTAAATTGATCCATGCAATTCATCCAGTAATTCATCAATGACAGGAATGGGGAACTTATCTTTAATAGTGAGCTTGTTGAGCTCCCTATAATCTGGACACATGCGCCATGATCCATCCTTCTTGTGCACCAATACTACTGGAGCAGAGAAAGAACTTTGACTCGGTTGAATTATACCAGCCTCTAGCATTTCTGCAACCATACGTTCAATTTCACTCTTTTGGACATAGGGATATCTGTACGCCTTGATGTTTGGAGGAACACTTCCTGGAATCAGATGAATAGCATGATCATGATCACAAATAGGTGGGAGACCTTTGGGAGTCTCAAATACCTTGGAATGATTGTCCAGGACTTTTTGGAGATCTGGAGAAATAGATGATTCCAATGTGGAAACATCTAGCGAACATAATTGTGCAATTACACCGCTTTGCTCCTTTTTTAAAAGCTTTGTCATACCATTAGAGCTGATTATCCTTCCTGGTTTCCCTGCAATACCCCTTAATTCAACTTCCTTTCCTTCCGTAGAAAATTTGATGAAAAGTTCTTGAAAATTAAAAGCTATTGTACCCAAGGATTGTAGCCATTGGACTCCTAGTACAACATCAGCACCTCCCATTGGAATGGAAAGCATTGGGCTAGTCAATACATATTCTCCCATGGATAGCTTGATATTATGGCACTTTCTAGAGCAATTTATTGTTCCTCCATTTGCAATCATCACTTGACACTCTGGTGCTGGATATAGGAAGCAATTTAATTCTTTTGCTACCTTACAATGAATAAAATTGTGGGTGCTTCCTGAATCAATCAACACTATTACCTTTTTCTTCTTGATTTGTCCTTCTATCTTGATGGTTTGAGGAGTGGTAATTCCCACCAATGCATTACAAGATATGGTCAGATTTATTTGTTCTTCATCTAGGCTTTGTTCCTGGAGTATATCCTCTTCTTTTGACCTTTCTTGCTCCTTTTCTTCTTCCTCTTCACAATCTATGTAGAATAATTTCTTCTGAGCACACTTATGACCTTTAGTGTATTTGCTATCACAACTATAACAAAGCCTTTTTTCTATTTTTTCTTCCAATTGTTGTGGTTTCAACCTTATAGGTTGTGGAAGACTAGGGGAAACAACACTTCTGTCTTTATAGTTGTGAGTGGTATGCTTCCTGGTTGCCATAATTTTGCTTTCCATTTTTCTTGCTAACCTGAATGCCTTCTCTAATGAATCAGGTTCCCAAAGGTGAACATCATGTTGGATATTATCCTTTAAAGACCCTATGAACACATCAATCCTATGCTCCTCTGGAATATCTTTTACCCTTATGTTCAATTTTTGGAACTCCTCAATGTGCTCCATTATTGAACCCTTTGGTTTGAGACTTATCAATTGGCTAAAAAAAGTGTTGCTTTTTGTATCCTCATAATGTGCTATCAATTCTTCCGTAAAAATTTCCCAAGTGATAAATTGTTTACTAGAGCAAAGCCATTGATACCATACAAACTGATTTGGTTCCAAATATAAAGTTGCCATACGTACCTTTTGTGTGTTTTGCACATTATTGAGATCGAAAAATTGCTCCCTCTGTAATATCCATGTTGCGGGATCCTTGCCATCAAACTTCCTCATATCGATTTTTGGAATATGGTGAGTCTTCGATCCAACATTAGAGTCTATGGAATCATGATTAACATTTCTTTTGTTCTCATCATGAGTTTCCTTTAGTACCCTTTCACCCTTAGTGACCATTTCTTGTAGCAACTTATTCATATTTATCTTCAATTCTTCCATATTATCATCCATGCCATCAATTTTAGCTTCTACGCCTTTCTTTAAACCATCCATATTAGATTCTACATCTTTCCTTAAACCATCCATCTTAGATTCTGTTGCATTTTGTGCAAGTGACACTTGTTGCACTTGTTCTTGTAATTTTGATATATCATATTGCATTTCTTCTTCTTCTTCATGAGTCATGCTAGAGCTTTCAGGTTCCTTACTAGGTGTTTGAATTTTCTTTCCTCAGGGCATCAGTTATCGATAATAATGCTCTATTATTCTCTTTGAATTCCTTCAAAATAAATTTTCAAACCAAGCTTAAGCAAAAATTTAAGAAAATCTACACACCTTTTTTCACTTTGTAGGAGCTCGATATTGCCTCTGGTGTATCTCTGTACTTTCTGATCATCTAGTTCTGAATTTGTGATATACAGTAGCCCTTTGTGTCTTATTTCCAATTCCACAAGTCTGACCCAAATTAGATTCTCCAAGGAAGAGTTATGCGAAATCTCCCACAGTGACTTGATTATAGACTAGTTCAGTAGAGCGAACTTGTACGACGTGCCACGAGTCACTGTTTCGACCTTTGGATCTGAGAAATGCAAACAAGAAACTACAGTCCATCCTCTTTATGTACCTTCTTACGAAATTTCAATCCGATCCCCAGAGAGAAATTTATGACGATTTTCCCCAGGTCACCTGTTTGGAATGTAATTTAGGAGTCTGCAAAAAGACCAACTTCCTCAGATCATATCTCCCCAAATATAGCGCAAAAATCTTTGAAATTCGGACCTAAGGTTTAGCACGACTTCTTCTCAAATGGGATTGTTTTTCAACTTCTGAAACATCGCAGGAAAAAAGTTATAGCGAAAATGCCACAATGACCTATTTGGAGCAGCGAAAGCCTAGAATCCAAAGCTCTGATACCAAATGTTATGAAACCAGCTCAAGAAAAGATAGAAAGGATAGATCAACGCCTTAGAATTGAGCCTCTTCAAGGGGGAAACCTCCTTTACGTTACATAAATGAACAATTCTTGGATGATTCAAATGACAAAACCTCCTTTCTATATATAGGAGTCTAAGGAGTCACAATATAATCCAGTCGACCTAACAATAATAATATAAAGCCACAAAAATAACAATAGAGGGATTCTATGGGGCATAGTAATAACAATATGGGGGAAATAGGGGCACAACAATATTAATAAGGGGTATAAATACAATAGTAATGGGGTAATCACTAGTATTATAGGGACCCAACAGAACATTTTCAAGCAAGATATTCTGAATGTCGTGGAGGACTCCCAGACGAATAGAACCATTTTGAAGGTGCTCAATACATGTTTCATCTCTTTGATTCCAAAATAGGACATTGCTCAGACTCCAGACAGATTCAGACCCATAGCTTTATGCAATGTGTTGTACAAGATAATATCCAAAGTTATTACCAACAGGCTCAAACCCCTTCTTCCTACTCTAGTTTCTGGGGAACAAACAGGATATGTGGAGGGTAGACAAATTCTCAATAACATCATTCAAGCACATGAGGTGGTTCATTCATTGACAAGCAATAGGAAGGCCGGAATGATTATGCAATTGGATCTAGCCAAAGCTTATGACAAGTTGAATTGGACCTATATCAGGAAGGTCATTATAGCCTTTGGATTTGACCATAACTGGGTTAGATGGGTTATGGTCCTGGTGACTTCATCTAGCTTTTCAATTATGGTTAATGGTTATCCATCCAAGACTTCTACTCCTACAAGAGGCCTCAGGCAGGGAGATCCGATCTCGCCCTTTCTCTTTATCCTCATGATGGAAGGACTTGGTCAAACTATGAAGCATGCTAAAGGAGTGGGTAACATCAAGGGTCTCCAACTCTCTGAGATTGCAGGCTTTTACCCATCAACAATTTGTTGATGAAACCATGCTACAGGGTATCCCCACGATAAAAGAAGCGCTTGCTTATAAACAAATCCTGAGTGACTTTGCCATGGCTACGGGTATAGAGGTAAATCTCTCCAAATCTAAGATTTTCTTCTTTAACACTAATATTGCTATTCAGAGTAATATCCCCATAATTCTGGGTTTTCAAAGGGATATCCTTCCTTCCAAATACTTGGGAGTTCCTCTAACTGATAAACCTTTGCACAAGAGTATTTGGGAGATGGTGTTAACAAGATGTAGGACAAAACCAAGAAATGGACTATCAGATCTTTGAACTTGGTAGGTCGGTTGGTGCTTACAAAAGCTGTACTTCAAGCAATCCCTGTCTTCATGCTTTCAGCCCTTCCAGCTCCAAAATGAGTCTTGCAACAATTTAGAACTATTCAAAAGGACTTTCTTTGGGGTAAGGGGGGGATAGAAATAAATGGGCCTTGGTAGCCTAGGATAAGATTTGCAAACCTAAAAATCACGGAGGTCTTGGAATGGATGATCCAGAAGTGCTAGGCAAAGTTTTAGGGGAAAAATTATGGTGGCATTGGGTCAAGATCCAAAGGCTCAGTGGGCTTGTATTTGGAAAGAAAAATACGCCAGCAATTGGAAAGACAATGATCACATAAGGATGACTGGCATCATAAAAGGCTCCTACATCTAGAATAAAGCCTGGGAGAATAGAGGCTTATTGTAAAAAAATAGCTTCTGGGAAATCAAAGAGGGAGATATTGCTTTGTTTAGGGAGGATAAATGGCAATAAGAAGCTACACTGCTAAGAGAGGACTTTGTGGACCTCAAGAATGAAACTGATACCAAAGGGTTACTTAGGGTAAAAGATTTTTGGGATCAAACCAATAGTGAAGGAAAATGGCGAACCTGGAAGAATATGGAATACAGGGATGATAGCCCCTTGAAAGTAAAATTTGATGCACTTCTAACAATGTTGGACCAAAGGAAAATTTTGGTATCAAAGGGGCATGACCAACTTATATGGGGCAACAATAATGAAGGCAACTTCAATCTTAAGGCGGCAAAGCGCATAATTTGCAGCTTGATTCTGATGAACTAGATAGGTTTTGGCAGAACCTATGGAGGCATCAAGGATGGATGAAAATCAAACTTTTAATGTGGCTGGTACATCATAAGAAAATTCTGACTTGGGAAAACATTCGAAAGAGGGGTGTCCTGGGACCATCCAGGTGCCAGCTTTGTGAGTCTCAAGAGGAAATGATGGAGCACCTTCTTAATAACTGCATTTTCACCTCGAGGTTTTGGGATACTTTTGCCACAATTTTCAGATAGACATACAGGGACAAAGGAAGCATTAACAATACCCTTAATAACTGTAGAGGAAACTTCTCTGATCATGAAATTATTCACACAGCTTGGGCTTTAACTCCAAGTTTCATTATATGGAATGTCTAGAAAGAAAGGAACTACAAAATCTTCAAAAATGAAAAAAGTTCCTCCCAGAGCATTATGGTGCAGATCTTAAGACAACTTAAGGAAACGGTGGGAACTTTAGTGCGAACTTCCCCAATAACTCCTCCTTTAGGAGCTGAAATGCAAATACTTCTTCAGTTGGGTATGCAGGGGCTTATACCACAGGGCATGGATAGGAAGGTGAAGAACCTGGTCAACAAGCCAGACTGCTGCTATCCTCCCCCTCAGGGTTTTTTGAAATGCAATATTGATGGGGCCTCAAAAAGAAACCCTGGGTATTGCTGGTTATGGAGGGGTGTTAAGGGATGATAATGGTTGCATCCTTTTTATTTTCCATTGCCATTTGGGAAGAGCTACAAACAACATGGCGGAACTGATGGCACTAGAGAATTTTTTAGAAATCCTAAAGATGGACAATCTTCAGAATATTATAATTGAAGCCGATTCTGAGTTAATCATCAACTCGGTCAAAAGAATCTGCTGTGGTACAGAGCCCGAAAAGGTCTCAAAACATTGGAGGCTGCTTCAGGTCTTTCAAAGGATTCAGTTTCACCTTCTGTGCTTGTGAACTGTGAGTTTTACTCATGTGCGAAGGACGGAAAATAAATTGGTGGACATTCTAGCTAATCGAGGGGTGCTCTGCACCAAAAGCAGTGTCAAGTTGAGATGGCAAGAGATGCCTTAGGATAGGTTGAGGGAGCATTGTCTCAATCAGGCTGATGACGATAGAACATTATATCAAAACAGAGATGGGTAATAGTCGCAAAGACGGGGTCTAGTTGATTCATTTGAATTATGAAGTGGTACTTCAGAAGTGATGTTACAATTGCGATGCAGGTCTTTGTCTGCTTCCTCAGCCTAGGTAAGCTCAAACACAGGAGTCTCAGGTGGAGGTGGTTCGGTAGATAGCGGCTCTCAGATGATCAGATGGAGAACATCAAGAAGGGTAAGAAGATTTTCATCTTCCTTTGGTTCATGTGCCTGAGGAGTCGGGGTGGTGTGATGGACCAAAGTCCCGCCTTTCTCAGCAGACTCAAAACCCCCTGCATCACTTCCCATAGTATCCAAATTTCCCTCGGAGTGGTTTTCAGTTTATCGTATGCTCTTAAAGCCGGGAGTGGTTTCTCGGGGTTGGAAGCGATTCCATTCACCACACAACACGTGGCCAAGGTAGGGGAAGGAATACTGCCCTCATCGTGCGGTAATTCTCTGAGCCTTTTGATGATGTGATATGATTCTCCGACGTTGGATCTAGCAAGGAGAATCAAAGGTTAGGAAACAACATGCATGTTGGTGGGTCTGGGTATTGAAGCTTGTATAGCTTCACAGTGGGTCATTCATTGTTTATTTCGAATTTGAGTTACATCGGGTCTGTTATTTGGGTCTTTAGGACCTAGTTGGTGGGTTTAATTTTTGGGTGAGGTTTCTACCTAGGGCTAAATGGTTTAGCCAGTGATTGTTTGTATTTTATGTAACTTTATCCTTTTGGACATTTTGAATAGAAGGCATGACTCTTGCATTAAAAAAAGATAAAATTATAAATTATTCACCTTATTATTATATAATTTATTTTACACCATAAAAAATTATGATTAATAATTTAATTTCCTAATTTTTATCATTGGCATTCCAACTCTTCTATTTCTCACCATTCTATATTAATATCCTTCCTTTTGTGCTCTTCTTTGTAGGTATTATCTTGATGACGAGTCTTGCATAGACTCGAAATGTCGATTCTAAAATATGGCTACTGTGGAACTGATTCTGAACACAAAATATTGAGATAACATCCACAAAAATCTTCAAACAATCATGTTACCTATGTATATATGTTGAATACATGATTGTATGTGTGTTGGATCTAAATAAAATGTGAGTGATAATTGCTGATAGTAGGCTCAGAGCACTTGATGCAAGGAAAATATATATGTATATAACAACCACATAATGCTAAGGCCTAAGCCATAATATTAAGTTGAGTCTTAATTTTCATATATGTTTAACGATGTGAGACACAACCCATACATAACTTAGTAAGAGAAGATCATACCTCGTCACAGGTGGTGGCCAGAGTCATGAGAACATAGAAATAAACATAAAAATAATGGTGGGTTCAGAGACGCTTTTTACCAATAGAAAGAATGGATGGGAGAGCCGCTGTGTAGTAGGGTTTGCATTCATCTACATCCATTATTGACTAGGTTACAAGCCACTGTGCCATAAGGTAAGCTTGTTTTCAATGTTGTAGAGGATTACCCCTTGGCCAGAGTGCCCATAAGCCTTACCTAAATGACCTCCAACCTTGTACTTGCAGCAACCACCATTCCTGTCATAGTGATTTTAGTGATGAGGGCTTTCTGTCCCTGCGATTAGCTAAATGCCTCGACAACCCTAGAATGGCACCATGGAACTGCTTGTAGGATTGACATGGATTGAGGTACTGGTGGAGTGTAGAAGGAGATGTGGAAACCTCTTGGAAGCTTAAACCAATCTTGTGATAAGTAACAGGTGCCGGAGTGCCCTCAATGCAAGGAATTCCATACCCACAGTTATGTAAGCCCCACGGTATGGAAACCCATTGATGAAACTATCACCCAATATCAGGAGGGGTAGAACCCTAAAGCATGCTATTAAACCCTTTGCATCGGCATTGAAGCTTTACCTTGATTTGGAGGTCTTCTAGACCTCTCAAGCAGAGCCATAGTTTGAAAAATCGGCTCAAAGGAGATTGTGTAGTCATTGAGCTTGTTCTTGGGGTGATCGCAGAGTTCCCCTTCTACTTTATCGAGTGAGGCACCACCGAAGTCCCTTGATCAGACCATAATAGACTTGTGAGGCACATGGATATGTTTTCGCATAGAGGATCAAAGATCCAACCGTAAAGAATCAAGTGGATAAGCTTAATCCCATGAAGATTGGAACCCTAGGAAGAATGACTCCCTATTGGAGGAGGCATATTCTCCTTGCATGTGATTGGCCTGGAGGAGATTGACATGGCTGAGAAGGTTTGCGCCAGAGGGAAATTTAAGGGAGTAGTGACAAATAAATAAGAGGAAATTAGTCAGGATAAGTTGGCAGCCATGCCAGCCCGGAAGCTTCACAATTAGTCAAAGGCGGCCCCATTGACAGGTCATCCCATTAGCTCCAAGCTAATTTTTTTCTAAGGTGCATAGGATGATAGGAGTAGGATGAGTAGGGAAAGATGACATGACAAATTACGTGTGCTCAATGGTGTTACCATTGGTGGGTGGGTTAGCCCACAACCCACGTAACCTTGAGACATCACTGAAAACATAGACAAAAGGAGACAATGATGATGCCATCTTGGTGGGTACACCTCACAATATTTCAAATAAGGCGCAAGTGGTAAGTGCTAGAAAGGAGAGGAGAGGGTGGATCCCACCCGGCTATGATAGCCTGGAGGCAACCAGCCAACATGATAAAAAGGGGCACACATGGTTAAATTTCGGGATGTGAGTGTTGGGCCATGTAGGAAAGCATGCACCAATGGGAACGCACCTAGCAGACCCCACATATCACATCACTCCGTTAGGTTCATATTGGAGGAATGTAAAGTGAGGGAAAGTGAAAATGTTGGGAGATGGGTGCCCAGATATGTGGTGCCATTCCGGTAGGCCTTGAGTTGGTAGCTTTGTTAGGCATTAGGGTCCAAAAGAAATTCCCCTGCACTATTAATCGTCTATTAATCGTGTAGATCGATGGTTGGGAGTTGTTTCGAGGGCATGCCTCTAAATCCTCAAACCACTTAGGGGTGGTGTGGGAGCCACTTTCGGAACTTGGTGGTTTTCAAATAACAAAGGGAATCAAAGCAAAGAAAAGGGTCAGATGACCTTTCTCTCTCCTCTAGAGGAACACGTGGCAGCGTTTGAATGGCTCGTAGGAGCATACGATGGTTGGTGATGTCAACATGACATGGTTTTACAGGGGATGCGTAACATGAAGAATCAACATTTTGGTTGGCCACACGGGACAAATCCAAGTGACAGGTGTCACCAATCATAGGTTGACACATAACTAGGAGATGTCAGTGTGGTATAATCCTGCTGACTTGAGCCTGAAAGAATTCAACAATACATTGGAAGGATCGTTAGGTTGACTAAGCATCAGGATGATTTGGGAGCCGTTAGAGACAACTCACCCTGGTTGGAATTTGATTAGTTGGTAAGCATAGTGGGTGGACCATCTTGATGTCCTAACCTAGTAGGATTTCCCTAACGAAGGTAAGTGGGTGCAGTTAAGGAATACGTTGGTATATGAGGCACTGGGACATGGAGGATTGACGGGAAACCATGTGGCAACGATGTCATTAATGAAGGTGAGGATGTGTGGTCCCATAGGACATGTAGAACCAGCAGTATAACCACAGTGGGCATGTGTGGGGCACAATTTTATTATTCTAGGATAGAAGGCTACAAGATAAGTGGTAACCCTCAGTCACTTCACATAGAAACATACCACGGGTGAAAAGAGGTATGAAGAGGCTGGGAGGTTTAGGGCTTAGCCTTGAACTTTTGTCATTTCATGTAGAACAAGACCACGGGTGATGAACCAGTCACAAATGAAACTTAACCCTCAAAGGGCTTAATAAGCTAAGTGCCTATGGGCTTAGTCGATGATCATACAGTGACTGTGGGAAACTACTGAGATTGATTCCAATGGTGGTAGAAAGTGCTAAACTAAAGACAGTTGAAGCAGAGATAGGAAATAATTTTTTTTATGCCCCATTCCTTTGACTATAGAGAAGGGGTTGGGTGCATTACATTTGCATAGTCTTGTATTTTAGCATTGTAAGATTACTTCTTGTTGAGTTTTCATGGAAGATCTCATTTACTTTAGAATCAAATTTGTCCAATTTATCATCATTTATCTTCATGTAACATTTTCTTCCAATTTTTTTGAAATACTTAACTACAATTAGCCTACCTTTCCATAACTTATATGGTGTCTTGTTGTTAACTTGAAATTGTGCTTTGCTTATGATGTAAACTGCTTAAACAACCACTTCTTTCCAAAACTTATCTAGTAATTTGTCTTCTAGCAACATTTTTCTTATTGATTCTTGTACTTATTTGTTCTTTCTTTCTAAGAATCCCTTTTGTTGTGGAGATTTTGCAACTGAAAGTTGTCTCTTGATTCCACAATTCTCACAAAATTCATTAAAATCATTTGAGGTAAATTCACCTCATTTATATGATCATAAGCATTTGATTCTTATACCACTTTCATTTTTAACTAAGGCTTTGAATGATTTGAAAGTATCTAGTGATTTTGATTTTTCTTTAAGAAATGAAACCCAAACCATTCTAGTATAATCATTAATAAATAGCATAAAGTACCTTTCAACGTGCAGGGTTTGTGTTCTTGTTGGTCCGCATAGATTTTTGTCAGCAAGCTCTAGCGTACTTGATGTTGAGAACTCCATTAACTTGAAGCTAACTCGTGTCTACTTCCGATGTTGGCAATATTTACAGATGGAACTTGTTTTTTTCAAGATTTTGGTCATATCTCTCATTGCTTATGTTCTACTGATTTTTACTAAATTGTCAAAGCTTAAGTATCCCAGCCTTTTATGCCATAACCAACCCTCATATATTTTTCTAGTGTAGCATTTTTCTCCTTGAATTTCATCAAGAATATATACATTGTTGATAGTCATTATCGCTCTTCCCACTAATATTCTTGAATTAGTCTTCCTTACTTCTCAATCTTTAGCATGAAAAGTAAGATCATAACCCTAATCGTACATCTAGCTAACACTTAAAAGATAATGTTTGAGTCCTTCAATGTACTAAACATTTTTCACTTTACTCCTACCATTTTCAAGGCTTATGGTACTGCTTCTAGTGATTCTTGTAGATGGATTGTCTCCAAAGGACACATTTCCTCCTTTCTTCTTTTAGAGTAGTAAATTGATTTTGATCTTTGATCATGTGTGTAGAGCACCCACCATCAATGAACCATTGACTTTTATTTTTTTGGCATACACAACTAGTTTGCATTTTTTATTATTGAGGTTTCTTCCTAATTTTTCTTCCAAAATCCTTCTCTTGTTCTTGTAGGAAAATATTGTGCCACATGTCCAAGTTGTGCCTATAGCACTCTATGTTATACTTGGATAATGGTGAAAAGGAATTATGATTTCTACTATCATCAATATCACTGATTCTAATGTCTACTAGCTTATTTTTAGAGGTTTTATGGGAGCCTCTTTCATAATCGTTTTTCACATAAGACTTATAATCTCTTGCTTGATGACCAAAATTTTTGCATGAAAAACTGTGACCCAGAAAAACAATTTGATACATAGTTGAGTAAGGTTTCTTTAATGGAATGGTTTTTCTAAAGTTGATCTACTTTGGAAATTATCCAAATATTTATTGGTCCTTGTCCCTTATCATATTGGTTCCTGCATTGTGAATGGACCCCTTGAAAGCATCAACATAGCCTTTTAGTGTAGTAGTGTTTCTAGACTCCTCCCATCTCCTTTCCTTACTCTTGTTGAGATTGGAGCTTTTAGGTTTTTCTTCAACTTCCTTACTTGGTGAATTGGTGTTTGCATGTTCTTTGTATTAGGTCTCACCAATATAACCAAGAAAAATATTTTCATATGGTGATATATGATTTCTAAGAACAACATCAAGGGTTTGAGAGCTTTTCATGTTTTTTGTTGAGCTTATCTAGCTCTGTCCTTAATGAGATAATTTTTTCTTCAAGTTTTTCATAATTTTCTTCCTTTTATTTTATCTAACTATTCAACACTTCTTTCACACTTTTTGCTTCCTCTCTTTCAGCCTTGATGAAGATCATTTCCTTGGATAGACTCTTGTTTTTCTTTGTGAGGTTATCGGTTTATTCTAATGTACTGATAAGTTTTTCTTCAAGATCCACTATGCCTTCAACACTTTCTCCTTTTGCATTTTCTGTTTTCTCCTCTGAATTGTCTATGTTGGATTCCTAATTTGTGGCTAAAAATAGGACATCTCTTACATCATCGTCGAAATCATATTCTTCTTCTTTGGAAAAATCATTATCCTCTTTGGAATAGAGATTTTTATTTTTCAAATATTTTCCTTTAACAATAGTTTTTCTGGGTTCTTCATCATCGCTATATTCCCTGTAAGGACACTTAGAAAAAACATGTCCTATATTACCACAGTTAAAACAAATAAGAGGTAAGTTGCCTTTGAATTTGGATGTTCTCATTAGTTTTTTTTACTAGTTAAGCCATTTATATATCATATTTATCACTGGAACAATCACTAAACTTGCATTTTTGTTGACTTCTTAGATGATTTAAATGTTGCTTCCTTGTGTGATGAGTTTCCCCTCCTCATTTTGTATCTAGCGAGAATTTTTTGAAGCTTTTCCATTTTTGTATTCTCTAAATCTCTTAATTCTTCTATGGCATAGACCTTGGAATCAAAACGCAGAGGAAGGAACCTCAATTTTTTTTGAACAATTGTTGCTTCTTTAACTTCTTCACAAAATCCTTCGAGAGAATTAGCCACTTCATCTAATCAAAGAAAATAAGAAGAAACCTATTATGCATCATTCATTTTTAAGCTTTCAAATTGTCTCTAAAAATTCTAAAGCTTTGCCTTCTTTAATTTTTCATGTCCTTCATAGTTTCTTACAAGCTTGTCCCACATCTCTTTAGTTGATTCACACTGCATAACTTTAACTAATTTTGAATCCAACAAGCCACTTAAAATGGAGTTCATAGCTTTTGTATTAGAGACATAAGCCTTTCTCCCATCTTGATGAGTTGAAAGAGAGGATGGGACCTTATATCTATCTTTGATAGAATATAACACTTTAACACCAAGAGACATCAAGTGTGTTCTCATTCTTATCTTCCAAAATAAAAAAAGTGTTCCATTAAAGAGAGGCATTTTGGTTGATGCTTCTCAACTATCCATGGCCCCTTGTAAGATCATCTTCTAGTTATTATATTGTTCTTGAGGAAGCCTACTATGATGCTAATTGTTTGAAATATTAAGAGGTGGGGTGAATCAATATTCCATTACTTTTTACAAATTTTCACTTAGTTAATATTGAAACTGAATTCACATCGCATAATCAATCATCCATTATGTATGAAATGGATATTAAAATCAAAATCAAAATTTGAAGATAAAAATTGAAAATAATCTTTAATTTATTACAATCTATTGTGAGGACACTAATTCTATGCAAGAACCAACTTAAAAAAATTGCAGGCTCTAACCTGCTGTTGTAGCGGCTACAACCACCCTCCAAAATTTTGGCCTGCACCTAATTTCGGAGCCTCCCTTGAGAGTTTCACTTGATTACTACACACACACGGGTTCACTCTGTGAGCTCGTGTGAGTCCTTGCATCCATCTTGCTTGTTCATTTCAATCAATTTCTACATGTTGGTGTCTAAGTCATGCTTGCGACCATGTTCTGGTTATGCTCAAAGTCTTAAGTTCATATGTGCTTGTTGTGTTTGCTATGAAAGCATCTGTCGCACTCACACACGGAGTCACATTCACTGTCACGCAAGCATCATCTCAATCAATGAACGATCAATCATGAGTGTCGCGCTTGTCACTTGCACTGTCGGTCAGTCATGTATGCGTGTCTAGATGGTTTGAGTCATTGATTCACGAGAGTGTGTGTTTGCATGATCACCTATGCATCTTTCGATCATTCACACACTACGTCATTTTTGCTGAATTTATGATGACCAAACTCCCTTCTGACAACCGGACCATCACCCCGCGATTGACTCGATCGACTGTGAACTAGAACACTAAAGAGGCACGAAGCTAGTCTTTTCAATATATGCTTATCACAAGCAATTCAATCAACTCTCATGTTGGCCACCTGGATAGTCTGACCCGACAGTCACCCCGGGGTAGACTCCCCTAAAAAATTGTGTAGAGGCCATTGACCTTACTCGCTCAATTGACTAAGGAAATTGTGTAGACAGGCTAGACAAACACCAAGTGCCCATCCCTGTCTCCCTCAAAAAATTGTTTAATTTTCCTAGTCATTCATCCCGACAGTCGACCAACTGCTCATCTCAGAATTTGTGCAATTTTCATGAGAAGGCCTTATGCTGCCCAGTAGTCTAATCAGCCCAAAATTTGCGCAGAGATGATCAGCAAGCCAACCTCCTGGCCTTGGTGTAGTTTCCCCTGCCAGCAACTCCTAGCAGTAGACTCCCAGTGCCCTCCATGAATTGCACAGTTTCTGCTGCCAGTGACTGGGCAGCCAACTTCCAGTTCCCTTTGGGAATTGCACAGTTTTGGCTGCCAGTGACCCCAGTAGCCAACTACCAGTTCCCTTTGGGAATTTCCCAATTTTGGCTGCCACTGACCCCAGTAGCCAACTACCAGTTCCCTCTGGGAATTGTGCAGTTTTGGTTGCCAGGATTCTGGGAAGTTCCTCCCAAAAACTATTCAATCTCTACCTACTGACCTTCCTTACAGCCTAGCCTATTCCTATAGAACATTGCACAAATTTTTCCTTCCAAACCCTGCTTCCCGCTCGTTCTGAAAACTGCACAAATCCAACTTACCTTGACTTCCTGCAGCTTGGAATGTTCCTCCCAAAATTTGTGCAATTTTTGCCTTCCAGCTGAGCAAGACCTTGCAAATAGTCACTATCGACTTATATTTCCCATCTTCATCACTTAGTGACTCTTGCGCAGTTTTCATCAGCAGTGTCTGGAGCCATCATCCTACTTCACAACCTTGTTTCCTCTCTCGGTAACCTACATCCGAAATTATCATGTGCCATTGTAGACTAGGAGGTTTTGGATTTAATGTCGTCTCATCATGAGTGACTGTAGGTATAAGTACACCAACAAACATGGCAAGACAACGAATGGGATGAATGAAGGGACAACATGCAGAAGGACATGTTCACCAATGGATGAATGAATGATCCATGCGAAGCGATGTGATCGCGAATGGATGATCATGCAAAGATATGTTCGCAGATGGACGAACGAGTAAACATGCAAGATGTGCTCATGAACGGATGAATGGATGAAAACGTAAATTTTGTGAATAGATGAGCCTATCAAGCCTTCCAACATGAAAGCAAGGAGAAACATGCCTAAGCATCCTCAAGCAAACCAAAGACCATCGAAGACTCCACGCACTATTCCATGTGGAGGTGAGATGTGATACGCCATGAAGACATCCATAACCCAGTAGCACTGTAGCTCGACATGCACTCCAACATCAACACGAATGTACTAGCAATGTCATGCTGATTCATGTCATCAGTCTTGTCGCCCACATCTCTACTATGGGCTATGTTGTTAATAAATGTAATGTAATGTGGAAGTCCGAGAGACCCACTTTTTGTACAAATAATCATGTAAATTCGAAGTCATGGAAGTAAAACAATCATGAGGGTAGTCGAATAACCATAAGGGTCAGTTTCACCCTCGGCTATAAATACCCCCTCATTTGTACATGCAAGGAATTTTCACTTCAGCTCCTCCCACATAGCCAAGAGAGTATGTAATCTTTTCTTTGAGGAGTAAGTAGTGGTTCCAATGCCCTTCACTTCGGATTAGTGATGTATGGTGTAATGATGCGTCTTGGAACTTTCACTTAATTCAAAAGCTTGCCAACAGGGCAACACGTTTTCACACATGTATTGTAATTATTGTAAATATTAATCTTTAACACTTGTGATGTATGTTTCTTTAACCTGTGTTCTACGTATGAACTATTTCACTTGTTGTAATACATAATATATTAATGGAAATGTGTTGTATATGTTGTTAATGTTGTCTCGCCCATGTAGACTACTCTCCTGGACAATCAAACAGACCTTTCAAATAAAACTTGTTGTAACAACTGTTGCACTCATGTGGACTAATCTACTGAGTGTTATACGTGTTATATTCCCTTGTGTGTTGTGTATGTTTTAACCTCGTACAGAAATTACCTGCATACGAATTCTAAAACACAGAAAATAAACAATGCGAGAACATAACACATAAAACACATATACCCAGAGATTTTCCCCTGGATCCAAAAACCGGGACTACTAGCTTGATTTTTCATTATGTTCCTTTCAATGTTATAATACATATTTATACATGCCAAAGCATCAAATACCATGGACCAAAAAGCATCGCGTCCAAAACCATGGGTCGAAAACCATCATGTCCAAAACCATGGACCGAAAACCATCGCGTCCAAAACCATGTGCGAAAATCATGCACAAAACCATAGGTAGGTCCGCCCAACCTAATATAGGGTCCAAAAACAAAATTTTCCGGGGCACTACCTTGGACCCCTTAGAGTGGGGTTACCTGCACCCCTCAAACCCCTTTTGACTCCCCCCACTATGCAATCGATGCAACGAAGGGGTCACTCCGCCCCCGCTTCTAACCCCCTGGTTAACTACGTGGGCTAGTTGTGGAAAGAATATAACACAACCCAACATTCTCCCACTTGTTGTTTTCTTTCCACAAGGGGCCACAAGACAAATTAGTCATTTATCCAGCCCTGCAACACCCATTGTTTCTCTACACCAAGAGAACTTCTCAGAGCTCACAGATTTTTTCAATGCATCTACAGTATTCTTCAAACTGTCCACCTTTACCAGCAACATATTTTTGTCTTCTATCATATCCCTCACAAAGTGATATTGAACATCAATGTGCTTTGTCTTTGAATGATATGCAGGTTTCTTTGCTAAGAAAATTGCACTTTGGTTGTCATAGTATATCCTTATAACTCCCTGTACAAACCCCATACTTGAGCACAATCTCTGCAACCAAACTACTTCCTTGCTTGCATGAGTGGCTGCCATGTATTCTACCTCTGTACTTGATAGTGCCACTACAAATTGTTTCTTACTCATCCAACTAACTTCACCTCCAAATAGGTTAAACACATACCCACTTCTCCACGCACAGTCTGCATCAACAAAGCCACGAATATCCAACACTCTATCCAATCTTGGTCTTCCTTGGTAGCACAAACCATAATCACTAGTGCCACACAAATACTTGAAAACCCACTTCACTGATGTCCAGTGCTCCTTCCCTGGTTTTGACATAAAACTACTTAATACTCCCAATACATGTGCAATGTCTAGTCTAGTACAGACCATCGCATACACCAGGCTACCGACTGCACTTACATATGGAACACGAGACATGTCCTCTTCCTCTTCTTATGTCTTGGGACACTTTTCAACAGATAACTTTACACCTACAGGAATAGGAACCTTCACCCATTTACTATCCTGCATATTAAACCTTTGCAATATTGTCTCAAAATACTTCCTCTGGTTTAACCAGAGCTTCTTCTTCACTTGATCTCTTTTAATTTCCATGCCCAAAATATAGTTTGCAGCACCAAGATCTTTCATGTCAAATTTGGAGGAAAATTTAGTCTTCAAATCCTGGATAATTTCTTTCGAATTTCCAACTAGCAACATATCATCCACATACAAGACCAGATAAATAACACAGTCACCAATTAATTTAAAATACACACAGTAATCTTCTTTGCTTCTGGTGAAGCCAAGTGCCCATATAAATGTATCAAATTTCTAATACCACATCCTTGGTGACTGTTTTAACCCATACAGAGACTTCTTTAACTTTTATACTAGTTCTTCTTACCCTTGACTACAAAGCCTTCAGGTTGCTTCATATAGATCTCCTCTTCCAGATCCCCATGAAGAAATGTTGTGTTCACATCCATCTGTTCTACCTCAAAATCAAAATCAATAGGAACAAATAAAGTAATCTAATAGAAGTTACCTTGGCAACAGGAGAAAAAATATCATCAAAATCAATTCCCGGCACCTGGGAATAACCTTTTGCTACCAACCGAGCTTTGTATTTCTACACCTTTCCTTTTGCATTTGTCTTCTTCTTAAACACCCATTTGCTACCAATGGGTTTCCTTCCAGCCAACAACTCCACCAGATCCCAAGCCTCATTTTTGTGCAAAGATGCCATTTCATCAACCATGGCCTCTTTCCAAAGTTTTCCTTCCTCTGAATCTACTACTTCCTTCACAATTCTAGGATCATCATCAGTAATAGATAAAGCAAAATTTGAACAAAAAGGAGATGGACTATACCTTTCTGGCTGCCTTCTTTCTCGAGCTGATCTTCTCACACCCAGAGTTTGTGGCTCTTCATCTTCCGATTCCTCCTCTGCTATAGAGTTTGATTATTCCTCCTTTAGCTCAAACTCCATCTTCTTAGGTTCCTTTGGTTAGACTGCATGTTTAATAACATCTTTCACCTATTTGAACACCACATATTGGCTGTATACAACCTTCCTTGTTACTGGGTTCCAAAGTTTATAACCCTTAAGACCATCCTTATACCTAATAAAGATGCACTTTTCATATTTACAATCCAACTTGGTTCGTTTCTCCTTTGGAACATGTACGTATGCATCACATCCAAATACCCTCAGATGTGAAAGAGAGGGTTTCTTACCAGTCTATACCTCTTGTGGAGTCTTATCCTCCAACACTGAGGAAGGTGATCTATTGACTAGGTAACATGCTGTCTCCACCGCCTCTGCCTAGAATTCCTATCCTAACCTGGCACCATTGAGCATGCTTCTTTCCCTTTCCATCAACATCTTGTTCATTCCTTTTGCAACTCCATTTTGCTGAGGTGTCTATGGAGTAGTCTTTGCCATGCCATACCACACTTCTTATAGAATTCTTCAAATTCCTTACTGCAAAACTGTCCATCGTTATCTGTCCTCAACACTTTTATCTTATTCTCTATATGGTTTTCCACCAGAGCCATAAATTATTTAAACCTGTCAAAGAGTTCAGATTTCTTCTTAAGGAAATATATCCATGTATTCCTTGAGAAGTCATCTATAAATGATACATAGTACACAGACTTACCCAGTGATGGAACCTTCATAGGTCCAAACACATCACTGTGCACAAGCTCTAATATTTGTTTTTCCCTCTTACCACCTGAGCAGAAACTCACCCGATTCTGCTTCCCATATACACAATTTTCACAGAAATCAAAATCTAGAGAGATATTACTCATACCTTCTACTATACCTTTACCATGAAGTATTCGAAGGCCCTTCTCTCCAATATGTCCAAGCCTTTGATGCCACAACATGATCTTCTCTCCAGAGACCACTAGATTTTATGTTCCACTTTCAGGAACCATGGAACTGTTGCACCCATCAACAAAAGTGCTACCTTGAAGCTTGTACAGAGTTCCAATTTGAACTCCCTGCATCAATACCAGTTCCCCCCAACCATCTTGTAGGTATCCTTCTCGAACATTGTTTTTACACTTGCATCATCCAGCTCGCTTACAGAAATCAAATTTCTAGCGAATGCAGGAATATGCAGAACACCTGGAAGTGTTCTAACCCTTCCACCTTGCAACTTCAACTTTACTTTTCCATGACCAAGGATTCTAGCCTTCTTATCATCCCCTAAGAAGACATCACCATCATCATATTTCTCATACTCGTAGAGCCACTCTCTATGGGTAGTGAAGTGAAAGGATGCACCTGAGTCAATCAACCATGCCTCATGATCTACATGCGTACTTGAAGAAGAGAAGTACACATCCCCACCTTCATCTGAGGTGGTTTTTGCCTCTACAGAAGGAGCATCATTAGATCCATTTCCTTTATCAGGAGCGTTAGATTTAAAGTCCCTTTTGTAGTGCCATTCCTTTCCGCATTTCCAGCACACCACCTTTATAAGTTTTCCAGGAGATTTAGATCTCCCTCTAGATTTAGATCTCCCACTCGATGACTAATTTTTTTTTTTTTTCTGTTCTGGGAACATCCTAGTACAAAAATGGCATCGCCATTCTGGCTCTCCATATTTTTCCTTCTCATCTCCTCCATTAGTAAGTATGAGACTATTTCATCAAACTTCAAGGCAGTTGGATTGCTACCTATTGCAATAACCAGACTATCCAACGAATTTGGTAGAGAACACAACAAACTGATGCACTTATATTCATCTGAAATTTTCATATCAATAGATGATATCTGACTTATCATAGTATTAAATGCGTTTAGATGATCTGTCATCGAGTCTCCATCTTTCGTCCTCAGGTTATACAACCTTTTCCGCAGGAACAGTTTGTTCACCAGAGACTTAGATTGGTACAAAGTCCCTAACTTGTCACACAAAGCCTTTGCCATAGCTTCCCCTGATACATTCAACAATACAGAATTTGAGACACAGAATTGTATTTTCCTCTTTTCCTTCCGATCCAACTTCTTCCATTCTTCATCAGAAACTCCCGTTGGTTTAGTACCCGGATCTATCGTGATCCACTGATCTTTATCCACCAACAGATCCTCCATCTTGAGTTTCCACAAATCAAAACTCTGTCCATTAAATTTCTCAATCTCTATCTTTTCACTGCTTGCCATCTTCTTTCACCAGAATCGATCTCGCAAATATCCAACTGAGCAGGGTCTACCATGGCCCTGAGCGAAACCCCTCAACAACAAAGACGTTCTCTTGAAGCCAAAACAACTCTGATACCAAATGTAGGTTTTAACCCTGTATAGAAATTACTTGCATACGAATTCTAAAACATAGAAAATAAACAATGCGAGAGCATAACACATAAAACACATATACACAGAGGTTTTCCCCTGGGTCCCAAAACCAGGACTACCAGCTTGATTTTTTATTATGTTCCTTTCAATGTTACAATACATATTTATACATGCCGAAGCATCTAATACCATGGACCGAAAACCATTGCGTCCAAAACTATATGCGAAAATCATGCACAAAACCATAGGTAGGTCCACCCAACCTAATATAGGGTCCAAAAACAAAATTTTCTGGGGCACTGCCTCGGACCCCATACAATGGGGTTACTTGAACCCATCAAACCCCCTGAGACACCCCCCCCCCTGCCCCCTCCGCTACACAATCAGTGCAATGAACGGGGGACTCCGTCCCCCTTCTAATCCCCTGGTTAACTACGTGGGCTAGTCGTGGAAAGAATATAACACAACCCAACATGTTGTGACTGTTGCATCCATGTCGACTGTTCCACCGGAAGCTACACATGTCTTGTTGTGTTGTGTGTTTCTAATAGAGTTGGGACTTCTCCCAATCGACTTGGGACTCACTCTAACCTTCTCCCTTTACGGTGAAAGAACCATTGACACAAATGACACTTACACTCACTAGGCATGCGAACCTCACTTCTCGGAAGACAAAGTAGACCACTCTCCTATGATAACAAGTAAGAGTTGAGGCAAGTATTTAAGATAATGGAAATCGGGCCATCTTACTGTATGGGACTCATACAACAAAAGGTGTAAGGTTTAGTTGGTACTTTATACCTGGGACATCCCCTGATGTTGGTGGGTCTAGCACCATCAACAATTTGGCGCTAGAAGGAGGGCCAAATGACAAGATGAGCCCGTACATCTGGGTTGAACCTCTTACCCAATGAATAACGCATGATTTGTGCTCTCGGGGTGTTTCTCTCATTTATCCCTTAATTAGTTATCAATCCCTGATGAGCTTCTCAATGACTTGTCCTTGTTAAAGTTTGACGATGAGGACAGAACATCCATAATCGAGCATATTTGTGATTTTCTTCATTTCTGTGAATCTCATGAAATCGATAGTGATTAGGTTGTTTTCCTACTCTTCTTCCTCACCCTTGAAGGTTGTGCTAATCGGTGGTGTCATACCCTTCCACTTGCTGCTGTCCATTCCCTTCTCACTTTCATCACGGAGCTCCATCAAGCCTTCAATGAGTGTGAACACCAAGATGTCTATGAAAGAATATCTCCTTTAATAATGAAGCCTCGTGAATCAATTGAGTAATTTTCTACCCACTTCCTTCAGCTATGTCACAAAATTCCTGAGTAGTTTGTGGACCTTGACTTCATGAGCACGATTTGAAACGCTTGGTTCATGTCTCTCAAAACGATGAACTTCCTGATTTCCATTCTTCCTCAACTCTTGTGGATCATGAGACACCTCATTTCTCAACGAGGGCTCCCCCTCGTAGCAACCGCAAAACTAAGAAATATGTGCAGCGGGTCCTGTTGTGGAGGTAAATCCTCTCTGCGGACAGAGACTATCCCTACTAGCCCAGACCGGGTCTAGCAACAATCACACAATGCTATCACGCAAGTTCCTAATTGCAAATAAAAAGTGGATGGTGAGAACCTACTTGGATTCCAACGCTAATGTTCGTAGAAGAGACGTCACTCTCGTTCCTTTGCCTTGGCCGGTCACGATCCCCACGATCTCCGTGATTGGACACCTGCACATGCAAAGAACAACACGAATACAAGCATAAAATCTAGTAGATGCAATTATATATCATTCAGAAAAGATATAACTCAACATCAAACATAAGACAATGAGAGTGGAACCATAATGATAGTCATCTATTATTGATAAATAACAAAGAAGAATACAACCATTGTTCTGATGTCAAATCCTTCTTTGGCTGGGTAGTCAACTACACAAGTCTTGCAAAGCCTGTTGGGATGGGAACAAGCCTCTCTCTCTTTGGGCGACAAGAATCTCCTTACTTAGATTTGGCCTTATGGGTGCAAAGAAGGCTCTTGCAGCTTCAAACTCTTGAACTCCTGGAACTACTAACTAGAACTGGAACTAGCTTGCTCAAGGCATAGAGACAAGCTTTTATAGATAGAGAGGAAAGAGATAGGATCAACCACATTATTCTTGGGATTGGCTTTATCACTTAGAAACTTCCATGAAAGGTGGAAAACTGCTTCCCTTCTATGGAGATTCGAAGCCAAACCATCCTAGCTCAACATAGATTCAGTTGGTGGATGGGTTAAGGAGAACCTTTGGAAGCTTGTTCGTTGAAAACTTTACTCAATTCGGTTGGCGCGAGTGCAACTCTGAGACAGAGCGCCAATGGCGCGCCCTCTTTAGAGGATTTCCCTCATTGGCGCGGGCAGTGAACTGTGGACTTGCGCTAATGCAAAAAGAGCTGTTTTCGTGGATATTTTGCAGGAGATGTCTTCAGGGCAAATGAAGCTCATACTTAGAGGAATATGATGCAAGTGGTTTCAGGTCATGTCACTTCTCACAGGTCTCGGAATGAGTCCTCCAGTGTGCGGGTGAGGGGTAACAGGGATGGTGACAAACGGTGACAAATTGCTGTGTAACAGGTCCCCCCTCGCAGTGGTTGCAAAGCTGAGAAATATATGTAGCATGTCCCCAATCTATCTTCTTAGTTGTCTCCCACCCCAACGGAAGAAATTCCATAATGTTTAGTAAAGCCTATAGCGAAAAATCATCCCTTCTTTCTATAAGAGGACATCGCCATTCTTAACCCAGGTCTTGAGTCTAATATGCATCTTTGCCATCCTCCATCATCTACAAGCCATGACTCCTTGCATGATGATTTTCTTGAGCGATCTACTTCAAAAGCTAGCTACGCGCAATTGCTCGATTCTCGAGTTGCTGGCTCAAGTTGCATTCATGAGCGAGGCAGTTTCATCATACAAGCGGAGGAGAAGGATGGTGAAGACACAATCAATTCCTCTCATGACAATGAGTTTCCATTTTTTATCGATCTCCAAGCCGCAAATCTTGGTGAAACATCATGCATAATCAATTCTTTCGATCAACCTCCAGTCTTGGGTTGTCATCGCTCCCATGCTCCCGTATGTTGTGATGAACACCCAAGAACATCCTATGATCTATTGTCATCTCAAGTACACTCTAATTGAGATCTCGAATGTGTACTGGTCAAAGCAGACATCCATATTGAAGCTTCCTCTGCACCTCACTTGCTTGTGTGTCCTATCATTCATAGTGCATCAACATCTGTCGGAGACACTCCACATTCTCTTGCTTCTTCATCTTCTGAGTTATCTCCTCGATCGACACAAGGAAATGAGGTTGTCCATGATGAAAATATTTTCAACACACGGGACTCTTCCCACCCATCATCATCTTATCTGTTGCATGAATACATCTCGTCGAGTTAGCTTGCTCAATATTTTGATGAAGCCTGTGACAGAGATGGCTGTCATCCTAAGAGAAGTTTTGAAATCAGTAACAATAGCCATCCTCAAGCCATGCATGATCTGGTTCACATCCCAAAATGCAATTTTTCAATTATGGAAAGTTTCGGGACATGCCAGGGAGTCGAGGCACTTCAACGTCCATTGATGGTTATGTCAAGACCTTGTGACTTTGATAAGCCCTTCAAAAAAATCAAATCTTGTTTCTCACACACAATTTGTCTATCTACATGGTTGCACTCGATGTGGATCCCCGTGTAAATAATATTTACTATTTGGGGTATGATATTTCAAAATTTCAGATTTTTGCTAATGATCAAATCCACGAGTCTATTACAACATGTCTGTCTTCAAACACCTCTCTTACATCCAGTTCAGGTGGGGAGTGTCCCTCCCTCATCCAATCATGGGACAATGAAGTTGATCATCTCTTTTTAGAATCACACTTATTAGATTTTCTCTCTCATAATCAACTCCTTGGTCTTTCTGCAAATTTTGTACATCAAATATTCTCACTCATCACACCAACAATCTCCCTGTGTGATGACGAGCATGCAACCTATCGTGCAAACCAAGTTACTCCCATTTCGCCACACCCCAACTAGTTTCACACATTCACAGTGCTGGCATCCTTTCTACATTTATGTGATGATCATGATGCTTGCACACTTTTTCACCAGTTGCAGGTGGGTGTTTTATCATGCCTAGCACACAATGAAATTGGTTCCCTCATTCAAAGAATTTGTACAATTGTTCAAAATTTTTCTTTGTTAATGTCAATATGAGAATCCAGCGTCTCGACCAACTAATCTGGTTTCTCTTCTATCTTGGGTGACTGTCATGTAGTTTATCATTTTCCCAACAATACGTCCAATGACAATTGCTTCGCGCACTATGATATTCACCATGTAACATCTTTCTTCTTATACTTTTGTCAAGCAAGTGAGGCACTTCGGCCTACACTAATGGCTATGGCATGCCCTCATTGTCTTTACATGACTGATGAGAATGACCAGATCTATCTATCTGTATCAGATTCCCATCATGATCCCCTCTCTCGAATCAGGAATCCGTCTACTCAAAGATCATGAATCTTTCAGAACAACCATCATGAATTTTATGATCCTATCGTTGAATGGTTGGAACAATATTACTTGCCGAGTCATGTTCTAGGTAACAAGATTTAGTCCTTCCTTGAACTCGCTAAGAAACTTGGTGCAAAACAACACGCACTCGTAGGAGGCCTCCACGGTTTGTTGAAAAACGATAGTCATGAAAGAGGCAAGCATGTGTGTTGGGTGGTTGTGACACATTCTTCCACCCATAGGTGAGACCTTCTCTCTCGTGTGCAAGTTTTTTGAGTTTTTTAATTTTCTGTTGCACACTATTTTTTATTTGTTTTAATCTCTTGTATCTTTGTGATTGTAGGTTGGGTACACCTACGATGGCTTCATTGGAAATTTCATTTCACGTAACCCCAACCGTTTAACGTAGTAGTAGTAGTGTTTGCTTTTTCACTTGTCTTTGCTTTTTGGTTTGCATGATTGTTTCCTTGCTGACTTGGTTTCTTTGCTTGCTTGTTGTTTTCACTGTGTTTTCTCTGCTTACTATTTTTGTTTACATTTTTTTTCTTGGTATATTACTATTTTTCTTTACGGAAATAAGTGCTGAAAACTACTACATTGTGGCTTTTGAATAGAATATGTGGTTGAAATTTGAAGAGACTTTTGACACTGGAGCACTTGGCCAGTATTGTGTCTGTATTCTCTATGCTTGGTTATAACCTTTGGCTAATGAGGTCTTGATGGAAAATATGAACTGTCTGCAAGGGAATTTTTGGTCCAACCATGAACCTCTGTCCACACTGGGAAGCCCCATGCCTATACTTAGCCTTCTGCTCTGTGTGTTCAAGATCATCCAACTAGTAGAAACGGAGAAGGGGAAAATATAAATGAGAAAACCTATGTCAAAGGTCTTAGATATTTCTCTGAAGGAACAACCTCTTCTGCTCTCAATAAGTCAGGATCCATATTCTGGCCCAAAAATAAATAAGTTCCTAGGCACAGTCTTCTTCAAAAATACAAAGGTGAAAGAAGAGAAGGGCTTCCTGTGCAAAGAGGTGAAGCATGCAACTCCACCGGGGTACTGTCCAGGCTCGCTAGCAGTGGAGTAATGTGTGTGTTCCTGCATGACTCCGTCGGGGTACTATCTAGGCCTGCTAGCACCAGAGCAACACCAAAGATGAAAACTTATACTTTGAAAATCTTCAACTCATGAGCTAAACTACCCTTCTTGAATTCAAAACACTGAGATCAAGCTGAACTTTTTATTGTGTTTGACTGAGTTGTCAAAGGGTGGACCATGTATGTCCATGGGGTAAGTGGGGAAGCCGGAGTAACCCACACACCTCAAAAGACCAAGGCCATATGCTAGCAATGAACCGAAATAAAGAAGCTGGAGCTCTACCAGTGTGTCGCCAAGTGTTGTAGTGGCTACAACCACCGTCCAAAATTTTGGCCTACACCCAATTTCAGAGCCTTCCTTGAGAGTTTCACTTGATAACTACACACACTTGGGTTCACTCTGTAAGCTCGTGTGAGTAAATGCATTTGCCTTGCTTGTTCATTTCATTCAAGTTTCTACATGTTGGTGTCTAAATCATGGTTGCGACCATCATATGGTTATGCTCAAAGTCTTCGTTTCGTATGGGCTTGTTATGTTCACTGTGAAAGCATCTGTCGCACTCACACACGGTGTCAGATTCATTGTCGCAGAACCGTCGTCTTGATTAATGAATGATCAATCGTGAGTGTCATACTTGTTGCTTACACCGTCGATCAGTCATGTTGAACATGTGTGTCTAGATGGGTTGAGTTGTTTCGTTGTCAAGTCAAGAGATTGTGTGTTTGAATGATCACTTATACATCTTTCAATTGTTCACACACTTAGTCATTTTTTGCTAAAGTTCTGATGACCAGACTCCCCTATGATAGTTAGACCATCACCCCACCATCGACTCAATCAAATTTCAACCAAAACAACAAAGAAGTACCAAGCTAGTCTTTTCAAGTTGCGTTGCCCACGAGAAATTCAATCAACTCTCATGCTGGCCACCCGGACAGTCAAACCTGACAGTCACCCTGGGGCTGCTCCCCTAAAAAATTGCGTAGAGGCCACTGACCTTACTCACTGAGCTGATTGAGGAAATTGTGCAGACAGGCTGGACAAACACAAAGTGCCCGTCCCTATCTCCCTCTGAAAATTGCATAGCTTTCCCAGTCAATCATCCCGATAGTCGACCAACTGCTCATCTCATAATTTGTGTAATTTTCATGAGCAGGCCTTCTACTTCCCAACAGTCCGCTCCATTTAGAAATTATATAGAGATGATCCGAAAGTTGACCTCTCGGCCTCAATGCAGTTTCCCCTGCCAGCAGCTCCTAGTAGTAGACTACCAGTTTCCTCTAGGAAATGCGCAGTTTCTGCTACCAGTGACTGAGCAGCAAACTTCCAATTCCATCTAGGAATTACGTAGTTTTGGCTGCCAGTGACCCCAACATCCAACTGGAAGTTCCCTCTGGGAATCGTACAATTTTGCCTTCCAATGACTCCAATAGCCAATTGCTAGTTCCCTTTGGGAATTGCATAGTTTTGGCTGCCAGGCTCCTAGGCAATTCCTACCAAAAACTATGCAATCTCTGCCTGCTGACCTTCCTTGTAGCCTGGCGTGCTCCTCCAGAAAATTGTGTAAATTTTGCCTTCCGGACCCTGCTTCCCGCTTGTTCCAAAAACTGCATAGATGCTTCTTACCTTGCCTTCCTGTAGCCTGGACTATTCCTCCCAAAATTTGCGCAATTTTTCCTTCCAACTGAGCCAGACCTCAAAAACAGTCACTGTCAACTTGGATTTCCCATCTTCATCACTTAGTGACTCTTGTGAAGATTTCATCAAGAGTACCGAGAGCCATCATCCCTCTTCACAACCTTTCTGCCTCTCCCAGTCACCTGCATCCGAAATGATCATGTGTCATGGTAGACTAGGAGGTTTTGGATTTGATTTCGTCTCGTCATGAGTGACTGCAGGTATAGGTACACCAACAAACATGGAAATACGATGAATGGGATGAACAAAGAGAGCACATGAAAAAGGACATGTTCACCAATGGACGAACGGATGATGCATGGAAAGAGATGTTCTTGTGAATGGATGATCATGCAAAGATATGTTTGTGGATGGACGAATGTGAAAACATGCAAGATGTGCTCACAAATGGATGAACGGATGAACATGCAACTTTTGCAAACATATGAGCCTGTCAAGCCTTCCAACATGCAAGTAAGGAGCAACATGCCTAAGCATCATCAACTGAACCAAAGACCATCAAAGACTTTGCACACTTTGCCATGTGGAGGTGAAGATGTGATACACCATGAAGACATCCATCACCCAACAACACTGTAGCTTGACATGCATTCCAACAGCAACATGAATGTACCAGCACTATCATGTCGAGTCATGTCATGAGTCATGTCGCCCACATCTCCACTATGGGCTATGTTGTCAATTAATGTAATGTAACGTGGAAGTCCAAGAAACCCACTTGTTGTACAAATGGTCATGTAAAGTAGAAAAGTCAGGGAAGTCAAATAGTCATGAGGGTAGTCGAACAACCACAAGGGTCAGTTTCACCCTTGGCTATAAATACCCCCTCATTTGTACATGCAAGTAATTTTCACCTCAGCTCCTCCCACATAGCCAAGAGAGTCTGTAATCTTTTCTTTGAGGAGTAAGTAGTGGCTCCAATGCCTTGCACTTGGGGTTAGTGATGTATGGTGTAACGATGTGTCTTGGAACTTTTTCTTAATTCAGAAGCCTGCCAACAGGCCAACACATTTTCACACGTGTTGTAATTGCTGTAAGACTAATATTTAACCCTTGTGATGCATGTTGCTTTAACTTGTGTTCTACATCTGAATAATTTCACTTGTTGTAATACATAATCTATTAATGGAAATGTGTTGTATACGCTGTTAACGATGTCTCGCCCATGTAGACTACTCTCCCAGACATCAGACAAACCTTTTGACATAAAACTTGCTGTAACAACCGTTGCACTTGTGTGGACTAATCCCGTTATCTTTCCTTCTGTGTTGTGACTGTCGCATCCATGTGGATTGTTCCTCCGGACTCTGTGCATGTCATGTTGTGTTATGTGTTCCTAACAGAGTTGGGACTTATCCCAACCGACTTGGGACTCACTACCACCCTCTCCCTCTACAGTGAAAGAACCATTGAAACAAGTGACACTTACACTCACCAGGAACGCGAACCTCATTTCTCAAAAGAAAAAGAAGACCACTCTCCCGTGATGACAAGTAAGAGTTGAGGAAATTCTTTAAGATAATGGCATTTGGGCCATTGTACCGAATGGGACTCCTACACCAAACGGTGTGAGGTCTAGTTGGGACTTCATACCAGGGAGATCCCCTAATGTTGGCGGGTCCAGCACCGTAAACACCTATCAAGAAGATGAAGACACAAATATTTAGTAATCACCAAATTACAATAAACTAGGACTTGGACTTGAAATTAATACCGATCTTGGTCTTCAAGACATCACGACTTGGGCTTCAAACCAAGCATGAACTAGATCCTCAAATAGCATAAATCAAACATAAAACATGACCTTAAAATAAACGAAATCATCCCCTAAAACTCACCCTTCAAAAAACGTACTCACCCTAAAAAATAGAAACCAAACAAACCAAAAATCCTTCCCAAGAGCAATGCCAAAAACCCTTCAAAAGGTGTGCCAAAACCCATCCACAAAAGGCTGCTTCAGTTTGGCTTCACTTCACTTCTTCTTAATTCATGAGGTATGAACTTCGAACTTGATCCTTCATTCTCCTAAATATATAACTGAAATCTTGAGTTGGGTGGTTATAAATGCTCCTCATAGCTATTTATAGTACATTTGGATGATGGGTTATGGCCAACTTGTCCACTGGCTAGGCTGACTAGTGCAACTAGAAAAATGTATAGTGAATATTCAAATATTCATATATTTTCAATCATAATTAGTTAGAAGGTATGCCATATATTGTTGGAAAATTTCTTAGAATAAGTTTTTTAACATATATCTTATGCTCCCATTAGAGCTAGGTGTAAAAATTCGTTCAAAGATAGGGTATCCAAATGGGGCTTGCTTGTACTTCCGTTGGGTTATCTTGACAGGAAATTACATATATCCTCATTCCTATGGAATTGAAGGGAGTTCAATATACTGTTGGATGTTAGAAAATCAAGAAGGCAGAAAGATTTTCTTTATGTTTTTTATGAGAAAAATTACTTTATATCATCTACTAGAGTAAAAATTCTGGAGATAACTCCATAACTGATCCAAAAGGCTATGGTATACCCAATTACTCCTGAGCTAGTAAAATTTACTAAAACAACCTTCTTTTACAACTATAGAACCCTCCCAGCCGAAGAATAACAGGATTTCTTACAGATGAATTTGGTCCCAGGCCACCAATCCTTACCTATTGCTGATACTTTTCTAGTACCCACATTTATAGAAGTACCGAAACCCATCCTCACTGTAATTGCCCAGTTGTTTGGGGAGGATGATGCCATTATTGTCACCAAATCCACCATAGTGTTTCTGAGAATGATGATGAAGCCATACCATCTTTTTGATATACCTTCTTTCCTAGCTGAATCCATCAAATTCTAGCTATACCATTTTTGTGTCACTTCATTTTTTAGATATTACTCCATGATGTTTTATTTGTTCCTATATACCCGTGTAGATGATTTTGAATACCTAGGATTTAGTCTCATGGGTTCAAACAAAAATCGAAAGTTTTTCTTTGATTGGGATGTTGTTGTTAGGAGGAAACCCAATAATGAGGTTTATTCTCAATTCATATCCACTTATATGTCTACTACATACAAAATCATCTACAATGTCTCCCCCCCAAGAATTCTACCTTAACAAAAAGACATCGTCCAACTTAGTAAGTACACCAAGGTGGGTGATTGGTATTTGTTCAAGGATTACACTAAAATTAGGGTTATGGGTGTGAGCTCCCTCCCTTTTAAAGTAGTGGTATAGTGGTTATACTACAAATTTGCACCATTTGTCTATCACTTTCTAGAGTTCATTTCATGGCTTGCCACATCTTATGTGGAAGAGAAAAACCACTTTATATCATCTACCAGAGTAAAAATCCTAGAGATAACTCCAAAGCTGATTCAAAAGGCTCTAGTATACCCAATTACTCCTAAGCTACTAAAATTTATTGAAACAACCTTGGTTTATAGCTATAGCACCCTCCAAGATGGGAAACAACAGGCTTTCTTAAAGATGATTTTGGCCCCAGACCACCAATCCTTACATATTGCTGATACTTTTCCAGTACCCACATTTATAGAGGTAGTGCAACCCATCCTCACTATAATTTCCTAGTTGTTTGGGAAGGATGATGCCATTATTTTCACCAAAGCTACCATAGGGCTTCTAAGAAAAATGATGCAGCCACACCATCTTTTGATATATCTACTTTCCTAGTTGAATTCATCAAATTCCAACTGCACCATTTTTCTGTCACTTCATTTTTTAGATATTACTCCACGATGTTTTATTTCTTCCTATATATCCATGTAGATGATTTTAAATACATGAAATTTAGTCTCATGGATTTAAACAAACAGGGAAAGCCCCTCTTTGATTGGGATGTTGTTGTCAGGTAGAAACCCAATAATGAGAGTTATTCTCAATTCATATCCACTTATATGTCTATTTCATACAAAATCATCCACAATCTCTCCCCCCCGAGGATTATACCTCAACAAAAAGAAATCTTCCAGCTTAGTAAGGACACTAGAGTGGGTGATTGGTATTTGTTCGAGCATTACACAACATTTAAGGTTTATGGGTGTGGGCTCCCTCCCTACCATTTACCTATTTTTATGCCAATCAGAATATTTTCCTTAGAATTCATCAGAAAAATCCTACATGTGGATCAAATTCACTTTTTTCCTACTAAGAGGGGTTATATGTTCAAATTGGGCAAGCCAATAAGTCCCTTTATTATAAATACCAGGAAAGCTCTTTAATCAACTGAAAATTTATTTAAAGAACTCAATTATGAAATGAGAGATATTTGGCATTATGACCTCCATGGTATCATTTCAAAGAGAAGGAAAAGCATTAATGCCTCATCGTATGATCATTAATCCAATCCAGAATTTAAGTGGAAATATAAGTTTGATTCTTGACCTATTAATACAGAAATGGAGATTGAGACTCCAACAACAAAGGACAAGGAACAAAAGAGAAATGTAGATAAGACTAGAAATGTGGAAATGGAATATGTTCACTCCAGCAAAAGGATCAAAACCCAGAAATTAGTGGATGAAGAGATTGAAACCTAGTTGACCAAGATAAAGCTATATCAACCAGGCTTCCACGTGACCTTAGAATACCCACTTCAAACTTCTACCTCTTCATCTACAGAGGTAGCCCTTCTAAGTTCCATTGGGAGCTCGACAATGATAGAATCTATTTGGGCTATAGGGAAGGTGATAGAGGAAAGTAACAAGAAGGTCAAAGAAGAGATGCAACAATAGATGGCATCACATTCGGTCCCCTACCAAACCAAACTCTTGGATGCTATGGACCTGGAATGGAATCATATGAATTTTTCGCTACACCACCCCTTGGAACAGTCTCTCCCATCAGGCTCACAATTTAGGAATATGGATGTATTTCTGAACCTAACAAGTGTCCCTTTGGCTGACAAAATCAACCTTCATAGGCAGGTGGGAGATATGTTGTATAGTGAACTAAGTCAAAATTCTATGACCATCAGCAAAGCTAAAAAGTTGTCGGCAAAGGAAAAAAAATTTAAAGCAAGAGAAAGCTAACTCTAGTGCTTTGCATTTACAAAATGAAAACTTCAAAGAATTGATTGTAAAGGTAGGAGTGAACCTAGAAGACAAATATGCTATAGAAGACCGAAAAACTGAGGCAGAAGGTAAAGATGCATGCTAGTGAGCATGTGCAGTCCAAAGAACTAGCAAATGCGGAGGAAGAAAAAGAGATTCTAGCCAAGGAGATGATAGACCAGAATAATGAAATTTTGGCCCTCAAGTAAGAGGTAGAAGAGCTCCAACAAAAAATTGACTCTCATATTTGTGCAGCTCTTGTTTGAGAGAATTGTCAAAATTCCATGGAGAAGCTCACTAAAAGGCTCACCAAGCTGCAACTCTCAGACGCATAACTCAAGAAAGTGCACATGGATTTAGACAATGGCAAGCATACCCTTGTACAAAAGGAGAAACAGTTGGAGATTACCAAGACAAATGTAGAACTAACCAATAAAAATGCAGAGGCAACAAACCAAGATATTATTGAACTAAAAGATAGGTTGAAAGGTAACACGTCCCTCCTCTAAGCCAAATAGTTCATATGGGATGAAATAATAATAGAGGTGAAGAATAACTGGGAGTATTTAACCTTGATGGCAAAGAAAAAAGTTGCAATCAAGGACTATGAATTATTTATCCTATCTGCCAAGGAGGAGGATGAAAGAAATGCTATGATAGCTAAAAGATTCATTCAGTATGTCAAGGAAAAACCACCCAGTTATTTGAGGACCATAGACATGGTATATTGGGTAACTGAAATCTTAGAGGTATCCAAGATGATCCATAAGGACACAGCTAGATCCAAGGCCAAGGAATGTCTAGATAAGGTGTTAAAGGATGTTGTTGCGTTTGACTCAGAATTTGAGAAGAGGGTTAGAGTTGGACTTCCCAACTATTGGGACCTTGTAGGAGGATTGACCCCATGGGAGCAGTACAATCATATGGTTGTAGAGGCTAAGGGCAGAGTCGATTCCTCCAATGAGAAGAACTCCTCCTTAAAGGGAAAGCCAATAGTGAGATATCTAAGGAGAGATTTATGGCTGCTATGGCTGGTGAGGACCTTGTTTCGCACCAAGCCAAATTATGCAGGGATCACAGGTCTTAAGATCCCCTATCAACATTTCTTTCACTCTCCTCTACTGAGCCCAACACTATGGAATAAATGTGATTATTTCATCAACCCTCCACAACTCCATGTCATCGACCTAGCAACTCTTCCTCCAAAACCTCACCAGCGGAGATGAACATGTTTCTGATTGTGTCAATCATGACACTTTATTTTTTTATGTTTTGTAAATATTCCTTTTCAAGAAATGAACTCAAGTTAGTTAGGGTTTAATTAGTATAGTTGTGTAAGTAGAACGATTTCACCATTTTTGTAATGATGAATCATTAGGAGATCAAGAAATAAAATTTTGTAAGGGGTACTTGTTCTTAGACCCTATAAAAATTGTTTATGATACATTTTGAAGGGTTCAAAATTTTGGTTTCATAGGGGCTCTAGAACAGTGGAGAAAGGAACAATGTATGCTCTATTTGCAAATTAATAAACAGTTTTGGTGATTCTGGCTTGCATAAGATTGTATATATATGTATTCTCTTTTGTGTTAATTCAATTTATCTTTACTTTCTTCTCAGATGACATGTAATAGTAGTTATTGGGTGTAGTTTTATGAAATCATGGATTCATCTATGTCTAATGTTGAACTGAGATACCCTTGAGTAATAAGATCTAATGTCCTTAATATGTGCTCCATGTAATCTAAAATATCTTTCAAGGTATCATCTATTAATTTCTTACCAAAGTCTGATGCATAGGATTATATGATAAGCCCCATGTATTTGATTTATTTTCTACATATTCTTCTTTCACACTTGATGCAATGACCAACGAACTATGTGCTTCTATAAGCTAGCCATAAGAACTTGATATTAAGTCTTTTATGAGTTTCCTTTGATATCAATTGCATCTTCCCTCATGAAAGAGATTCCCAACCAATTCTGTTTTAAAAAATGTGTTCAATGTTGAATGTAAGTGAACAATTTCAGTAAATATTAAAAACTCTTTTAAGATGTCCTATGCACTGACCTCTCCTCAACCTCGGGGTTGTCTCTAGGAGCTACAACATCTTCTGGCATCATTTTCGGGGACGAATCAAAATATTTTCCCTAGGTATGACACTTGTACACACCTTTGTTATGTGACCAAAATGAGGTGTGGGTTGAAGATGTCTCACCTTGGCAACTCTACTGTCTAAATTTTCGTTTGATCACCCTAGCTTTCAAAAGTCCTCATACTCATTATAACACTTCTCAATAGAAAACTCCCCTTGTATTTGACCCTAAAAAAATTATATCAATGAGGGTTTGGAATGAGAGGACTCCCATTACTCCAGATCCTATGATATCATTACCTAAGGTGTTAACTTCCATCTCTCAGAAGGTTGAGATAAACTACTTTGAGTCCTCTTCTAAAGTATTGGAATATTCATAAGAATGTTTCCAACTGTTTACCTCATTTTCATCAAGAATCAAATCTGAAGAAGATTATGTCAGTTCACCTCCTTTCGCATTCCATACCTTCCCAGAAGTTGATGAAATCAAATATATACTTATTACTAGTCCGACTCAAAGCACTGGTAACATTTTGTCTCAGCTCCAATTAGCCACAATCCATACAAATCCTCAACCACTCCCTGTATTAAATATTCTACCACCTCCATTGCAAAACATTGTTGTCCCTGGTTTTCTACTTAATAAATATTCTTCAGTCAACTTGAAACAACCTCTGAATGGGATGCCATAATATTAACTTAAATGCATGCCAAGTTTCACTGGAGAGGATGATATTTCAACCCAAAACCGTATAGAAACAGTATGTGCATTTTCTTAGAATTTAAAAGTAGAACATCTAGACGTAGTCCTAAGACACTTTGTTCAGTCTTTGGATGGAGAGGTGAGGAAATGGTTCAAGATTCTACCAAATTCTTCAATTAACATCTGGGAGAAGATAGAGAACTCTTTCATGCATAAATGGGGGGAGAAAAGGGGCCATGGGTATATTTTTACAGAATTCAATGCAATGAAGAAAAAATATAATGAAGATGACTCATAATTTATAAAGAGGTTTAATAAATTATATAACAGTCTTCCTGCTGAAATTAAACCTCCACAAGCTTCTCCCAAAGTGGGTTTTCTGGAGCCTTTAAACCAAAGTTTTTTTTTACCCTCAAAGAAAGAAAGTCTGGTACTCTGGATCAAATCGAAACATATTACCTAGAAGTTGAATCAAATTTCACCTCCACTGAAAAGTGGAAAGGGAAGGTTGAATATGGTGATAGGAGGGGAAAGGAAGAAGGAAGTTCTTTGGGCCATGTAAAGGAAACCCGAGAATAGAAATTCAATGAGATGAACAAAATGATAAGTAATTTTTCTAACAAACTCGTAAAACTAGAGTTGGAAAAAAAACACCCCTTAAAAAATTCAACCAACTCCTAACAGAAATTTTAACCTCCGATACAGGAGGTCGCCCTTGCATCTATTTCAAAGGGAGAGAAAGGATCAACATGATCATATTCAACCTCATTTATATTTAGAAGACAATCCTGAGGAGAATGTTGAAGACACTATAGAGGTTCAAGAAAACTAGTTCTATTCTCTTTCTGACGGAGAAAATGAAATAAAAGCACATGAAGGAGAAGGGGATGACATAAGATACAAAAAGCCATGAAATGAACTCTAGAAAGTGATAGACACATGGTGAAATTTGGTAGTATAACCATTATTCCACTACTTTAAAAGGGTCCTCTCCCTTGATATGGTGGTCATACATGTCAAACAAGAGGTCCGATAGGTGGTAGGGGCATAATGGGTCAAAGATTTGTAACTCTCTGCCCATGAGAGGCTCATTTATTCAACAAGGGTTTCGCTTCCCATGCTTTGGGAGTTTTAGGAGTCAATTTCTTCATTTTGAGCATGCGGCCAAAATTACAAGTAGAAGGCTTGCAAATTTCTTGGTTGATCGGGTGAAATTCGGAAGAATGGCGTTGGTGGAGCTCTATAGTTTTTTGATAAGAGAACGACATCGTAGACCAGTGGAGGGATGGGATAACTTCGGTACATGAAGTATATCTTTGAATTCATACAGCTAATGGGTCGAGTCTTTATAGGTGGAAGGAGATGGTCATCTGATGTTAGGCGAGGTCATGAGGGGAGGATGTGTGGCAGAAGGTGATTGGAAGGGGTGACAGGAAAACACACAGAGGTGATACTTTATCGTTTATCTTAGCACTCGCTTACTGGAATTTCTGGTAACTCGGCATAATTTTTGGTGGGTGTGGTCCCCACCTCTCTCCGACGGGTGGATGAACAGGAGGTGGGATCAAGATAATACCCCCTAGAGTTAATCCAGGTGATTTATCCACTTAACTTGCCTTGTTGAATTTTCTCTTCTAGGCGGTGGTGCCAATGTACCAGTCACGGCAATTCCCCCCCGCAATGCCTCTAGGGTTTGGTCAAGCTGCAATGAATGTTGATCCACTCAACACTTGCTTGACTTTTTAAAATAGTCCCCACTTTTTTTTATGCCCACCACTTCTATTTTCTACACCCACCAAGGAAAAGGTTTTTCTGATGTTTCCTTCTTTCTCGAGGGCATTTAGTGCACTTCCAACACCAAATCCTATTCCCTTTAGTTATTCTAGATTGTATTTATCCTTATCTATACTAAGGTGAAATATAGGACCATTCAACACAAATACAAAATAGGTATGACAGATAAAAATACATTCGTTTCATTCAAGTCCTCATTCTCCTCCTCATTATCCTCATGAGAAAGTTGCTTCAAGAAAACCTTAGTTGATTTTGGGCATCAAATTTGATTTTCTAGTTTATGATGGGGATCTTAATGCTAAAAGGATTAACAATTGGATTTTCCAGATGGAAGCCTATGACTGTGTGTAGTAGAGCATTGATGAAAAGGTAAAAATTTAGTTAGCCTCTCTTTGAATGGAAGGTATTTCATCAATATGGTGGGAAACTAGACTGCGGGAAGGTAAAACTTTTTCCTCTTGGTTTGAATTTACTTCAGAATTGAACAATCAAATTTTCCCCTAGAACATAATTAGAAGGAAATAATTGAATGCTAAACTATGTGGAAATGTAAAATCAAAACTATAAAAAAATTTAGAGAGGAATTTACAAAAAAATCATTGGCATTAAACACTCCACTTAACACATAAGAAACTCATTCGAAATACATTGGTAGTTTGCATGGGTATATACACTATAGTATTTTTTAATTGAATCCATCATAAATTAGGTATCTATACACGAGACCTACATAGAAGTAGGAAAAAACAATGGCAGAGTCTTCATGGAAGCCATACGGTGGAAAGTTGATAAAGATGAAGGAAAAGAGAAGCCAAAGAGAATAGCTTCAATCAACAAGGTTGATGGAAACCTTTCTTTTATACATTGCAAGAAAGCGGGACACAACAACGATCATTATTGGAGGTTTCATCCAAATCTGATGCCCAAGTGGTTCCAAGACAGGAAGGGAAAATGAAAGGCAACAAAAACTTTCAACATGCTCTAGGATTGGACTCTAGTGATGAGACACAAATCATAACTATGGGTTTGAAAGGTATACCATTTTCACATGATTATTCTCATTATTCCATTTCGCCTTCTATTTCTACAAAGAAAAGAAATAAATTTATCTCAAATTAGGGTGATATATAAATATATAAAATTAGATACCTCGTTTAACACTAGATCTCAAGCAAACCTTATATCCGAGGAAGTTGTAAAGAAGTTTAAACTAGAAACAATACCACAACCAAAACTTTGTCTTCTTGTATGGGTATGTAAAAATACTAAGTTGTAGGTGATTGAAAAGTGTAAGTGTAGTTTCGATATTACATCTAAATATGTGGATGAAGTTGAACTTTATGTGGTCACGTTGGAAATGTGTGGATTTGCACTTGGAATTCCTTTTTTGTTTAACAAACACTAGAAATTTCGGCCTAAAAGTGCCCATGAAACTTTCATGTAATTTCCATGTCATAATATGTAAACCATTAAAAATCCTTTATATTTAAAAACAGGTACATGTAAATATTTTGGATGGAAAAGAAGAAAAACTACTTTTTTTAATTGTTCTTTGGCTTATCTCCTTATTGGTTTACTCAAATTTCAAGTGTATACACTTGTTGAATTCATAATTAAATTCCACATCTAACGAGTACCCATTATGCATACTTTTAAGAAGACCCACATTGATAAAAATTGAAGAGACATTAAAAGAGTGTGTTGAACATATTTTTTTAATGTATTTTCAATTTTTATGAATGTGGGTCTTCTCAAAAATATGCATAATAGGTACTCATTTGATGTAAAATTTAATTATGCATTCAAAAAGTGACTACACCTGAAATTTGAGTAAGCATATAAGGAGATAAGCCAAAAATACAATTAAGAAAAAGTAGTTTTCTTCTTTTCTCTCCAAAATTCATAACTTTTATTTTATTATTTTAACTATTATTTTATTATTTTTCCTTAGGAGGTCAATTTTAGGATAAAATTTCCTCTAATGAAGGAAATCCACTATAGGAAGGAAAATGTGTATCACCTTTTCAAGGATGGCATAGAGTACATCATCCAAGCTCATCATACGAAGGATGATTCCTTGTTGGTGACCATAGGGAAATTGAAAAGGCTCATGAATGTGAGAAAGGGATTTTCACTCATGTCTATAGAGGTGGACAAAATAGGTGATATGAAGCATGGGTTTGAAGTGGTTGCATGTAAACCTAACTACATTGTGCTTAAGCGAACATCAACACTGAGACATGATATTTTGTCGTGGGAGCCTACTGTAGGTTTTAACCCCATACAGAAATTACCTTCATATGAATTCTAAAACAAAAAAAATAAACAATGCGAAAGCATAACACATAAAACACATATACACAAAGATTTTCCCCTGGATCCCAAAACCAGGACTACCAGCATAATTTTTCATTATGTTCCTTTCAATGTTACAACACATATTTATACATGCCGAAGCATCCAATACCATGGACCGAAAACCATCGCATCTAAAACCATGGACCAAAAACCATCACGTCCAAAACCATGTGCAAAAGTCATGCACAAAACCATAGGTAGGTCTGCCCAACCTAATATAGGGTCCAAAAAACAAAATTTTCTGAACCCCATAGAGGGGGGCTTACTTGCACCCCTCAAACCCCTTGTGACCCGCCCACTTGCAATTGGCGTAACAAAGGGGGGGCTCCGCCCCACTCTCTAAACCCCCGATTAACTACGTGGGCTAGTTGTGGAAAGAATATAACACAACCCAACATTCTCTCACTTGTTGTTTTCTTTCCACAGGTGGCCACAAGAGAGCTTAGTCATTTTTCCAGCCCTACAATGTCCATTGTTTCTCTACACCAAGATAACTTCTCAAAGCTCACATTTTTTGTCAATGCATCTGCAATATTCTTCAAAGTGTCCACCTTTACCAACAACACCTTTTTGCCTTCTATCATATCCCTCACTTAGTGATACTTAACATCAATGTGCTTTGTCATTGAATGATATGCAGGGTTCTTTGCTAAGAAAATTGTACTTTGGATGTCACAGCCTATCCTTATAGCTCCTTGTACTAACCCCATACTTGAACGCAATCTCTACAACCAAACTTCTTCCTTGCTTGCATGAGTGGCTGCCATGTATTGTGCCTTTGTAGTTGATAGTGCCACTATAGATTGTTTCTTACTCATCTAACTAACTGCACCTCCAAATAGGTTATACACATCCACTTGTAGATCTTCTTTGATCCATATCTTTGGCCCAGTCTGCATCAACAAAGCCATGAATATCCAACACTCTGTCCAATCCTGGTCTTCCTTGGTAGCACAAACCATAATCACTAGTGCAATGCAAATACCTGAAAACTCGCTTCACTACTGTCCAGTGCTCCTTCCCCGGTTTTAACATAAACCTGCTCAATACTCCCACTACATGTGCAATGTCTGGTCTAGTACAAACCATTGCATACATCAGGCTACCAACTGCACTTTCATATGGAACATGGGACATGTCCTCTTCCTCTTCTTGTTTCTTGGGACACTGTTCAGCAGATAACTTTACACCTATAGGAATAGGAACCTTCATCGGTTTACTATCCTGCATATTAAACCTCTACAATATTATCTCGGCATACTTCCTATGGTTTAACCAGAGCTTCCTCTTTGTTCGATCTCTTTTAATTTCCATGCCCAAAATATAGTTTGTAGCACCAATATCTTTCATGTCGAATTTGGAGGACAAATGGGTCTTCAAATCCTGGATATTGTCTTTGTCATTTCCAACCAACAACATATCATCCACATACAAGACCAGATAAATAACATGATCACCAATTAATTTAAAATACACACAGTGATCTTCTTTGCTTCTGGTGAAGTCAAGTCCTTGTATAAATGTATCAAATTTCTGATACCACATCCTTGGTGATTGATTTAACCCATATAGAGACTTCTTTAACTTGCATACCAGTTCTTTCCTACCCTTCACCACAAAACATTCAGGTTGCTTCATGTAGATATCCTCTTCCAGATCCCCGTGAAGAAATGCTATCTTCACATCCATCTATTCTACCTCAAAATCAAAAGCAGCAACAATAGATAAAAGTAATCTAATAGAAGTTACCTTAGAAACAGGACAAAAAATATCACCAAAATCAATTCCTGGCACCTGGGAATAACCTTTTTCTACCAACCAAGCTTTGTATTTCTCCACCTTTCCTTCTGCATTTGTCTTCTTTTTGAACACTTATTTGCTGCCAATGGGTTTCCTTCCAGCCGGCAACTCCACCAGATCGCAAGCCTCATTTTCGTGCAAAGATGCCATTTCATCAACCATGGCCTCTTTCCAGAGTTTTCCATCCTCTGAATCCACTGCTTCCTTCACAGTTTTGGGATCATCATCAGTAATAGATAAAGAAAAATTTGAATAGAAAGCAGATGGACTATACCTTTCTGGCTGCCTTCTTTCTCCAACTAATCTTCTCACACCCGGAGTTTGTGGCTCTATATCTTCTGATTCCTCTTCTCCTGTAGAGTCTGATTCTTCCTCCTTTAGCTCAAACTCTATCTTCTCGGGTTCCTTTGGTTGGACTTCATGCTTAATAACATCTTTCACCTCTCTAAACACCACATCTCGGCTTTACACAACCTTCCTTGTTACTGGGTTCCAAAGTTTATAACCCTTTAAACCATCCTTATACCCAATAAAGATGCACTTTTCAGATTTACTATCCAACTTGGTTCTTTTCTCCTTTGGAACATGTACATATGCATCACATCCAAATACCATCAGATGTGAAAGAGAAGGTTTCTTACGAGTCCATGCCTCTTGTGGAGTATTATCTTCCAATGCTGAAGAAGGTGATCTGTTGACCAGGTAATATGCAGTCTCCATCACCTCTACCTAGAATTCTTGTCCTAACACGACACCATTGAGCATGCTTCTTGCCCTTTCCATCAATGTCTTGTTCACTCTTTTTGCAACTCCATTTTGTTGAGGTGTATATGGAGTAGTCTTCTGTCGTGCTATACCATACTTCTTACAAAATTCTTCAAATTCCTTACTGAAAAACTCTCCATTGTTATCTGTCCTCAACACTTTTATCTTCTTCTCTGTCTGATTTTCCACCAGAGCCTTATATTCTTTAAACCTGTCAAAGACTTTAGATTTCTTCTTAAGGAAATATATCCATGTATTCCTTGAGAATTCATCTATAAATGATACATAGTACACAGACTTACCTAGTGATGGAACCTTCATAGGTCCAAACACATCATTGTGCACAAGCACTAATATATGTTTTGCCCTCTTACCACCAGAGGGGAAACTCACCAGATTCTGCCTCCCATATACACCATTTTCACATAAATCAAAATCCAAAGAGCTATTACTAATACCTTCTACCATACCTTTACCGTGAAGTATTTGAAGGCCCTTCTCTCCAATATGTCCAAGCCTTTGATGCCACAACATGGTCTTCTCTCCAGAGACCACTAGATTTTCTGCTCCACTTTCAGGAATCATAGAGCTATTGCACCCATCAATAACAGTGCTACCTTGTAGCTTGTATAGAGTTCCATCCAAACTCCCTGCATCAATACTAGTCCTCTCCAAACTATTTTGCAGGTATCCTTCCCGAACACTGTTTTTACACCTACATCATCCATCTTTCTTATGGAAATTAGATTTCTGGCTAATGCAAGGATATGCAGAACACCCTGAAGTGTTCTAACCCTTCTGTCTTGTAACTTCAACTTTATTTTTATGCAACTAATGATTCTAGGCTTCCTGTCATCCCCCAAGAAGACATCACCACCATCATATTTCTCATACTCGCAGAACCATTCTCTATGGGGAGTGAAGTGAAAGGATGCACTTGAGTCAATCAAACATGCCTCATGATCTACATGTGTACTTGAAGAAGACAAGTACACATCCCCACCTTCATCTGAGGTGGTTTTCGCCTGTGCAGAAGGAGCATTATCAAATCCCTTTACTTTGTCAGGAGCTTTAGATTTACAATCCCTTTTGTAGTGCCCTTCCTTTACGCATTTCTAGCACACCACCTTTATAGGTTTTCTTGGAGATTTAGATCTCCCTCTAGATTTAGATCTCCCACTCTGTTAGTGCCTAAATCTACCTCAGGCTGAGAAAGGCGAGATCTAGGGCAACATCAAACCACGCTTAACTTGGTAGCTAGCACTACCAGGTCGGGAGAGGGCTCTCTCCTCATCAATCTCAGGAAAATATGATCAATAAGGTTTGATATGGCTGATGTAAAGACTAATTTTAGGCTAGGTATATGATTAGAAGAGTTTGATTGAGTTTTATGTTGGTTGCTGGATCAAAAGTGAAAGGCAGTTTTGGGTCCGGGGAATGGACATAGTCTTGTAGAGATCTCTATGGGGTGAGGTAGGAAAATGATTTAGTATCTTGAATTAAGGGAAATGGAGAGATTTAAGACTGGTGAGGAGCTAAATAGGGCATGAAAGATTCAGGGATCCTCTTTAAACAGTAGAAAGCATAAATAACCAAGCAAACTCTAGGTAGAGCACTACAACATCAATGGATTCTACCTTTATCCTTGATTCATTTAGTTAAGATGAATAGAAAGAGATGATGGCATACATAAACACATGTAAACTTGAATTACAGAAGAAGAAACAATACCAAATCAACTTGCCACAAGAATCCCACAAAATGCTGCAAACCCTGGTCTATTTCCTTGCCAAAATGGAGAGATGAATATACAATAGTGCTCAAAGAATTCACAAGAGTCCAACCTTTTCCAATGACTAAAAAATTACAAGATATAGGCAACCAATAACTTATCTTAGCCTCTAGGGGTCGAGCTCATAAGTTTAGGAGCTATTCCAACAAAGTATAAACTGAGAAGGAAAAGGTAGGGAGTGGGACAACTTACCTCTAAAAACTAGGGAACTGATTCATTCAGTTGCAGACTATCTTTTCATGGTTGAATCTACCTCTCTGAGTGAAAATTTAGCATAATTACATCAAAATCCATCAATTCACATTAAATTACATCATGATTTTGACTATTAGAAAGAGAAAAGTCAAACTATCTTTAAACTTACTGAAACAAAAAATAACTCGAGACTAAAAGACAACTGACAAACTAGAAAGTATGCTCAAAATGGAGCTTATTCAATATAACCTACTCTAGTTGTTCCATTCATCACCTGATCAAGTGAAATGAAACAACCAATGCAACCAAGTAAGCATTCTGGCTGTTGTTTGCATTCTCCACAAGTGCTTGCTTATGAACAACAACAAAGAACTATTGAAAGGCAACTCCCATGAAAACTTGGAAACAGATCCGTTGAATGATATGGATTCTCTATCCGCCTCCAAAAACACTACATAAGGATCTTGAAGTTCATGCACACTGGGACTTAGCTCATCCAATGGATTACTTTTCTTCTCCTCGTACCATGAATGCAAACTTTCATCTGAGCTTTGTGACGAGACTCCTACTAAAAATGACAAAGAAATCGGTTGCCAGATCAAATTTGTATCAGTACACGTCCCAAGCTCACAGTTGGCTAATGGAGAAGGAATTTGACTACAAACGTCATACAAAACATCGATTATTAGATCATGAAAAACTTGAAAAGACTGCTGCAACTCATTTTCTATTGGTTCTGATGAGATTACATGATTTCCTATAGGTTGCTCATTTGAAGATATACTGTACAGTTTTCCCTTTAGAAACTGAAATGATTCAAAACAAAATGGTATGGAATCATCTTGCATCATTTGATCATATGTTCCAGCTTCCAAGTCTTCATTTGCAACTTGACAATCAATGGCATTCGGAGACTACAACTCTATATATGAAAAGTTTTGAATAAGATTTTCATTGCCCTCAAGATGGTCCAGATCAAGACTTGTCGATAGTTGATTTATGATTGCATGAAAGTTGTCTCTGATGAACCGAAACGAAGCAAAAGAAAAAAGCAAAGATCCTTCAATTACTTCAAAATTTTCTGCACTTTCCTCCTCACTTTCATGGCTAATATGCAATGGTTGATCACTGCATTTGAGCTAAAAGTGAACTTCCTCCTCCCACAAACTAGCTGTTGATTTGTCTGCAAGAGTAGCTTCTATTTGGAGAACATAATCATCATCATACTGATCAAATTGAGGCAAATCATCAGTATAAAACACATCATCAAGCATACATGTCATATCAATAGATCTCTCTTCTCCAAGACGATCTACAAAACAATCAATATCAGATCTATGACAACTGGGATAAGAAACAAAATGTTTTGGATCAACAACTTGTTCTTCTTCAATTAGCGAGCCATGGGCTTGAACATTATATTCATTCCTTGTGGTGATCTTTTGCATTATCTCTTCCATTGCACTTACCAAAATGTCAAGCTTTACCTCTAAAGATGTTGATTCCTCTGGATCTATGTTCTTCATCTCTTCTTCCTTCAACTTTGCCCTTCTGATCAGCAAATGAGCCTCTACATCTACTGCACTATTCTGCATCTCTTCAAGTGTTGCAAGATTCCTTTCTCTCAGCTGAAACTCAATTTCCAGATCAAAGGCTTTTGGGTATTGCAAGAGAGCAGATCCAGGAGGAGGTCTTATATTAACCGGCATTGAAAAGTAGACTTGATTAAATATGGTAGAAAAATGTTTTACTGTCTCCCCTAGATATCTTTTCAGCTGGTTATGCTCTTCTATAATTAAGAAAAGTTTATTTCTGACCACCCACCTGTCGAGGAAAATTTTGACTAACTACTGGAAATCTGAGACGCTTGCATCAGTTAGGGTTTCGAACCAACTCTTTACTTTGCCTTGCAAAGAAAGAGCAAAAAGACTTATACTGACATCTTCTTCATCAACTTCAAAAAGGTCAAGGAAAGACTCAAAATTTAGTACATGTCTCTCAGTAGTGATGTTGTCGCATTCACCATCAAATCTTGGTAGATATAGATCATGATTTTTAGGGAAAGCATGGGATATAGGAGGTAAAATCAGAGGCTTGTATCAATCTGGAATTTTACAAGGTATAGGAGTATGTACAGAAGTTGTAGAATTAGTCTGGGTCTCATGAGGCTCATCAATTTGAAGACGATCATCACAAGATTCAAAAAATGGGTCTTGATCAAGCTCAAAGGCATGCAATTCTTTGGTATTCGCAATCTTCAAAGGGAAATAATCAATTGTAGGCCGAGGATCTTTTCTCAAATACAATATACTTTGCAAAGCCTTCTTGACATTCTCAAGAAAGGAGAAGAAATAATTTATAACAAAGAACAAAATGTCTTGGATGAAATTCCAACTTGAATACCTGATCTTTCCATATTGTCCTTTCATGTTTCTGCTGGTCAGGTTCATCCTCCAGTGGAGTCCTTGGATCTGATCTCGAAACTAATTTGGAATCGCCAGGTGAATGATTTCAACCTTTCTAGTGTCTGATCGTTGTCCACCATCAAAAATCATATCTGAACTTGATTACATTTTGCTGAGGAAACTAGATGTTCATTTCATAAACTAAACCAAAGATTGACTGAAGCAGCGTTCATCTACTATGCACTTGCAGAGCAAGAGCAGTTCGAAGGCTGCCTGGCTAACTTCAGGCTCCGTCTGTAGTTTATAAAGCAAAGAACAGTAATGCACAAACAAATTTTTCTTCCCCAATGGCGTTGCCACTATGTTAGTGCCTAAATCTACCACAGGCTGAGAAAGGCAAGATCTAAGGCAACATCAAACCACGCTTAACCTAGTAGCTAGCCGTACTAGGTCAGGAGAGGGATCTTTCCTCATCAATCTCAGTAAAATATGATCAATAAGGTTTGAGATGACTGATGTAAAGACTAATTTTAGGCTAGGTATATGCTCAGAGGAGTTTGATTGAGTTTTATGTTGGTTTGCTGGATCAAAAGTGAAAGGCAGTTTTGGGTCTGGGGAATGGACATAGTTTTGCAGAGATCTCTATGGGGTGAGGTAGGAAAATTGTTTAGTATCTTGAATTAAGAGAAATGGAGAGATTTAAGATCGATGAGGAGCTGAAGAGGGCATGAAAGTTTCAGGGATCCTCTTCAAATAGTAGAAAACATAAATAACTAAACAAACCCTAGGTAGAGCACTGCAACATCAATGAATTCTACCTTTATCCTTTATTCATTTAGTTAAGCTGAACAGAAAGAGATGATGGCATACATAAATACATGTAAACTTGAATTATAGAAGAAGAAACAATACCAAATCAACTTGCCACAAGAATCCCACAAAATGCTGCAACCCTGGTCTATTTCCTTGCCAAAATGCAGAGATGAATGTACAATAGTGCTCAAAGCATTCACAAGAGTCCAACCTTTTCCAATGACTGAAAAATTACAAGATATAGGCAACCAACAACTTATCCTAGCCTCTAGGGGTCGAACTCATAAGTTTAGGAGCTGTTCCAACAAAGTCTAGGTATATGCTCAGAGGAGTTTGATTGAGTTTTATGTTGGTTTGCTGGATCAAAAATGAAAGGCAGTTTTGGGTCCGGGGAATGGACACAGTTTTGTAGAGATCTCTATGGGGCGAGGTAGGAAAATGGTTTAGTATCTTGAATTAAGTGAAATGGAGAGATTTAAGACTGATGAGGAGCTGAAGAGGGCATGAAAGTTTCAAGGATCATCTTCAAATAGTAGAAAACATAAATAACTAAACAAACCCTAGGTAGAGCACTGCAACATCAATGAATTCTACCTTTATCCTTGATTCGTTTAGTTAAGCTGAACAGAAAGAGATGATGGAATACATAAATACATGTAAAATTGAATTACAAAAGAAGAAACAATACCAAATCAACTTGCCACAAGAATCCCACAAAATGTTGCAAACCCTGGTCTATTTCCTTGCGAAAATGCAGAGATGAATGTACAATAGTGCTTAAAGCATTCACAAGAGTCCAACCTTTTCCAATGACTGAAAAATTAAAAGATATAGGCAACCAACAACTTATCCTAGCCTCTAGGGGTCAAGCTCATAAGTTTAGGAGCTGTTCCAACAAAGTCTAAACTAAGAACTAAAAAGTACGCAATGGAACAACTTGCCTCTAAAAACTAGGGAAATGATCCATTCAGTTGCAAACTACCTTTTCATGGATGAATCCACCTCTCTGAGTGAAAATTTATCATAATTACATCAAAATAAATCAAGTGACATTAAATTACATCATGAATTTGACTATTAGAAAGAGAAAAGTCAAACTATGAAGAAACTAGGCGAAAAGCATATTTTTTTGGCCAAAATGAGCAAATTTCATCCTATGCGCCACGCTGATTTCCCTATGCATAGCGCTTTTTTTCATCTGATTTTAGAGGCCTTCTCATTCACCAAACTTTCTCCAAGTGGGCTTGTTGGAAATTTCTACATGTCTACTTTCTAGAACAAGTGGAATTTCTGAATTTGGTCTTCATTTGCCCCTCCAAAACCGAGTTCTCCCAACACTGCTTCCTATGTGTCCAAAAAGGGGCAGAAAGGTCATTTTTGAGGTGTCTTTGACATTTTTGGAAGCTCAAAACCTGTCAAAATTTCTTGGCCATGTGAGGGAATTAATATTTTTCCATAAAAAATCCAAAAATGCTAAGTTTTCCTCAAAAGGAGGTCTCTAGCAAAAGCACGCGCCAAGTGGCGCAGCGCATCAGGCAGAAAAACCTGTTTTTTAGGCCAAAAATTTCAAAATTGACCAAAAGTATCCCAAATTTCTTGAAATTTGGGTTGAGTGTCTTGCATCAAGTGCTATGTTGGGCTAAGGAAGCCTTAGCCAAAATCTTGAGCTTGTCTTGCTCTTTCCTCTTCCTCAAAGCTTTCCTCAACTTGGCCTTCAAAGTTCTAATTCTCGCTTGGCACACCTTGTTTCCCGCCAAGTAGTGGTATGCCATGTTCCTCAACATATTTTTCTCTTTAATGGATTTCTGCAACATCATTTCTAGGTGCATGTTTGTCACATCGAGCCAAGATTCACGATCAGCTTGAATTTCCCTTTCAAGTGTTGTCAATTTGGTTTTCCTCCTCTTGGCAGCTTGCTAGTTTTTCTTTATGTTTTTGAGCTCCATGGATGAGTGGGACTGATGAGGGGAGGATTTGATGCTAGCTATAGGGTTTTGGGGAATGAAAGGGTTTAGGGAATAACATTTAGGGATTAGGGATATTTGATTAGGGTTTGGGATAGTGGGATTAAAGATTTAGGGTTGGTAGTTTAGGGATATGGGGAATATGGAAAGGGTAAATATAAATGAAAAGGGAGGGAGAAAATGAAGTGAGGGAGTGAGGGAATGAGTGAGTGAGAATGATGGGAGTGGGATTTAGCAGTAAAAAATGCAATTTATAAACCCTATGCAATGTTTTTTCATCAAACTGCAAAGAACTAGGGTTTCAATATTTCCATATTCAATCACGAAGAAGACTGAGACAAACTCATGCATTGAGCATATTAGAGTGTGAACTTACTTGGGCAATGAGGAATTTACAATTTTGGGAGATTTGGAGGAAGATTTGAATGATTTCAGGCCTTGAAGTCCTGTGCGCCGCGCTACCTCAATGTGTCACACCCGTTATAAAAATACATTGTAAATCACTGCCCAATGCACTGCGTTGGCTCAATGCGTCGTGCTCTAACCCAGGTGCATCCCAGTTTTTTTCAGGATACTTTTGGAGGCCTTTCCAGTGTCCAAATTGGGCATAGGATAGCTAGTTGGAAAGCTTACTGAGTCTACTTTCCAACAGAACTTGAATTTTTCAATTTGGGGTTCATTTTCCCTGTCAAAAGTCAAATCTCCTAATACTGGTCAAAATGTGCAAAATGAGGTTGCCTAAAAGCAGAGTGTTGTTGAAGTCAACTTTTGAAGGTCTTCCTCAACTCCAAATTGAGCTCATGAAAGCTCATTGGAAATATATTTGTGTCTAGCTATCATTTGACTTATCAAGAAAGTCATTAGGCCAATCAAGCTAGGATAAATATTGATTTTCCCAAGGTCACTTCAGAGGTGCATCAATTCTCTTGAGGCAACTGTATTTTTGACATTTCTCTAAAACCATGACACCTGTGTAAAAATTGAAGGGGTTTTTTATTCCTTGGCCTATTGTGGACAAAAACCTCTCTTAGTTTTCCCAAATTCATCTTTTCTTTCTCAAAAACATCATTGGAGTAAAACCTATCCCGATGTGTGGAACAAGGGATTTGTCGAAATGAAGTGAAATGAAGGGGATAAGGGGCTTCTAAATTCTTGAGAAAATTTTGGGAAGTAGGGAGGGATGTTAGGAAGCAGGGGAAAGTGTAATTTCAAATATTGAGTGAGGGGAAGGGGTCCAAAAGGGAAAAACACAGACCTAGCCTAGAAAATTGTCAAGTTGTAGCAAGAAACTAGGGTTTGTGTGAAAATGAGGAATTTGAGGGATATCAGTGATGGGAAGTGTTTAATAAGGTACATTAAGGATAGGGGAAGGTGTATGAACATTAGGATACAAGTTTTGCTGATGATTTGATCATCCAAGAGAAACTACCTTCAAAACCCTAGGAGAGGGAAATGAACCTTACCTAGGCACAACTAAAGCATGAACAAGGTGTAGAATGACCCATTGGAACCTGACATGATGATGAAAACCCTCTGAATGATGGTACACTCAGATGAATGGTGACATGGACCGAAATTTGGACAAATTTGAAAGGAGTGAAACAAAACCCTAGACCTAATACCTAATGACCAAATTTTGCTTGAAGATTCACTGAAATGACAAAATTTGACCTTGAAACCTTAAAATCACTTTGTAAGAGCATGTTTGATCACTGGAGGAAGGTTTAAAAGTCTGACACTAACACACTCAATGACTTATTTTTGTTTTTGTTCTAGGACCATCCTCGTACAGACAAGGCATCACCATTCTGGCTCTCCATATTTTTCCGTCTCATCTCCTCCATCAGTAAGGATGAGACTATTTCATCAAACTGCAAGGCAGTTGCATTGCTACCTATTGCAATAACTAGACTATCCCATGAATTTGGTAGAGAACACAACAAACTGATGCACTTATCTTCATCTGAAATTTTAATATCAACAGATAATAACTAACTTACCACATTATTAAATGCATTCAGATGCTCTGTCACCGAGTCTCCATCTTTCATCCTTAGGTTATACAACTTTTTCTGCGGGAACGATTTATTCACCAGAGACTTAGAATGGTACAAAGTACCTAACTTGTCCCACAAAGCCTTCACCGTAGCTTCCCCTGATACATTCAACAATACTGAATCTGAGACACATAATTGTATTGTGCTCTTTGCCTTCCGATCCAACTTCTTCCATTCTTCATCAGACACTCGCATTGGTTTAGTACCAGGATCTACCACGATCCACTGATCTTTATCCACCAACAGATCCTCCATCTTGAGTTTCCACAAAAAACTCTGACCATTAAATTTCTCGATCTCTATCTTTCCACTTCTCACCATCTTCTTTCACCACTAGAATCGATCTTGCAGATCTCCCATTAAACAGGGTCTACCACAAGCCCGAGCGAAACCCCTTAGCAACAAAGGCGTCCCCTTGAAGCCAAAACAACTTTGATACCAAATCAGTTTTTAACCCCATACAAAAATTACCTGCATACGAATAATAAAACACAAAAAATAAATAATGCGAGAGCATAACACATAAAAAACATATACACAAAGATTTCCCCTGGATCCCAAAACCGGGACTACTAGCTTAATTTTTCATTACGTTCCTTTCAATGTTACAATACATATTTATACATGCCGAAGCATCCAATACCATGGACCGAAAACCATCGCATTCAAAACCATGTGCGAAAATCATGCACAAAACCATAGGTAGGTCTACCCAACCTAATATAGGATCCAAAAACAAAAATTTCAGGGCGCTGCCCTAGACACCATAGAGTGGGGTTACCTGCACCCCTCAAACCCCCTGTGACCGCCCCGCTATGCAATCGGTGCAACGAAACCCCCCGATTAACTATGTGGGCTAGTCGTGGAACGAATATAACAAAACCCAACACCTGTTAAGAGGATTAAACATGTTGTTAACTCATTGTAATTAATGTATTTGTATTTTTTAATGTTTCTAATTCTTATTGCATGGGTAGTGGCTGAAGTAATAAATGCAGAAGGATGTGGGAAATTGAGGATGACCAACAATATGATTTCCATTGTCATAGTTTTTTATTTAGTTGATTGTGATGAGCTAGGTACACAGAATAGGGTGGATGGATTCCTTACAAGTGGGGAGGCATATCCTGCACTTCGTGTTTGATTAAGAACCATTTGGAGGCCCAAAATCCTCTTAGTGGGGAGGAACAACCCTAGAGGATCCCCGAAAGGCCTTAAATTAAAAGTTCCCAAAACTTGATCAAAATAGTGTCATACGAAGAACTCAATGGGATGATTCCATCACAACTTGAATTGCATCAAACTGAGCATGGATGTAAAATTTATAGTGTTATGAAGTTTATTCTAAAAAACAAAATGTCAGATAGGGTGACACATGGCATGTCCACACAGTACTATGTGGTAGGATCTACAATGACATATGGTATCCATATAGATGATGCGGTAGTGACACATGGATTTCATATGTTGACATGGCAAGACCAATGCTGGCACATGGTCACCTATTTTGTCCTGATTAGCCATTAATGTAGAAACATGTGGCACAAAAGTGACAGGTTGTGTGGTAGCTGGTTGGGTATGCAAGTGGACCGATTAGAGCATGCCATGTGGCCCAATTAGAAGGCACCATGTGGCACCTCAAAATTATCTAGAAGGTTCAAAGTTCATAGGTCAAAATTCATTTATGGTTGGAGCTACGAGGTTTAACCCCATGACCTACATGGTTGCATATCTAGGCTCCACAATCGAGCCATGGTAGTTGTTTTAATGGACAAACAATAATATTATATTTAACATTTTTTAGTTTTGATAGTGTCAAATTGGGAAATTCCATAGGTTTTACCATGTGACCCCCTCCATAATGAACCAATGTTTAACCAATACCACACACTCACCTATGAACAAGACGCTAACTCATTTTGTATAATACTGAGTAAAATATGTATAACCACTCAACAAAAGTGATTCAACGTCATGCTGTGATTGGGCCATGATGATATAGTTTTAACATGATAATATTTATATGGTAAAGTTTAACAATGGCCATGACTTTGCCTATTTCATTGGGTTGCATTATAACTTTTTTAGTATCATACATTATATGGTTGATGTAAATCACAAAATCCACAAGGGTTTGACCCCAAGAGAGTTGTAATCAAAGTTTTATATACCAAAAGATAAATATTATGCTAGACTAGTTCTTATGAAGGTATATCAGAGCCGAGATTATTCAAAATGAGTTTAAGCCTACGTTATTTTTGTAATTACATTTTTGGAGCTCATTTTTCTTATAGCAATCATAGGAGTTGAAAGTGGTTTTTCAATACCACCTCCTAGTGGCACAGAGCTTTGTTTATGCAAGTTTTTGAGGCAGATTACTCTATTGAATTGATTTTGGGAGCTTAATAAAGAAGGCGAGACTCTTGGAGGCAGGACCCTGAGACATAATCCACTATGGATGAACTCCATTATTGTGTGGTTGTCACTTCTTGTTTCTTCTATTCTCCATCTTTCTAATTATTTGTAAATTGCAACTTCAAAAGTCCTTTTTAAAGCTTGTTTTAAATTAATTTCTCATGTTTTAAGCGAGTTAAAAGTAATAATTGACACTTAAAAATTTGGATGAACCAAATCACTTTAAAAGATCTCGATTAGTGCAAAACATTAGTTTCTCATTATAACCATTTTCAGTCTCTTTGGTGGAGCCTGACCTTTGGGCCTCCATGTAATCTCATCTCATTTTTCCTCCCAATGTAATATCATAGGGCTATCCCCTTCCCAAGTTGCAACATTAACATGCACAACCATTGACAAATGGATTCTCTGTATCACACCCTATTCCCTCTCGACAGAACAAATATAGGGGTGACACCCATAAGAACTTGCAATGTGAGAGAAATATTTTATACCTATTAATGGGAAATACTCCATCTCTTTCCCCCACCCTTCTTTCGAGCACATAAAGAAGAGTTAGGGCCCCCAAAAGGGCCATGAAGAGACTTACATGTGTGCATATATATATCTATATATATATATATATATATATATATATATATATATACATATATATATATATATATATATATACATATATATATATATATATATATATATATACATACATATATATATATATATATATATATATACATATATATATATATATATATATATATATATTGTTGAAAATTTCAACAAGAAATGTTAAAAATAGCAGTTCAAGTACCACTGCCAGACTGAGAAACAAGGAATGAAAAATGGAAGTGCTAAAAATAGCATTTCTATTTTTAGCAGTTCAGGATAGATTCCTATTTTAGTTAGTCCCTGAACTAAAATAGTGAAGTAAAATTCGAATTTGATCTTAGCAGCTGTCTGTAAAATAATTAATTAATTCATCTTGAGTTAATTAGTTAAGGAAAATAAAACATGAAGTCTATGTGGGGACATGCAACAGTTTCTCCATTAATTGAGGAATTTATCCATTAGTTAAAAAGATAAGGATGAGTTGTAATATTGAGTTGTAATTAGTTGGCTCAGTTAACTGAGTCAAGTCCTGTTAGATTAATTCAAACAGTTTGTTGAATTAATTGTGAGTTCAGTTAGTTAATGCTTGCATGCATGTGACTGCTGGTCTCCAGATAACTGAATATTCTCTCATAAATAACTCATGCATGTCAGTTCACACAGAGACCCAGTTGAGATCAAAGGAAGGGGCAGTGTACTATCAGTTGGAGGAATTTTCCTATATAGGAAAATCATCCATGCAGAAGGAATTATCTCCTTCAGGTTTGTGCAGTTATTTCTGAGCCAAGTGAGCAGTGTGAGGTGGGAATTCACACATGTGGCTTCACTGGACACCAAGAAAAATTGCGCAAAGAAATAGGAGGCTTGGAGGCCAAAGGAGAAGGTTTCAGAGAGGCCTTTGGCTGTCTATGAGCAGAAGAGGGATTGCAGAGAGAGCATGATAGCTTGTGAGCTGATTCTTTTTGAAATCCAGACTATATTTCCACTTGTATGATAATACAGAGTTGGGGTTTTAGGCTAATGTTTTTCCCGGGTTATTTATTCTATGTTATGTGTGATTGATTTCTCATTCTCAGTTATATGTGTTCTCACTAATCTTGCTCATATTCAATTAAGCTTTCGCAAAGTTTGTTGTAGAATTAGATCTTGTATTTTGCTTTAGTACATTGCATAATCTGTTGATCTACAATGGGAATTTCTACATATTTCCATCCATAGAAGGGGATTCCTTTGACACTTAGATAGACTTTGGGATATCCCTCCTAAGTTGTATTATTGATAAGGGAGCCTACAACTCTCATACATCGAGATTATGATTCCATGACGTCTCGATCCAAGGCCTCAACATCTAGGAATACTACCCTCATTAATATGATATAAATTTCCACATCAATTCTATTACAACCACATATAGAGAAGCACAATTCTTTTAAATAACTCAACAAATCATGGACATAGGATATAGGTCATTTAGTTAAAATAAATTAACTAGTGAAACATAGATTCCATGCATCTCTCACACCATGGCAATGAAACAGCATCAATCTCATCAATATACACAAGAAGATACATTCCTCATCATCAGAACGTGTAATTTAACAAAAGAAACATGCATTTACGTTGAATTAATATACACAGTGGCACAAATAGGAAACTTATCTTATGGAGTAGATCACTGTCAACTGAGAGTGGGACATCAACTCTCCACCCAACCATTGGCTGACTGCACTTCTATTATTTCTCACATCCAACCATCCCCGAGTTTGATTTAGAGTTTGAGGAGGTAATTTTTTTTCATAATTTCCCAACCAATTTCTCACAAGGAATATAACCCATTTCAGGTGTTTCTCAACATCTCCCAACAATAACACCATAGTGGATCTCCAGCAACAACAAAAAAATACAGGGGTTCAAGTAGGGCACAAAGAGTCTTAGTTCAATATTAGAGAATGATATGTATGAATAAAAAGGATATTTATCAATCGTATTAATTCTGAAGGAGTAAGAGCGCACCTTCCTAGTAACTTCTCATTGGTACTCACACATGTGTTCCCCCTCCCCCCCCCCAAAGGCTACATCAGGTGTTATTAACCAAACCAACATTACATTGCCTCAAACAACCATTAACATCTCAATCCAGTTAGTCTCCAATGGTTTATCAGCCCTGGTTCAAGCCATAGCTTAGGTGATTCTCAATAAGCAAGCCCCACAAGTTTTTAGTGTGGCTACCACCAGAGCATCACTACACTAAACTCTCATATAGAATTCTACCCATAGGCATGTTTAGGACTTGACAAAATAATGCATAAGAAAAAATATTGGCCTCATAGACTCAAGGATTATTCAGTCATATCTATAGGCCTCCCCTAACACAAGGAACACACAAGTATAGAATCTATACAAGGCTTCACAACCATAGGGAAAATAAATCAATAAGTGAAAACCATGTGTCTTATTCTTCTGCTTAATAAATAGCCCCCCTCTCCCATCGTCTTACACAAAATTACACATAATGCCCCTATGCATACTTCCCAGTCTAACTTTCCTACTTTGTGTTTACTTTGTCAACAAAATCCACGAGGTATTCTACAGACTCATCCTCTATTTCAAGAGCCCATTCTCCTTAATAAATGGTTGCATACCGATGTCATCCCTCTCAATAGGGATTTAGGTGATAATTTTGATGAAAATAACAACAAGAAATGTTAAAAATAACATCTATAAATTCCAATTTAATTTGTCCTTGAATTAAATTGTGAATTAAATCAAAATTCTATTCTCATAGCAACTTGTAATATGTAATTAAGTTAGATTGACTTAATTGGCTTAGAAAACTTGAGTTGGAAGTTTATCTAGAGTCATGTAGAGTGATTCCTAAATTTTAGGGGTCTAGGTTGAGTTATTTTGAGTTGTAATTAGATAACTCAGTCTGACTGAGTTATAATCAGTTAAACTAATTCTAATTGTTGGAGGAACTAGTAGAGGTCTATTAGTGGAGTAGTGCACCAGTGCATCCTCAGTGCCACACCAGTTAACTAAATATTCACTCATAAATAACTCATGCATGTTAGTTCAGAGCAAGACCTAATTAATATTAGAGTTCAGGGATAGTGTACTATCAGTTGTATAATTTTCCAAGTTGTACAGATGGTGCATGCAATCCGTTGAGGGCATATGGATGGATTGCACAGTCATGGGTGGAGAATTTCCACATTAAATAGAGGTTAATTCTCTCAGGAATTGCACAAGGAAGTAGGGGCTTGTAAGACTAGTAAACTAACTAAGTGTGTGCCAGATTCATCCTAGGAAGCAGAGAGATTGATTATACTTGTGCAGGAATTATTCAGGTTGAACAAGCATTGTATTTTCTTCTCAAATATTTTGGTTAATGTTATTGGGTGTGGAGCCTAATTATCTTCTTTATTAATAGGTATTGCTGTGTTGGACCCCAGTTCATAATGTGGCGGCAATGTCACCCGTAAATGTGCGCCACCAGGGAGGGGGAGAACGAGTATTTGGAGCCCCCCCCTTGGTAGGGGATCACGAGCAGCGCCCCCGAAGATAAAAATAGATGTAAAATTGCCTTGTAAAATGTTGTAATTTCGTAGTCAATCTGGGCCGTTCATTAGGCGGAAATATGACAGTAGAAGTTATGTTTAATTTAGGGTTTTTGTCCTGGAAGGAAACCCCTCACTATATATGAGGGAATTGTATTGCTTCTATGCAGATTGATATTCTGAGTGAGAAAGAGAGAGGAGATTGTGTGAGAGAGAAGAAGGAATTACAACAGATTTGATGTAGGTTGTATCTCTTCATTTTGTTGGATAATATAAAAGGAAGGACTAGTTGTTTCTCCATGGACGTAGCCCAAATTGGGTGAACCACGTATATTTGTGCCTGTCCTGTTTTATGCACTTTCTGTGTTTGTATTTATGCAATATATTTTATGTGTTCCATTGCTCTGTAATATATAACTTTCTAACAAATGCAATATAGATATTTGGGGTTTTTAGCAGTTTCTTTCCCCATAGAAATATTGTGTTATGTGCGGTTGATATTCTTCCTTTTATGCTTATTGTTTTCATCGGTCAATTTTGGTTTCCACTGAAGAGTAGAGTATATTCTTGTCTTCTATTTTATCATGTCACATAAGCTATTGAATCTATAGTAAAAATCTACAAACTTAAATATAAGGTATGGGTTACAAGCAAGTCCTCCTCCTATAGACCTCTGATTTTATGTCCCCTCTCATTTAGTCATCATTTATATTTAAGTACTATCTACATGAATTTACAATTCATAATAATATTTACAAGGTGGTTCACAAAAAGGGTTGTCACACTAATACATAGGTTATATATCAATATTAGGATCTTAGATCCAAGAAATAAAGCGACATGATGAAAACTTGAAGCAAAAACCAAAAAGTGGCCACTTATATGGGTTATTAGGCCTTGCAGGTTTTATAGGGAGTGACTAAAGGAAAATGATTGCTCCTTGCAAGCTTATCAAGAAGGATCCAATTTCTTTGTCCCTAACCTGGATGGTGTGATCATGTAGAAAAATTGGAAATTATTCTTGCCTAAATATTAGCCAAATTTGAGATGGATCAGGATAATACCTACCTAGATAGAGGAAGGAAAATATAAATTGATGCTAATGACTAATATAAATAGAAATGGAAATTATTTTTTAATAAATAAGGAAGAATATATATATTATTCCTTAGTGGAGTCATTATTTTTTTATAAGGACCTAATATATAATATGTGATATATAGATCAATGAACAATTGATGTCTATATCTAAGAAAATTGATCCTTAATCATAGCTATGGAAAGATACTAGAATGAACACCTTAAAACTATAGTTTGTCGTTGACTAATCCAACTATTGCAACTCCATAGGTATGAGCTATAACTCCTACTACTTACTATCTACATGAGAAACCAAGGAGTATCGGCCACAAACCAATTTGGGCATATAGGAACATCAATCATCCCTACATATAACTTGATTTACCCAAGAAAAAATAATTTGAACAATCACTTGTGTCAAAATTTAACATAACATGTGAGAAAAGGGAAACCATTTAAATCTATATTTAAAATGAGAGGAGATTACAACAACCATTTTACCTTGAGTCTTGGTTGAGGCTCATTCAAGCTCCTCTTTTTAACCCTTGCTTGGCCCTCACACAAGTTTGAGAAGTATGATATCTAAATGTTGGAGAGTATTTGATCAATCCAATGACATAATTTTGCATATGACTCTTCCTCCTTTCTCCCATGAGAGGCTCGCCTTAAATAGTTTTATGGAAGAGGCTAGAGTATGGCTTTGTATCTCTAGAACTTGAATTTAAATCCAATACAAGTCTCAAAGCTCCTAATGCAATGTAGCCAACTCATCTAGTGTTGATCTCCTTGAAAATTCAAAAATGTAGAAGGATTTTGAGGAAATTTTCTTTGGGTTTTCTCTCCTATTTATTACTTCGTGCTAGATCAGATATCTCATCATTCTATTTCCATGATGATGAACCACATTGGATGGTTTGAAATGTTGACAAAAATAAATGAATATGATGGAACCTGAAGAGATAAATAAAAAAATCAAGTCACAAAACCTTAAACGCAAAAATCATGGGTTTGCTAGTAATGTAGCAAATGATCGGTGACTCATTTCAAGTAATGTAGAAAATGTTTGGTGATATCTTGCTAATAAAGTAAGGAAAAACCATCCTCATAAATTAGGAAAATTGATGAATCAAGAATGGAAAAGTAATGCTTCAACACAATCTATATAGTAAGTCCTTTCGAGGCTCAAGAGTGGTAAATAGAGATATAACATGTATGATTTTCCATGTCTCAGTTTCATATATTTATATTATTGATTTTAGATTTCATGTTACATTTTTTATTATTTTTTACCATAATTCAAATACAGTCTTTGATATGAAAGTTCTATACAATATACCATATGCATTTTGTTTTTACATAGTAAATATTCAATGTTTTAACTAGGAAGTTAGATAGATGAAAGAAGCATCATCATTCAAAGATTCCAAATAATATAACAACAACAACATAGAAGTAAATACTTACAAAATGTCTTTTTATTATAGTGGCATATTAAATACTTTTACTTATTTTTGTATGACCTTTAAACTAGGAAGTTAGATAAATAAAAGAAACATCAACATTCAAGAATTCCAAATAGCATAAAGCAACAACATAGAAGTAAATACCTACAAAATGTCTTTCTTTATAGTTGCATATTAAATACTTTTACTTATTTTTCTATGTTCTAGTTAAAATGCTAATTCCATATACAATTATTTTTTAGTGCAAAAGAAATGGCAACAAGCAAAATTGAAGAAACCAACACAAACCAACAATCCAAAAACTATTTATGGGAAATATACCAAATGGGATTCATTTAACTTGTAAAATTATAGAAGGACGTTTATATAGTATTTCTTATTTATTTCGTAAAGTATATTTTCAATAGAAGACTTAAATATTCACATAATCAAACAAGTATTCAATGATGTTATCATGGCCATATAAATAGTATATATTGGGAGAAATCAAATAGAGCACATAATTTTTTTTTGTGCTAACATGAGATTTGATAGGGCCATGATGAAAGTAACGCTCATTGTTTCTATGCACCTTATTTAAAGAATTGACCAAACCTTTTAAATAACAATGAAATACCCACTGCAAATTTTAAAATTCCTCCTTTTGTGCTAACATGAGATTTGACAGGGCCATGATGAAAGTAACGCTCATTATTTCTATGCACCTTATTTAAAGAATTGACCAAACCTTTTAAATAACAATGAAATACCCACTGCAAATTTTAAAATTCCTCCTAAACTATTTATAACCATGGTGATTATTATCTTTTGATACCACTAGATGAAAAAGTATTTTGGAAACAATAATTATGGTTTGTAAAGGCTACAGTGCCTTTCCAGACACAATGATTAAACATCCTGAAGAAATGCACATGTCTATCCTGTTAGAACAATTATGGTTTTTTCCACACTTGCTACAATGGTTCGCATGTAATACATTCAACAAATAAAAAATGAAAACTTAGATAAAGTGTAAAGCAATTGTTCAAATTTCCACAATATCGTTTTTGACTTTTAAATACTAATATATTTTTTATCAAATTATATAATCACCATAAACTTTATTAAAACAATGCGAATTGTTTGATCAATTTGAACATTTCTTTTACTTCAATGGAACAACAATCAGAGTAAGGAAAATTTACTAAAATGTTTTTCCAGAATATTAGAAAAAAAGAGATATGAAAGAGAATACACTACACGCAAAATAGTCCAGGTTTATAATTGAACTTTGATCAAAAGCTACATAGGATCTAAAAATATAATTGCATGAACAAATGTTGAGTATACGTTCATATACCACCTTCATAGACATGATTATTTTTAGACATTTTTTTATTTGTTAGATAGTCCAATATATTAAATATTGCATTTTATAAACAAGTTTAAGGTACACCAACAATATCAAATATGTATTAAACCCTTTTTAAAAACTCTCTAGGCCATCTGTAATTTTGCCGTCATTACACCTAACTTGTTAATATATGAAATGTCTCTTTATTCCTAATATTTTCCAACTATTATTATAAAAACCATCAACAATATTACTATAAAATGCATCATTAGTAATCATATATTGCAAGATCACTTTTTTGATCAACACATAACACATCTAACCTATGAAGTCTATCTTCAAAGAAAAAAAAACATTATTTTTATGCTACATGACTTTCAAGTGAATAATAATTCTCCACTAAATGAAGGCAATTTAGTGCTACATGTATTTTGAAGAAAAATGTAAAACTACTAACTTTATTTATTCATCAATGATGTGAAAGATTGTTCTGATTAATTCTTCATTTTGCAGGTTCTTCTATTGTACTTGAATGAGAAGAAATGATGACTTCTAAGTCTAGTTTGTATCAACCTCTATATGATTCTATATTACACTTAACCTCTCTAGTATTCTATATTACACTTACATATTTCATGACTAAAAATAGTGCTCCATTCTTCATTTTGTAAGTTCTTCTATTGTGCTTAAACGTGAAGAAGTGGTTCCTCCTAAGTCTAGTTTGCTTAAACTTTTATAGTAATTTATCTTGTATTTCCTCGTAATACTAACTTGCATCAACTTCTACGAGATTGTATATTTCTCTTATGTGTGATATGAACATAAATGGTGCTTCATAGGTCTAGTTTACATCAACTTTTATAGAGTTGTGTTTTTTTTCTGGTCCAGGGAATGGCTAGAAATGAAAACTTGCATCAACTTCTACGAGATTGTATATTTCTCTTATATGTGATATGAACATAAATGGTGCTTCATAGGACTAGTTTACATCAACTTCTATAGAGTTGTGTTTTTTTTCTTGTCCATGGAATGGTTAGAAATGAAAACTTTGATTATGTTAGGGAGATCTATTTTAATGAGTTAAATGATGGTACACTATATTTTCATTCAAAAAATTTCATTTGTTAGGAAATATTATATAGAATTTTTTTTTTAGGTATTTTTATTGTTTCTAGGTGAGCATAAAAAAAGTTTTTCTATTTATCCTTGTTATTTCTAGGTGAGCAAAAACAGATGCAAGATTTGATTTTTTTAGAATATGACTAGTTCTTGTATAAAAAAAATCTTAGGCATCTTCTACATCTAGGAAAGTCTAATGTTTTATATTTTAATATATTGATTTTAATTTTCCAAGGTTTTAATGTTTTTCTATTAAGGTGTACATATGCTTTTCACAAAATAATAGGGATTGAGGCTTTATAGACTTTGAAGATAAGTTGGATTTCTCATTTGGAGGTTCTATTGATTAGGTATAGCATATAATTTAATTCTATATTGTACTAATAGTTTAATACAATTATAAAAAGAACAATGAAATGACACATTAATCATCCTTCATATTTGCATTTCTTCGTATTGGGGTGGATTTTTCAAAAGAAATTTAAACTAGCAAAAACATTTTTGATATTCTTCAGGGTTCACTATTTCAATGATTACTTATTTTTATTTTTATTTTTCATTTGCAAAATAGATTATTGTAGTCAAAAGAAAAATAACATAGCATGAAAGGTATTTGAAGGAATATAAGCGGTCATACCCCCTTGGATTCTCTATTTTTTCTTACCTTTATAGAAAATCCCAATGTAACTTATACTTTGTGTCGTTTTGTACTTTGATAATCAATCACATTATGAACAATTTTTTTTGTCCTCATGGTGGAACCATTTATTTAAATTCTCCTTATTTCTAGTTATGATCCCCGTGGTTGAACCATTTATTTAAATTCTCCTTATTTCTAGTTGTGATCCCCGTGGTTGAACCATTTATTGAGATTAAGTATCCTTATTTCTGGTGTTTATTCCTATTGAACCATTCATTGAGATTAAGTATCCTTATTTCTAATATTGATGTTTTAAACACTTTTTCAAAATATACTAAAATGTATGAAAGTAAAGAAACAATAACAAAATAGAAATTATACTACCATCATATAGAATAGAAAAGTAAAAATAGTTTCATTTGTAATTACTTTAAAAGTATACTCTTAAATCATCTACATAAAAGTAGTTGTGATTTCATTAGAAACTGTGAAATATTTAGCATTAATTTTCTATTTTTGTAAGAATGTAAAATTAATTCCCCCAATGTATTCTCATCACTGTTGTGTCATTGTTAACCATTTTTGTTTTCCCATGATTGAACCATTTACTAATATTAATTATTCTTATACTTTAAGTTGATGTTTTAATCTCATTTTTCAAACATACTAACATAACATAACTTATCTTTCCACAATATAAATGGAAACTAGTTAGGAAGACACCCTTACATCATCTACATACAAGAAATTGTTCTGTCATGGAATTATACAAAATATTTAGGGTTAATTTTTTTTATTTTTATTTTTAATATGGTGTAAGGCCTTTCCCTTTGAAACCAACTCCCTTCCGTGCACTCTTGTCATCCCTCTGTGTCATTTGAGAAGGGAAACCAACTCCCTTCCGTGCACTCTTGTCATCCCTCTGTGTCATTTGATCCATTGTTAGATGACTAGATTATGCTAGTCCATTGATTTGAATTACACCGACACACGCAGTTTCTATTTTCCCTTTGTGCAGAGGTAATTGTTGTATACGATTCATGTTATGTGTTTTAGTGGCGAGGGTTTTCCCACATCCTTATGGAAACTACCCTACGCCCATCCACACTATCTTTCTTGCCGCGGGCGAGTGAGCATGATCTTGGTCGGATAAGGGGGATTGCCATGGATTGCCTTACCATTCTCATATGAAAATACAAGGAAAAAAATTGATCAAGATTTTCAGGTTGATAGCATTCCGTGCCTGGTTGTTATGGAGAAAAGGGGTACAGTTATATTCCTCTCATCCTAGTAGTGAAGTTTTATTTTTATTATCATGACTATTGAGATTCCCTTGTTGATATTCTTTAGTAGTCAATTAATAGTTGTTTGAGCAGTCCATTTGCTGTGAAAGGAAATGTCACAGTTAGTTCTGAACCTTCAAGACAACGTCAATGGGTAACATGGGCAGTTCAACTTGAATGTCCTCAACATAGGATCATCCTTTTAGCAAGTCATAAGCATCGATTCATACAGTATGTAATGATAAATCAAGGCTTTCTAAAATGGAAAAAGGAAATCCCGACTTCTTGACCTGTGCTATTTTTTGTATCAATTTCTTATATCTATTGACAATAGGTAAACAATGCTTACTAGCAGCAATGCAATGGCACAAGAAATTAATCAATGTCAGAACAACCTTCATATATTGTTGTTGTAGATGATGTAATTTGAGATTTTCTCACTCTGACTACTTCCCAGGTAAGCTCTCTTATAACCCTATGTCTAAATAAGTTTTGCATTTGACATTTAAGTTCCAGCCCATTATTCGGCTTACTGCATCTATGGCTTTCCATTGGTTTCTACTATGACCAGGTATTGTTGTTTCCACTTGTGACACCATTTTCGACTAGGATCTGATTAAAAATATTGGCCACTGGCCCACTTCTAATTCAACTATTCAGAATTCTTACAGGTCGGTACTCTGAGCATCACTTGGGAATCTGAAAATTTGTAATCCCTAAGCTAGGGTTTTTTTTGTCTTATGAGGCTCTCACATTTAGGGTTACAGACATTAAAGAAAAATTCCTTTATGGATGTGGTGTTAGGGTTTGTAATCCTCAACTACTCTATGCAGTAATTGTCTTATTACTGTTTAATTTTGAGACAATGTAACATGTGCCTTTCGGCATGGGTCATTCCAGAATAGACTCAACACTTATTTTTTTTTTGTCCTTCCATACGATAATAGTTACACAGAGTTTCAGGATCATCCTTTTTATTTATAATAAGGTTCATAAACTAATTTGTAATATGTAATGTTTGGCGAGGGAAATATTTTGCTTGTTCTCTTAGACCAATTAACAACAAAATTAAAGTGCAACTTGGGTTACGAGTTGTTGTCACTGGAAGGTAACAACAAACTTTCTCGGTCTAAATACTTTGCCTCCAGTGACAAGTCTCCACCTGCTATTAACACTGTTGTAGTGGAATTGCTTGCTATCTGGACTACCCCAATATTAAATTTCTTGCATTTTTGCATATTCGGCTTATGTAGCTTATGACGATCCAGAATGGGGTGTGCCTGTTCATGACGTCAAGTATTTGAGCGTTTATCTTTGATGGGTGCACAGCTTGGAAAGAATTGGCTTACAATATTAAGCAAGCGTGAAGCCTTTAGGTATTATTTTTTTTCTCACCCCTATTTTTTTCTCTTGAAATCTTGATTTGGGCATCTTTCTTCTTGATGTTTTACAAATCTGACTTATGTAGCTTATCATGATCCATAATGGGGTGTGTTTGTTCATGATGAAAAGTACGTGGAAATTATTTTTGGCTCTTTTATCATCGACTTTCTAATTCTTCTACTTCATAATTGTTGTGAGATTGGCGTTGAATAACCATGGTGGTACTTTTAAGCTGTTAGCTTAGCAAGTTCAAAATTAGAAATATGGGAACTAATTACTTTCAACTCCATTGTGCAGATGTTGTTTGAACTTTTATCTCTAATGGGTGCATAGGTGGGAATGAATTGGCTCACAATTTTGAGCAAGCGTGAAGCCTTTAGGTATTATTTTCTTCTCACCCCTATTTTTTTCTCTTGAAATCTTGATTTGGGCTTCTTTCTGTTGTTCTTCTTCATCTCAGTTCGAACAAATTTTGCTGAAATGCCTTTGATATGTTTGATCCTTGTGGTTTAATGATTGATATAACTCATAGCCATAATGATGTCTCTTCAAACACAATAATCATAAAGCCATGGAAATTATGTCAATGGCCAAGTTTGATGGTGTTTGATATGCTACATTCATTCAAAACATGTTATCCCTTTGTATACTGGCAGCCACAAGGTTCAATAACACTATAATTATAATTCTATAAATTTATTGCAAGAATATTCTATTAATTGTAATCGTAATTTAATAGTTTATTTCATATATATTATATTCATTATTATAGAGTAATATGAGATGTTTGATATTTTGGAAAGTGAAAATCATTTACTATATATAGTGATTGTTGTACCTTTTTCTAAGTTTCATTATAAATGTCAATCAATCAAGAGATAGTTACACCCAATATGGAAATTATGATTCCAATCATATGATTTTACATTTATACCCTTCTTCCACATAGAGAATTCTACCCAAGATGGAAATGGGATATTGTTTGATATTTTGGAAAATAAAAATCATTAATTTTATTATATATAGTGATTTTTGAACATTTTCTAAATTTCATTATAAATGCCAATCAATGGAGAAAACATCTAGAATGGAAGGACATTATGAGAATATTGGAGGACCATTCAAATGGACACATTACATTACCCAATGAGTAGATGACAATTTTGAATGTTGTTTCAAGAGGGGAATCTATATTTCTTACAAGATCTGCAGGCACATGCAAGAGCTACTTTCTTAATTTTGTAGTAAAAATCTTGAAAAAATTGCATGGTCCAGGCTTTGCCTTTGTAACAGCCTCAATAGGGACTATAGCATGCCATTTGAATGGAATGAATCTACATTCATTTTTTGGAGCTCCATCATTTGTTGTGACTAAGAAAGGAATATTGACATTGATTAAAAAGAAAAATAGGACTGTTAACATATGGAAAAATGCCAAGGCATTGGTTATAGATGATATAAGCTTGATTGATGGAAAGTTTTTTGATCATTTGAATTATGTTGCCAATAAACTAAGGCAACCATTGAACGGGAAAGGGGTGTGGGGTGGGTTGGAGCTAGTGGTGATAGGGGATTTCTTCCAACCCCCACCAGTGATGGGTCAGAACTTGGACAAGTTCTTTTCCTTTGAAGAAGACTTTTGGGATGAGTCTTTTGACAAGAAATTGAATTAACCCATGTTTATAGGAAGTCAGATAGGGATGTGGTAGAGATGTTGCAAGAAATACGAAGAGGTATGTAGGACTCAAAAGCCTTGTCCAAATTGAAAAACTCTCATGTTCCATCTGTGGACTATCTATGACTAGATTGTATTTGAGAAATGATGGTGTTAGGAGGGTGGATGATGAGATATTGAATTCTTTGGGGCAAGAAATCATTACTTTTAGTGCTAAGGATGAAGTAGAAGAGTATAAAAAGAGTAAGTTGAAGACTGGAATTGTTCCTCATTAGATTGATAGTTACATAGGGGCACAAGTGATGCTTGTCAAGAATATAGATACTGGGATAGGACTGCTAAATGGCACAAGGGGCCAGATTGTTGATTTAGTCGGGGATGACACAATCAAACACTATGAGTCCAACAGGGCTTTGGCCAAAGGTGAGATTTCTCTGTGGAGTCGAAAGGATTATGACATCACAATCCTGGCATGTTTATGAAGGTGAGGTGAAGGTGGCTACCCAAACACAGGTTCCATTAATTTTATCATGGGCTATTAATGTGCACAAGTGCCAAGGGATGACATTGGAGAGGTTGGAGACAAGTCTTTCTAGGTAATTTGATTACGGAATGGTATATGTAGCCCTTTCTAACATAAATAATTTAAACAGGCTAAGGCTAACAGGAGTTAAGCTATGTAAGATCAAATCAGACCCAAAGGTGCTTGAATTCTATCAGAAACTTACCAGCAATAGGGCACTATTTGGATGATAAAGAAAAGAAATGAATCTTGTAGCCATACTTCGCATTTTTGTTGACATTATTAGTTTCAGACATCTCAGGTAATTTGACTTGGGGTTTAATATTTATTTTTGAGAGGGATATGTCAGTATCATAGAACCTATCTACTTATTTTGTTGAAACATCCTACTCTATTTGGACCTCAATTTTACAGACATTTTTTTCTTAATACCTGAAAAAGTATAGTAATGGCTGAGTTATTAAGAAGATAAACTTTTGTAATCTAGTAATGTAGGTTCATAATTTTACATTTTTTGGTTGGTTATTCAAACATTGTTAAAGATATATAAGTTATAATTAATTTTTTAGTATTAAGTTTCTAGTCCAATGATCAGTAAGTAGGAAGGCAGGAATGGTACTGCCCCTTTTTTTGGCTCACATGGGAGGGTATTTGATATTATGTTACTTTTTGTTTATATTTTTTGCACAAATGTTTGGCATTGAGAGTCACCAAACCTGATTATTCTTCCATCTAGAGGTAGAGTGAACTGATTTTTCCCCCACTGTTCTTGTATGGGCCAATGTCTTTATGGGTAAGGTTTGCCCTCTCTACTAGAATTTTATGGTTTACCATTCACCCTCTCTTGTTGCTCAAAGAAAATTTCTAAGAGAGGGTGATTAGGAGAGTGCCCTCGATTACAATGACTCCATTGAATGAATTATCATAAGCAGTTGGAACAAACCTCCTAAGGCATGGTGAAAATGTGGGTGCCCAATAAACATAGAGTTACACTTTAACTACAAACTTCACTAACTCAAAATAGACAATGTGAATGTTGTTATTTGAAAACACCTGGTATGATTTTTGAAAAGCCTGAAAAGTAGCTTGATCAGTATATCAATAAGAATTGGTAATAAATAATAGACAAAATACCTCATTTCTTTTTCTGTTGGGTTGTGGTTTAATGATTGAGATAACTCATAGCCATAATGATGTCTCAATTTCAAACCCAACAATCATAGAACCATGGAAGTTATGTCGTTGGCCAAGTTTGATGATGTTTGATGTGCAACATTCATTCAAAACATGTTATCCATTTGTATATTGGCAAACATAAGGTTCAATAACACTGTAATTATAATTCTATAAATTTATTGTAAGAACATTCTATTAATTTGAAACATAATTTAATAGGTTTATTGCATAAATATTCTATTCATTATTATAGAGTAATGATGTTTGATATTTTGGAAAGTGAAATTCATTTACTATATATAGTGATTGTTGTACAATTTTCTGAGTTTCATTATAAATGTCATTCAATGAAGAGATAGTTACACCCAACACGGAAATTATGATTCCAATCATATGATTTTAGATTTATACCCTTCTTCCACATAGACAATTCTACCCAAGATAGAAATGAGATATTGTTTGATATTTTGGAAAATGAAAATCATTAACTATAATATATATATATAGTGATTGTTGCACATTTTCTGAATTTCATTATAAATTCCAATCAATATATCTATTGCAAGAATATTCTATTAATTGTTATCATAATTTTATAAAATTATTGCATAAATATTTCATTATAAATATAATATTTATATTGAACATTTGATATTTTGGAAAGTGAAAATAATTTACTATAAATAGTGATTGTTGTATTTTTTTTATTTTCATTAAAATTTCCAATCAACCAAGACATAGTTACACCCAATATGGAAATGAAGATTTCAATAATATGATTTCACATTTATATCCTTATTCCACATAGATAAAAGCAATCATTTACTAGATATAGCGATTGTTGTACATTTTTTTGAATTTCATTATAAATGTTAATGAATCAAGAGATAGTTAAACCCAATATGGAAATGAAGATTTCAATCATATGATTTTACATTTATATCCTTCCACATAAAAAATTGCATAGAAGATGGAAATGAGATATTGTTTGAGATTTCGGAAAATGAAAATCATTAATTTTATTATATATAGTGATTGTTGCTTTCAACATCCTTCAGTTCAAAAGATGCATATTTTGGCTTCAACTTCTTATAATCTATCCAAAATCGTTTGATGCGGGTCACTATGATCCTATCCATACAGTGATAAAAAACAAAATGATACAAATGTTTGCTAGAGTTTGATTTGGGGGCACAATGTAAATGGATCTTAATGAAACCCAAGAGAGTTATATCAATTGCAAGAATTTTTTAATCCCAAATAAAGTTGGCATATTAAAATAGGGTCTAGATAAATTCCAACCATTCAAGTGGGAAAATTCTTCAAACATAAGTGTTATGAGGGCAAATAAATATGGATGTTTAACCAAAAGACCAAATCAACATCTTTTGGTCAATAATTACTAAGGATATGGGTATTTTCTCTCTCTTCAATGCATTCTTTGGTATCTACCCTAAATAACCAAAAAGAGGGAGCCTCATACTATGGATATTCCTGTCATGTCATTGATACAATTTTTCAGACCTCCCTCTTTAACTAAGATCCAAAATTCTACTTACACCACCCTTTGGCAACATCTGGTGACACTTTAGCTATCATCATGGAACAGTAACAGTTTAGTGCTACTCTTTCCTAATGCTACTACCTTACGACATTTCCTTTGCAACATCTGGTATAATTGCTAGCTATAATAATGGAAAATTAAACCTCATTTCTATTTGCACTGTAAATGTGTCATTAATAATTATTTTTGTTATCCTCCTAGTTGAGACATTTATTAACATTGATGATGCATACACTTGATATAGATGTTTCAACTAGATTTTCCAAATATTATAATATGAATAAAAATGAAAAAAATAGTAGCATAGAAATAAATTACCATATTATATATATATATAGAACTAACAATAATTTCTTTTGTAATAATTTTAGAATGATACTCTTACATCATTTACATAAAAATGATTTTCTACTCCATTAGATATTACAAAATATTTAGTGTTGATTTTTTATTTTTGTAACAATGGAAAATTTAATCTAATATATATTGTCAATTTTAATGTATCCTTATCAATGATATTTATTTTCCCATGATTGAACCATTTATTGACATTAAATTATTCTTATACCCTATGTTAATTTTTTAACAACATTTTATAAATATGCTAAGGTGAATGAAAATGAAAGAAAAATATCACAATATTTACCATGTTAACCATGAATGGTGGTATGTATGGGTTCACCTAATGTTTATAGTGGTAGAAGTTAGAATCAGTGTGGGAGTATTGATTCCAATTTAGTTGTTGATTTCTTTAAATAAAAAAAAACAAATAAAAGAAAAAAGAAAAAGAACAATAAGGAAATAGAAATAATATTTTGATAGTAAATATAGAAAATTAAAAATAGTTACTTTTGTAATAACGTTTGAAAGATACATTTAATTCATCTAAGTAAAACTAATTATCATTTTATTAGAAACTACCAAATGTTAAGCATTAATTCGATACTCTTGTAACCATGGAAAATTAAACCTTTGGCTTATTCTCATTATTAGTGTGTTATAATTTCTATTTACTAAATCATTTATTGAGGAGAATTTGTCCAATTAGTTCCAATGATAAAGAGATTCAAAATACAAATGTTAATTAGATATAAAAGAGAAAAATAATATCAAATTTGTCAAGATATGGAGGATAAGGATGTTGTAGTGCTTGGCATAAATTTCATTTATGTCTACATAGTAGTAATGAAGATGATTTTATATTATATTGTAATAATGTTTTGGCCTTATAAACTTGAGAATGATCAAAGCTCACCTTGAATTTTTGAATGGTTGAGAAATAATTTTGTTTTGGGTAATTGAAATTGTATCCCCATGCATAATATATATTCTATCTTTGCACTTGCAACTTTTAAGTATGCATTTTGATGTTTGTAAAGAACTTCCCTTTTAGTTCTTGATATAAGAATGGATTTTGGAACACTTATTATACTTTTATTTCAATGCATCTATTGAAGTTACCTTTCAACAATTTATATCACTCTAACCCTATCTTGTTTTGTCGAAAGTTCCCATTAACATTTGAAAAAGGTATATTAGTAGACTTAGTTAATATATGGTACATGTTGTGCTAGTAAAAAATCCTCCATAATGCATCCCCACCCCAAACCATTCCCCACTTTATTATTTTGGTTTTTATGCCTTTAAAGGATAAAGGAATGTGGGCCTCCTAATTTTCTTGTTATAAATTTTGGCATGTACATTATGTTCTTTCTTTTTTAATTTTTGATTATCCTCAAGCTTGCATGCTTATATTTAACTAATTTTTCCAAACTTTTTCTATTCTTCACAAGCCTTTTAAAATATCTAGTGCAAACCTTGCTTTATCTATTGGGAAATTTTCTTCAAAACTCATTTTTCCCAAGAAAATTATTTTCCGCAACAAAACCTATTTCACTAAGAAAAATTTCCTGGAAATAAACCATATTTGTGACACTGTTGGTATACATTTCTCCTAAATTTTGTAATGTAATGATATTTTGAATTATAAATGAGTATATTTTTATGTAATGGTTGGAAGAGTAGTACCGCATATCCATGACCTAAGAGGGAAGAGGAAAGATAAACCTAGGTGGGGTTAGTTGGCACCTTTAATTAATTTTACTGTCAAAATAATAAGGAAAAGAAGAGAAGAGTCCAAGAGGAACATGAAGAGGCACCTTTGATAAATTATAAAAATAATTTGCACAATAATGATAGGGTTGGTTTTCCTCTTGGTAAAGCACATGAGAAGTGTCGGAAAGACCTATAAAATGGAGGGAATGAAATTTCCTAGGAAGATGAATTGTGGTATAGAGGAGCTCAAGAAAATTCTAAGTAAAATGGGACTGATTGCTTGCCAAAAATGTGCCTAGAAACCACTCAGCGTGCTTGTTAAAGAGTTGATAAACCCCCTAATTTTTTAAGTAATCCATATACCTCTTGAGCTGAGTACGACTTCCTACTAAAAATACTGAAGAAATTCCCCCTAGATTGTGGATCTAGCTTGGGGGCGACTGCTGGAAGTGATTTTGGTTGTAGTAAGTCTAATATTGGGCATAAAATCAAAGTCCCACCTTCAACTTGGACATTTATTTCATTGTAAATAAATGCATTTAGCTGAGAGCTGTGAAAATAAAACTTTCCCTTATGGAATTCAATGTGTAGGTCTAAGAAATGTTACATTGTTGTAGGATTCCAATGCATGAGGTTTATTAAATGGAATGTTTAAATGTTTTGTAGTTTTTCTTATAAGTTTTATCATGCAATTGTAGGTTAAATGCCTAAAGTTTCTTTATAGTGCATGTGGAAATATTGTATGTATTGGATGTGTTGATGAGTGCCTAAATTAATATCAAGGGATACCCTTTTTCCTGATGTGGAAATGAGAGGTTGATTCCCAGAAACATACTTTCCAATCTCTATTGATTTCTTGTATGTTTCATGGTAATTGAATGGATTATTTCATGTAATCATGAGCATGTTTCCTATTTATTACCAGTCTAAGAGGCTTGTAGATCTCTAAGCTATTTCAAGCTTGAAATTGACCCAATGGGATTAAAGTATGAATGAAGGAACATATCTTTGTCAAGTTTATTATGTAGTTAAATACTGCCTATCAGACTTGGATTTCATCACTATAATCTTAGGAAGGATAACATTTGTATATGTGTGAGTCGAATGCATATATATGTATATATATATATGCATATATATATATATATATATATATATATATATATATATATATATATATATATAGGCTGGGCTGAAGACTCTTTAAGCTTGGGAGGGATAGCATGGAGGCCGTATATGCACATGCAAATCTAAGCTCAAGAGGGATAGCGCTAAGAGCTTATTGTATGTATAAATAGACTTGTATGGAGGTGAGCAAGGGTCAAGCCTTAAGGAATTAAGGGCCTAACCTTCGAGTCAAATTAGCCCATGTGCATAGGCACTGTGTCTAAGTGCCAAGGGCAGAAAATACCAAACCACATACTTAGATGCATGTGCCACAAAGGCTAGAAGTCCAAGGCTTGGAGGAGCAGGGAGGCATGAGCCTTATGCTAATGTGGCCAACAATCACTTCCAAGGGCACACGAGGAAGAGATATAAGTGATTATATGTCATGGGAACATCATTTTTGTCCACGTGCCCTAGTAAAATTACCCTCGGATTTCCAACAAAGGTTGGTTCAGATCTCGCTAGGAATTAATAATCAGGGTGACATGGCATTCTAGGGTCTATTGGGGGGGTGCGATGCCTTGTTAAATATCCATCGTTGAAGTCCATAAGTTCTCCCCACCATTGCATGGACCTTGGATAAATTTCAATGGAGATTCAAAGGGAGGTAGGAGAGGAACCCATGAGATTTAAACATTAGGACGATGTAGCACAATAAGGCCGATTGAAAGGATTTCAATGTATTAGGGTGGAAAACATAAATATCATTTATAACATGAATTCAAACCTTACAATGCAACAAAGGGCTTGGTGGGATCCATAGTAGCATGGAAAGTGAGGTGGAAACCTGGGGGTGGACATGTGTCAGTTGAATTTGAGGGATTTGTGGGGGCCAAGTGACTTGTATCTGGGCGACCCATGGCACACATGGAGTGGCACCACGTGGAGGGTGTGACATCACCTTGACAAATTCCTAAGGAGCTTCTTGCAATCCCATTGGGATTTTATTCCTCGGGTGATGTAGCAGTGGTGGAGCCCACGTGCATGCACCATGAGTGATGGGTGGTGTAATGCGTTGTTGGAGGGGTCCATGGTGGAGGCTAAAAATCATGTGCTTGGTTAAATTATCCATGGTGGATTAATGTAATGGTTTGGTTGAATGGGGTTCCACATAACCCTTGAGGTTCTTCCTTGGTGGTTCAATGGGGGATTGCGATATAAAGCCCCGAGATTTTATCCATTGGGTGATGTGGCAATAGCGGTACCCATGTCCTAGTTCTTTGTATATATATACATTATATATATAATTTGAATTAGGCCTTGTGAACCATGGCACCATACATGAGCGGGTTGACACTTGGATTAGTGCTGCCATGTGACGATGATGTGGTAATGACTTGGGTAGCTATGTGGGAACCACATGGTAGGTTAAGTGATGTGGCACTATCTAAAAAACCTATATTTGAATGACCATATCTTTTGATTTAGGAGTTTGATTAAAGCAACTTTTATATTGTTGGAAAGTTCTCGACAAGATGATCACAATGATGTTGTCTATTTTAAGTTTTGAGGAGTTTGGAAAAGATCAAAAAATTTAGACCCTATTTCCATAAATGTACCTTAGAGATCAAATCATAAAAGTAACCACCACTTTCTACCCTTAGTAGAGTCTAAGGATAGCAGGTGGTGTGTTACAAGTGGTATTAGATCCATTTTCAACATTTTGACTGGATGGACTTTATCGTAGATGAAGTGAAGATAAAAAGTTCAACTTTAGACCTTTGGGAAAAAAATGGGTGCCCTGTTAGAGAATTAATAGAAAAGTATGTATGATGCTTGGATCTTTAGAGATGAGTGGGGCTCTAGCTCCAAGTATAATAACTTGATGTGAATATGACTATGGGCTACTTATGGCACTGATTGTTGAATTGCATGTTGACTACAATAATGATTCAACATGTTGCCTCATATGATGCATCGATAATACAAGTTTTTACTATCTTGTATCTTGAAGGTTTGTACAACTTATTGTTGTGACCTTGGTTAACCATCACATTCTTTAAATTTTTGCAGAAGTACCTACATGGGTTTGTGCATGATTGACTGCAATGCACTAACATTACTATTTAAATGGTGTAGTCTTACATGCTTTGAACAAGGGTGTATGGGACTGTTTTAGTGATATGAGGGATTTTGGGGAAATCCTTGTGTTTCTTGTACTGCATAGCATGGATTTCTTTTAATTATATATATATATATATATATATATATATATATATATATATATATATATATATATATATATATATATATATATATATATATATATATATATATATATATATATATATATATATATATATATATATATATATATATATATATATATATATATATATATATATATATATATATATATATAGAGAGAGAGAGAGAGAGAGAGAGGTTCTAATGGGGATGTGATAATCCCAACATCTGAAAGACATGTGGTAAGATATTGACCATTTCAACATGTTCGTTTTAGTTAGTAATGGTTTCCTTCGTGAATTATTGTCATCAATGCTTAATACCTGCCTAGTTTATGGAATGGTGTGTATCATATGGGAATGACTAGCTAAATTATGTAGTGTTTGTTACCTCAACATGATATAGGGCATTCATGCCCAATACTTTCTTATGTCAAAACATGGAGATAAATAACTTATGACTCTATTTGAGAATGATGGGTTTTGACAATTATTTATTTGTGCAGGAAGGTGTTGGTTGTAGCATCATAGTTGATGGTTATATATCTATGGCTTGCTTGCACAAGTTGGTGCTAGTTGTACCACTATGTTTGATAACTATGAGCTGATTATAGGCTATGTCATCATTGTTGGTCTTGGTAAAAGATTGATTTTAATTTGATGATGTTAGTCCTGATAAAAGGATGATTTCAAAAATTGATAAACATTTTGACTTTCTTTTCTTGATTCTTGAAACATGTCACTGACATGAATATGAGGTGTGTGAATAGGGTGCTAGCTAGAGTTGAGAAACCACATATAGAAGGGTGCTATATAGGGCTGAGAAACGACATGTAGAAGGGTGCTTGTTATGGGTTGATAAACCACTCATAGAGTGCTTGAAAAAAATGATAAAAAACCCATTAATGTGAAATTTTGTTGTGCTTGACTAACTGATAAACCACCTAGGTTGCTTTCCATGGGCTCATAAAACACTCATAGAGTGCTTGACATAGTTGATAAACCACCCATTACTGTGAAATTTGATTATGCTTGACTAGTTCATAATCCACCCAAGGTGCTTGTTGTTGGGTTGATAAACCACTCTTAGAGTGATTTCCATAACTAATAATCCACTTGTAATAAAAATATTACATGGAGCTGTGATGGGGTGCTTGTCGATAAGGCTGATAGACAACTCTTCGAGTTCTTGTGATGAATGATTTCCAAGAAGGTTGATAAACCACCTTAAGTTCTTTTTGTTGGGCTAATAAACCACTATTAAAGTGATTTCCAAAATTAATAAAGAACCTGTGATAAAAATATTGCGTTGAGGTGCGACAGAGTGCTTGTCAAGAAGGTTGATAAGCCACCCTAGGTGCTTACTATTGGGCTGATAAACCACTGTTAGAGTGCTTTCCACAAATAAACCACCTGTAATAAGAACAAGTTGTGTGAAACCCAACATGGATATGTGACAAAGTAGACCCACACATAAATAAAAACGGGAAACATATGCTTAGCATAAATGGCAATAAGCGGAGCAAGTTCCAGATAATAAGGAACTTAAATTAGTTGGTTTGTTGGATGACTCTGCTTCAGTAACGATTACAACAGGATGAGACTATTCTGTAAATTACTACTCCTTGACAAGTTTATCATTTTCTTATTGCTCTTGATTGTTTTAGTGATCTTATGGAAGTATGATTATTCCAAATCTCAAGTGTAGTTCATTACATTCTAAATAAGAAGGGGGATATGCACTTTCTAGAATTCCAAAAAATTGCACAGGTCTACTATTTGGATTTAGATTTGGTTGTGTAGGTAACTGAGGTCAAAGTGGAAGTGGAGTGTTTGAAGGTAATTGGAGTGATATTGTACCAGTGGTCGATTATATGGCTAAGGTATTGCCCCCATTAATTCATTAATCATTCCAATGCAGCATTTCCAATTTTCAGACCACATTGGCCCTTAAGTAGGTTGATTTGTCCATTGCAGAGGATACAAATTATTTTATTCATCTAAGAGCGATTGGGGAATGACCAATTTATGTAGGGTGGGAAACTATATGGTTGTGTATACCAAGTATTAGGATAATGTTTTTGGCCCTACCAATTTGATCCAGGAAATTTTTGCTGGGCAAATTGTCCATAAACAAACATGGAAGGGTCCTGTAGAATACCTAATGGGTGATTTTTCCATTGTCTTTGTTGTGCCACAAAATACATTGGTTCTGGCTCTTTTTAGCTTCCTTAAATAGAAACCTCAACCCATGATGTGAAGGGAAGTGATCATTTGAATGAGTTTTGGTGCAAATGGCACATGTCTCAATTGTGTCCAATGGACATTCCTTGCGAATATGATTCTTTCGACAACAAGGATAGAAAATAGCCAATACATGTTCTGCTTCAGGCTTTTTATGTTTTACCTACAAAAAATCAAACTATGCTTTTAGGGCACTTATAATATCATTTTTAAATTCTTCTAAAATATTACCAATTTATGCCCATGTAACTCTTGCACCTGTGGTTCTACTAAATCTACTGAGAGGATCATGAGTTCCAAGTTTGTTTCATGTACTTCCTCATGAACAAGTAATACACAATTTTATGATGTTATCATATTCTTCTTTGGAAATGTCACCTTACCTCATTAAATTAAGTGTTTCTATCCATTCATCTTTCATGCACCTAATCAAAGTGGTTTTCAATACATCCTTAGGCAGGGTAGTGTATGGTGATATTTACAAATTATATTGGAATCTTTCAACATACTCTTCCAAATTTTAATCTTCTTTTGACATTATTTTATATATTTCTTCCTTGAAATACTTGGATCAAAAATAGTCTTGAGGTTATAATACCACCTACCAGCCCCATGAGCCATCGTAATGTTTCTCGCTTTAAGGTAGAAGGAAATCATTTTAATTTTTGAGGTTCAGTAGGATAATCATAACCTTGACATAAAAAATCAAAATCAAACAAAAATTCTTTAGGATCTTTAGAAGCCATTCCATGGAAATTTGGAAGGTTCTGGAGTAGAATATCCTTCATTGGTGCATTAACCTACGGATCAACAATAGGATATTTTATGGTTGAAGTTTGTGTCCCTGTTGCTGTGTTTTCCATTTGGTTAAATATCTGTCAATAATCTTCAGAAATCCCATAATTAGGAGGTACTATATGGAAAGTAATATACTAATGGGGTTCCATACCTTGACCGGGTCTCATGGTACTATTCAGATTAGGAACTTCAATCTCTCTCTTTACAATAAGTGTTGCAGGTAATTCTAGCTCAGAAGGTTGTGGGTATTATTCACTTGTCTCACCTCCTCCTTCCCTTAAGTTACAAGAGTTCCCCTCACTGTAACGAATAAAATATATAAATAATATAAATATAATGTAAAAGATAATAATCATAAATAATAGTTAGTTAAGCTAGTAATTAGGTTGAAGAGGCATGTCTAATAGGACATGACTCTTCATGAAGAGACACTTGCTTGGTATATAAGCAAGCCTCTCGTTCTCATTTGTAAATCATCATTCTTATTCTTATTCACATATTTAATATAATATTTATATCCTTAATGGATAATTTGATATTCCAAGTCTTTTGGAGTAATTAATCTTAAGAAGGAACTTTGTTTCGCTTCATGTGGTATTAGAGCCACGTTGGCTGATCACCAGGCCTTTGGCTATCAACCTATCATCAACTTCGTTGCTGTATCATCAACTTCGTTGCTGTCATAATTGAAGCGTTTCGCTACATATTGGGAGATTCTCCACTTTTTAGGTCTTTGGCCATTATTTAAAAAAAAATAATAAAGAATAAATAAAAAGGGTATATAAAAAGTTAAAGAAAAAAGTAAAAAAACAAAAAGCAAAATGGATACAAAATCTCATACCAAGTATATTTAAAGCTTTTTACGTGGAGAAGCCCGTGGTTTTAGAAACCAATGGTAATTGCCTGTGGTTTTAGAAACCAATGGTAATTGCATGTGGTTTTAGAAACCAGTGGTAAGTTTTACATTTTACGTGGAGAACATTAACCGAGGTTTTAGAAACAATTGCCCATGGTATTTTAGAAACAAATGGTAATTGCCAGTGGTTTTAGAAACCAGTAGTAAGTTTTACATTTTACATTATACGTGGAGAACATTAACCGAGGTTTTAGAAACAACCCATGGTAATTTCCCATGGTATTTTAAAAGTGAAAGATATTTTGATAAGCATTGGAGAAAAAAGGTGTGATCTAAATAATTTTAGTCGTTCAAATCTAAAGATTGTGACCATACTAAGAGTCACGTCTCATCCAAATTAGTCACGACTCATCCAAATTTTCGAAAAAAAATATTATTATAATTAAAAAAAAAATACTATATAAGCCTTATATAGTTACATATAAAAGGAAAAGTGGGTCTCAAAAAAGTATATATAGTTTTATATAATTATAATTTTATAATATATATAAATTAAAATTATATAATATATATAATTTATAATTATATATATTAAAAAAAAATTATTGTTATATAAAATTTTATTAATAGAGTGAACGTAAAAAGAAGAAGAAGAAGAGAATATTTGATATATATATCTATATATATATATATATATATATATATATATATATATATATATATATATATATATATATATAGATAGATATATATTAGATTTTTATAAGAGAGAAGTGGAAATATATTTTATGGATTAAAAGAATATATACCAAAAAAAAGAAGAAGAAATTATATAAAAAGAGAGGGAAAAAAAAGGAGAGAGAATATATCATAATAAAAAAAAATAATAGAAAAAAATAAATAAATAAATTCTTGAAAAAAAATTATTAAAAAAAAAGTAATTTAAAAAAAATATTTAATATTCAAGAAGCAAAAATAGAGTCTAATACAAAAATGAAGGCCATAAGATTCCCAGAAACTGCACCTAGAGATGGTAAAGCGTTATTTAACATTAAAGGAACTCTCGCAGGAAAAGATGCTATTATTTCTATTTCTTCGGCAGAAGATGCAAATTATATAACACCTAAAATCGCAAACCGACTAGTTATTCCATCACAAGTCATAGGCAAAACCGTCACAAGTCATAGTTTGTATCAAAAATAATATTACAATTAAAACAACCTCTTTCGAGGTTCAACACTAGATTTTATATCATAACAACAAAGGATAAAGACTGGAGAATCTATCTATAATAATGAGAGATCCTGAGGATTTGAAGATTCTTAGGATTTCTCTTTTAAGTTACAATGATCTTGAGACATCCGAGAAGCCAGGTTGAGAAATCATCCTCAACTAACTCATTCCAAACAAGGTGTAACAGTTTGAGGATTGCACGGTATTCTCACACTGTTCAAGGAAACAATAGCAAATATCAATGAGCCAATAGATTCATATCAAGGATCTGTTTGTTAGAAATAGTGTTTTATTACTCAATTCTTTCAAAAAATGATAAGATGATAAATACATATAGAATATTAATAAAGTCCCTATTCTACTCATTAACATGATTTAAATTCAGAAAATCCTTTTAAAAATGATATGAAAATTCAGAAATAAGGCAAGGAAAATATGACAAATATAGGGCCCAACAATTAGTCATGGAAATAATATAACTTATTACCCCTACAAGTTTACTTGTACTTGTCAAGACTTCCTTTAATTACCACTCAAGATATTTGAAACAATGTATACTACTCATTGGTGGCTCTTATAGTGTAAGGAAGCCATGTGTTATGATAGTATTTTATATTAGCTTGGTGCATAACTCATTGTTCAAGATTTATGCTAAAATTTTCTTGAAAGCCTATTAAGGTTCTATAGGAGTAGTCCACGTGATGAGGCTCATCAATGGGTAAATTATATGGACCTTAATTCCACTCTCCAACTTATTAAAATAAAATTTTCTCATATTTCTTTACATGTTTTGTTATATCTTTCTTAATGAGAAGGGAAAATATGAGATGTCGTGTCGTGTGGTCTAATGCGCATTGATTGCAGGTTTCAAAGCAAATTTTGGCTAATTAAAGTGCAGAAAATCGAAGTAGACAAGGAAGAGGGATTTTAGGAGACTGGATCTTCCTCCTTAACTCCTCACTCACTTGAATATTCCTCCACCAGATCTCATCAACTCGGAGTTAGAAGCACCCAAGCCATTAAGGTCATTGGTAGCCAAGCCAATGATAGTTGAAGATGAATTGATCTTGAGTTGGGAGCCAAGCCTCCCTAAATTTAAAGAAGTTGTTGGTAGGTTCAGTTACATAAATAAGAATACCTAGAGCCTCATTAGGATTGGAATTTTTTTTTTGTAGCCAAGAGGCATTTTCGAGCTAAGACATTGGGATTAATGACTCTTATGTATTTTTGATATTTTAATGAAAATGAGAAGCATTCCATTGATCCAACATTGAGTTGACTCAGAGGGTTGAATCTCTTGGGTTAGGACCCAACCCTAGCAGCAAAGGCTCCTCTTTTTTGTACATGTATGCTAAGATTACATTCATAGTTAGCTGCTAAAGTGATTTTGGTTTTGTTAATGTGCAAGTAGTTGGGTGATTAATTAGTTTCCTTCCATTTGTGGATAGTTATATCACTGGTATCATAGTGAAATTAAACACTTCAGAAAATCTTGTGGCAGTGGCTTTCACCTCATCTCCCTCATGGGATCATGACTTGAGAGTTCCATTCACACAACCCAAAAACATATTTCTTGTTTACTGCATGATCTAGGGTTTCTTGATGAATATGTCTTTGTCTTTTTGTTTCTTAGAACTATGTGAAATTGTCATTTTTATCTCTTAAGTTTTGTTATGGTTTAAAAGCACTTCCATTCATGAACTTAGCCATTAACAAACAATAACTCTATTTTTCTTCCATTCAATAAATATTTTCCATGTATGTATGAATTTGTGCATAAATGAAGACAAGAGTGTATGTTGTTGTGGGAGATTCTAATTTACAGGGAGACCTCATATCATTCACCTCATCTAAGTCCTATCCACCCATGCTTCCAAAGTCCACTAAACCCTAAATCCGAATTCTTGTTTTGTAAGCAAAAATGCCATTTCCATTGAGAAAATCGAACCATCTTGAAGCATCTGACTGAGCCTTGGATAGTTTTCATCTCCTCCATGACTTATTTTTCCATCAGATACCTTTTCCATACTTCATTCTACCTTTCCTATCATCTCCTGAGGTTTCAGCCTGTTCCTGTAGTAAAACAAGGCATCCTGTGGTAGAACTAGGACATCCTGTAGTAGTACTACAGGAAACCTTGTAGTAGCATTTTTTAAGCCTGAAATTAGCTAATTTGTCCTCTGAGATTAGATTAGGCCTCCACTTGGCTTCCACACCCTTGAGACTAGTCCTTCCCTTTCCCTCTATACCTGTCTCCCTTGCCAATGGATAAGTGAAAATTAGCATTTTCATTCATAAATTTCAAACATCAAAACATGGATTTTTCTACAATTCCTAAATTAGCGCATGCATGCAACAATCAGAATACTTCCTAGTCAAGATTTAATGATAAGTTAGTTTAGATCATCACATGTTATAAACCAAGTTAGGTTAGGTTTATTTTGCAAGAAAAATGTGTAAATGTGTAAATAGATGATTTCATGTCACTTTACAGCATCTTCCAATTTAGTCTCTCATTCCTTAAAGTAGGCAACATTCCTTTTCTTTCATCAAGGATTGTTTTCCCTTCTCCATTTGGTAGTCAAACTTCTTCTAGTCAATATATTACTGGTTTGAGAAACCCAAGCGGTCTATTGCCCCAGTTGAAAAGTGACAAGAGTAGACCATTAAATCTACTATGTATATAATATTTTCACCTCCAAGTTTGTACGAACCCCGGTTTGATGAAGTAAAGTTGGTATCCCTAGGAGTTGCATCATTATTGCTACAATACTAGTGATCATAACCTTTTGGAGTCATTACTGGGGAGGTGTCTAAGTAGATGTGATTTTGCTTTCTTTCTTTCTGTTTTTCTTTCTAATTCTACAAATAGTTCCCTTCAACAAATAGTTGCAATATTTTGCTTTCTTTCCAGTTATGTAAGTAGCTCCATTTAGGAAGTAGTTGCAATTTTGTTTTTCTTTATTTTGTTTTGTAAGTAGTCATAAAAAACCCTAAAAAGAAAAAATAAACTTCTTTCATGCCTCATAGGAGTAGAGACAACTTAGGGATTTTTTTCCAAATACTCCCATCACATCAAACAACCAACCTTCCATCTTCTTCGGTGGTTATGAGCTAGAGGACCCATTAGGCAAACAACCAGATATATTTGAAGAGCCTATACGGGAAGAAGAAGAGACCATTCCAACAACTTACACCATTGAAAATAAAATGGGATTGGAGATAGAGAAGGAGTTGAGAATAGAGTTGAGGGTGTTTTTCCCATCAGAGAAACTAATAGGGGTGTTAGGATGAAAAACGTAAGCCCCTCTGTTGTTCCTCACTTCCATGGACTGAGTTCAGAAGAACAAGATACCTTTTTGTTCAATTTTGTTGTCAGATGAAGAACTTATGATTACACCTCTGATGACTAGAAGTTGAAATTGTTCACACCCACTCTCAAAGATGTAGCCTTGCATTGGTTCATGGGTTTACCTGGGGACAGTATAACCACTTGGGCTCAGATGCAACAAGCCTTCAATAATAAGTATAGGGACTACTGTAGGCCCAAATATACCAAAGAGGAAATTTTTAGAATGACCTTGGGACATGATGAATCTTTATAAGATTACGAGGAAAGATTTCAACTCACCTACAAAAGGGTCAGGTGCACCCCTAATCCTGAATTGCTTAAGCTAGTCCTTCTTACACAGATCAAGGAGGATTTCCTAGAAACCCTAAACCTACTATCATGAGGGGACATCTATCAGTTACCCTATGATGATATCAAGATAGTTTTCAAAAATCATTCTAGCATAGCTAGAAATACGGGTAGGGCTAGTCAAGCTTTGTCCAATTCATCCTCCTCCAACACATCCATAAAAAGTGAAATTAGGAACATGTTGGAAGACTTTAAGAGTGAAATGTTTCATACCTTGCTCTACAAATGGACATCATGCAGATCAAGAAGAAGTAGGAGGACTTAGAGAGAGTGTTAACTATCTGTTATAGGCATTTTTGGGCACTACAACCCCAATCATACATGTCCATAAACCAAGGGCTCCTAAGTCCCTAAAAGTGTTGTTTCATACCCTAAAGGAAAAAGGTCAGTTGATTACATCATCTCCCAGAAGTTCTCCACAAAAAATTGCTCAGAACGGGTCAAAGTTGGACCATACAGACTGCCCAGTACAAAGGGTGTGATGCATCTCACTTGCCCAGTGTAAAGGGTGAAATGCATACTAAAAATCCCTTCTGTAGGGTGTGATGGGTGAGAGTAGAAAAATGGCATAGATAGTTTGCAAGGTGGATCATCATGGAATCTTCCAGAAACTTCTCCTGTGACACTTGCCTCTCTGAATTCGCCCAAGGATGAGTAAGAGATCATTAATATCCAAGTGGAATCAAGAACTATCAGAGAGAGGACACTAATCAAAATCCCAAAAGCTGACACACCCCCCTATAATCATCGATATATGGATCCCTCATCCAGAGATCTGGAGGCTGGAATTTTTCATCTTGTAAGGAAGTGTTGTTGGTTTCTTGGTGGAATATCATAGTGTTGGGTGATCTAAGCTTTTCATGAGGTGAAGAAGGGCTTTCATGCTAGGAGAATGACGCTGGGTCAGAACAATTGGTTGTAATCCTCTTTGATATTCTTGATATTAATGAAGCTATTCAAGTTTTCCTCCACCTTCTTGTATGTTTGATGATATATGCATTTGTGTGGTCAATATATATCTGGTCCTATATTGTTTATGATTGTAGATCTCTGTTCTTTGATAGTATTATGTTGCTTTGATTCCATAGGTGCTCTTTCAAGCTGGGTAGATGAAGGAAAAGTGGTAAGGATCTGTCAGAAGGGAGAGGAAACAAACAAGGAACTAAGCGCAAGACTGAGGTTGGTGTCCTTTGTTCCCCTCTTATCTACTTCTCATAAAGGAAAGCGAAAATAGTTTTAGTTTGTTTGTTTCTAAGATAGCTACCAGTCTTAGTGGGACTAGCAGCTCCAAGTGGACACTAGATTTCCCAGTAACAAAATGGTGACTCCACTGGGGAATAGATTGTTTGCTTGTCTATATTTGTTTGTTATATAAACTTATAGATGGAGCCTCAAGTCAAGCTAGCTAACCTTTGAACTGCATTTGCTATGCAAGTGCAAAGTAGATCAATGCTGCTTCAGTCTATCTCTGGGTTTTCTTTATAAAATAAACAAACGATTTGTAAACCTTCTAATTGCCCTAGTGGTGGCTCTAGCAACCTCATTAGATCAACCCCTGTGATTTATATCTACTGAACATCACTTGGCATAAATCCCTGAACTATGCTGCAAACTGTGACCCAGAACCCACTTGAAGTCTCGTCCCTGGACCATCGCACCTTCTCCTCCTGGGAATCTGGATGCATCGCACCTCCCGTGTGCAGTAGGTGTGCTACATCTCACTTTCCCTGTGTTGCAGGTGCGCTGATCAGACAAGACCCCTTCTGCTCTCAGATTTTGGTTTCTGTGTTCACTCTCTTCAGCTTTATTCAGGAGTTTTCCTGTTTGTGATCAATATACCACTGGGGAAACTCCCTTCCTTTCCATCATTCTGCCTCCATTGTGCAAAGAACTGTGAATGTTTTTATGTATTATGCGCCATTTTCAGTTCTCTTTAACAAAGAAGTAGCATAATCAAATTGTCGTCTTTTGATTTGAAAGTGTCGCAAGTGTCGTTTTCAGTCAAAGACAAGAATTCTATTGTTCTTTATGGTCGATTATACAATTACTCTTGTATTTGATTTGAATTAGTAGTTTTTCAAGTGTTGAAAGCAGTTTTCAATTCAAAATAGCAAAGTTTCGTCATTATCTTCCTTTCGTTTTTGAAGAGAAATTTGTTAGTACTGTCGCTTTGAAAAGATAATTCAGATTTGTACTTAGCATTCTTCTAGTCATTCACACATTAAGAAAGCTGAAAACAAATACATGCATGTGCATTTGCATTTAGACCGCTTGTTGGTTTGATTTAGGACAGTGCATCTAGTGTGTGCTCTCTGCTCTATGTTGAAAGAATATCATCTCTCTTTCTTTAGTAGCTAGGATTTTCATTGCAAAATGAAGATTAAGCGATTGTTTATCATCTTAGATTGCATTATAGGAATTGTACATCTACATCACATGGTGAACCTGAAAGGAAAATTTCTTAAGAAAGATCAATTGTAAAATAAATGTAATGAACATAAAAATGCTTTGGAACCTAATGTACAACATCTAGAAGTCTAGGCTAGAGACGTATTCCGGCGTCGTAAAGCCTGGTAATTGTCGCTTTCACTGTTGGTTGGGTGATTCCTCCTCTTTGAGACGACAAGTGCCAGTACAGACTTATGCTCCCATGTACCGCCGAGTATATATTGGGAGACCACAATAGGCTATATCCTTTATCCATAGGAAGTCGTGTCTGCCGCCCTATCGATCGCAATGCACTGAACATAGCATTCGGGAAGATTGACTATTGTATCGTAAAAAGTAATCTACAGTTTTGCGATTGGTTTGGTAATCCCTCTGTCTAGATTTCCAGAGTAGTCTCTTTCGTTCCTTTTCAGACTCCTTAAAGGAAAAGGTCCATCTAAGCACTTGTCACTTCAGGCTCATTAAAAATCGAAGGCGACTAGAGTCATCTTTTGTTTTTTCTTGACTCTTAAAAATTGAAAAAACAAGTTGTGTCAAAGCGTCTAAAATTTATTTTAATTGGAATAATATCACCATTCTCATGTTGGTCTTAGGTTGAGAAAAATGGAGTCCACCAACCAAGGATTTCCCCTTGGAGGAAATCCTAGTCCTTTCTCCTCTTGGCGAGATGTTGGTGCACCTCATATGGCCACATTGTCACTTCCAGGATTGAAGATTGGCTTGCTAATATGGATCTTCTCGACCTCCGTTGTTCAGAACACCATAATTCCTGAACAATCGAGTCGGCAAATAGATGATACTAAAGTCACTCCCCAACCTTCTACTTCATCCGATTCTCCCTCTCCTCCTTCCTCTTTGCTTGATGAAATTGGTAAAGCCAAAAATGAAGTAACTAAGAAGGAGAAGAAGGGGAAGGAGAAGAAAGAGAAGAAGAAGAATGAGCCAAAGGCGAAAAGGAGTAATCGAGCATCATCTAGTGAAAATCCACACACTACACCATCCAAGCCTAAATCTCTATGTGTCATTTGCAAAGGATACCACTATCATCAAGATTGTCCTTACATCCCTCGGATCTTAAGGGACTGGTCTCCTCGTTTGCACAATCTGGTGTCATCAACCTCTGAAGATCATGTTGAAAGTACACCATCAATTAGTGAAAGCGAAGCATTTGGACAGAAAAGGAAATGTAAATTTCCTTGTAAACTGTGTGAAGGCAATCACGTCGTCCACCATTGTCCCTTCCTAGATGAAGCTAAAAGAGTTTTGGATAACTGTCTGGCTTCATCACTATGGCTTCCTCCTGGATATAAGAAACTCTTGCCGAGTCCGTCACTAGTTGAAAATCTGACTGACACGTCATTGTGCTCAGTCGAAACATCTGTCATTGAAGATAAACCCGCTGAATCCATACCAGACAAAAGTAAAAAGGTTGAGGCGGCAGTTGACCCGGTCTTGTCTTCGGAAGGTCCATCTTCAGATGACACAATCACCGAAGAGAACGAGAACGACACCATTCAAATTCTTTTCGTAAACACAAACTCTGATGAACATGGGGGAAATCTACCCGTTCCTTTACCATAGGAAGGAAGTTCGTCGGAGTCATATTTGGCCGTCTATTCGGTCCCAACTCCAAGCAACCTAGTCATTTCCTTCGATTGGAATCTACTAGGCAGACCCCATGTACTGGCTAATGTACCATTCTGAATCATCATACAAGCTTACAAAATGAGCATGGTCGGTACCCTCATAGATGAAGGGGCTTCTGTGAGTATCCTTTCCTCAACTGCATGGGAAGCGCTTGGTTCGCCATCGCTTCTGCCTGAGATGAGAAATCTGACAGGCTTCGATAAAGGAACCAGTTGACCATTAGGGATCCTTCCCAATGTGCCCATAACATTGATAAGGAAAATCGTCTATATGAACGTAATGGTAGTCCAAGGACCTCTAGATTATAGTCTACTCCTTGGGTGTGACTATATTTATAGCATGGGAGGCATTGTCTCCTCACTCTTTAGAGTAATGTGTTTTCCGCATGAAGGCCGAGTGGTCAAGCTCATAGAATAGCTTTTGTTCCCTGACTCACAGATAGCTAATAGTCAAATGCCATCCCTAAATGGTCTTTTCATGCAAGGAATGTCCCATCAATCTCCAGTCCATCCACTTGAAGAGCACGAGTGATTCGGGGGGACATGACTGAAACCCAGGGGCATGCACCCTGGTCTGTTTCGGCAAGAAAGACTTGGGCATAGGGTAGGTTTCCGCGGAGTATATATGACTAGTCTGACACACCCATTCGTTTAGGAAAATGGGATTAGACTGGAATAAGATTCCTTCGTCAAAGTTATGTGAGTGGAGGCGACCGCGCCACTCACCTTTGTCTATTTCAGTGGACATCGCCAAGGAAGTGTTTTGTCTGCAACGCGGATAGAAAGGTCTTATGGTAACCTGGAAACTCTACTTCGCTATGCCTGGGGGCATGCAAACCTTTTTGCCTGAAAGTAAAAAGCGACCATTTATTTTCTTAGTTTGTAGTTTCTCAACCCGTTAAACTCATAGGATTGGTCGTTCCTAGCTTGCATAATGAAAGTATCCGAAGCAAAGTTTCGAATGGTGCAAGCTCCCTAAAAATTGAACCTATTGATGAGACATCCATATTATATGACTGGCACAAGCAGTTTTTATGCGAAGTTCAAGCTCGTTAAAAATTAAACCTTACAATGAGCAAACGTTCCCCCAGAGTTTAAGCTCATTAAAAAATGAACCAATCCCTGGTAAATAACCATTGTAAATGCATTATCATCAAATTTTGAGCCTTATTCATGTTCTTACCATCACCTCCACTCTATTTTAGCCGATCATTCACCTCCATTTGCTTGTTTACCCCTTTTGAGGAACAGCTGCGCCGAGTGATCCTGTTAGCCATCCTTGTGACACTGCCATGAATGGAAAATTCCAAACCTTACCTGGAATTAGCTACTACCTAAAATTATCACTCGTTCCTCAAAAAATGAGTCTCCTTTAAGCTCTTTTCATCTGACTCGTAAAGTATGAAAAGATTTCCGAGCAATTAGCCTCTCCAGCTCGTTAAAGCTACCAGAAGTGCTATCCCTCCTCTAGATTTTAATCTTTTTAGACCTCAGGGATTATTACACAAAAAGATCGAGCACTTGTTTTGTTCGGCTCGTTAAAATTACCAAACATTCATTCCTTTCGTATTATTTTATACTTTTTCTAACTTAAGGGATTACATGATGGAAAAGGATTATTGGGGCTTCATTTACGTCCCTTTCAGACTCTCTAAAATTGAAAAGGACCGAGTTATCTTTGTCACTAAACTCGTTAAAACCGAATAGAGACAAACTTGTCCATATAGACAAGAACGAGTTTCACTGTCGCTAGGCTCGTTAAAACATAGCGACGGGTTTGCCCAAAGGGAAAATTATAGAACAAGCATATGTTATCCTCCTCAAGCTTGACAAAAATAAAGAGGTACTGGTCAACAATGACTGGGGAAAAATTGGGAAGAAAACTTGAAGAAACTTTATTGGTAGCAAGTTGCTCTTGAACATGACATTTTCACTCCACATTCGAGTCGGGTTGGGTTATTCCGTTTACTGGTCATATCACCATTGGTCCATCACACCATCCATATTTTGGGTTAACACTACCAATCCATGTCAGTGTCGCTGGTATGTTCAAGAGAATTCACTTAGAGAATTCACTTGTGTCTCATCCACTGCAATACATTCACGCTCCATTCTTTCATGACCGCCACCCTGAACCCTGTATCATCAGATCGTTTTCACCTCCAAAAATCATTTACTCTATTCTGTGTCATAGATGTGGGATTCATTAAGGCCTTCCTACGATGGGTCACTTCTTGTCGACATCAGCTCATTATCCAAGAAGTCAACTTAGGAACAACCCTTTCAGTACTCTGAAGCTTGCATGCCTCAATGGCAAGTTTCTCACTTCCGGCAACAGGTTTACATCAATGGCCTTCGACTGAAAGATTTTGCGTGGTGTTTGACACCAAGTCCCGTTTCACACCACGTGAATTGTACTGTAGTAACTTGAGGGTCATCATCATTATCGGTGATTCCTCTCACACTTGTTAACAGCATACATCATTGGCTAGTAATCAGGCGATGTGTTTCCATGTTCGACTCCAAAACATCTTTCACATGGATCAACTTGTACTCCGAGTGAAGATGGGACGAGTTTGAAGACCCCAGATCTAGTTTCATCCATCTCGGCTGCGATATATTCAGGAAAATAAAGACATCAAATGTACATTTTTGCTGCACAGATGATCATCTGAATCAAAGGATGATGACTCTATCAGAATCATCAGTTTACCACACAGACGGTTTTCTGTCTTATGTACATGAAAATGAATTTATAAAGCTGAGCATGGGAATTCCCGCCTCAGCTAGATCATGAAAAATATTATGAAGATAATGTATTGTATTGTAGCTTATTACAGGTCGCCTTCCAGCTCGAAAAAAAACTTCGGATCCTCATGATAAAGCATTTCACCCGACATCAAAAGATTAATGACCTCATGCTTTAGGGGGCACCTATTATAGACATTTTTGGGCACTACAACCCCAATCATACATCTCCATAAACCAAGGGCTCCTAATTCCCTAAAATTGTTGTTTCATACCAAAAAGGAACAAGGTCAGCTGATTACATCATCTCCCAGAAGTTCTCCATAGAAAACTGCTCAGAACTAGTCAAAACTGGACCATATAGACTGCCCAGTGCAGAGGGTGCAATGCATCTCACCTACCCAGTGTAAAGGGTGCGATGCATAGTGAAAATCCCTTCTGTAGGGTGCGATGGGCGAGAGTAGACAAATGGTAGAGACAGTTTGCAAGGTGGATCGTCATGGAATCTTCCAGAAACTTCTCCTATGACACTTGCCTCTCTGAATTCACCCAGGGATGAGTAAGAGATCATCAATCTCCAAGTGGAATCAAGAACTATCAGAGAGAGGACACTAATCAAAATCCCAGAAGCTGACTCACCCCCCTGCAATCATCTATATATGGATCCCTCATCCCAGAGATCGGGAGGCTGGAATTTTGCATCTTGTAAGGAAGTGTTGTTGGTTTCTTGGTGGGATATCATAGTGTTGGGTGATCTAAGCTTTTCATGAGGTGAAGAAGGGCTTTCATGCTGGGAGGATGACGCTGGGTCAGAACAATTGGTTGTAATCCTCTTTGCTATTCTTGATATTAATAAATCTATTCAAGTTTTCCTCCACATTCTTGTATGTTTGATGATATATGCATTTGTGTGGTCAATATATATTTGGTCCTATATTGTTTATGATTGTAGATCTCTGTTCTTTGATAGTATTATGCTGCTTTGATTCCACAAGTGCTCTTTGAAGCTGGGTAGAAGAAGGCAAAGTGGCAAAGATCTGTCAAAAGGGAGAGGAACCAAACAAGGAACTAAGCGCAAGGCTAAGGTTTGTGTCCTTTGTTCCCCTCTTATCTACTTCTCATAAAGGAAAGCAAAAATAGTTTTAGTTTGTTTGTTTCTAAGATAGCTACCAGTCTTAGTGGGACTAGCAGCTCCGTGTGGACACTAGATTTCCCGATAATACTATCTTCTACCCTAGATGTACTAGGAGGCACCCTAGGAAAGAATTTTCATTAAATATTAGAGAAATCTTCTCGGTTTGTGAGGAAAAATACCCCACATAAAACTTCCCTTCTCTACCTAGATTAAAATTTGTGTACCAGGGAACTAAAGGGTTGAATGACAAACTCTACTACATCAACCAAAGGAGACCTCAAGGACCTCAACCATACTAACAAGGCATGCAAGGGGCATCCTATTCATATTACAACCCTAACCATAATACATCCATTCCCCCTTGGTTCCCTCTTGCTCATCCTTTGTGGTACACACCTTCTCCCTAGTCTTTTGCACCTCAATATCATTCCCAACCTGCCGAAAAACCATTTCAGCCATATGCTCCTCCACAACCTTTGTGGAATGCACTATCCCAGGGGTGGAGGCCCCCATACAATCAAGCTTCAACTTTAGTGCCTCCACCTTCATCTAAACCATAACTCCTACACCCTGCTCCAGCTAAGCAACCTCAAATGTCTACCCAACCAAATTCAAACCTGAACAATAGAAAAGCACAATAGGTCTATAGTCTAGAAGCATCTTACCCTGCCTATGTTGTGGAAATTAAAGAAATTAACCTCAGGTCCAGAAGAGTACTTATGGATAATCAACCTCCACGAGAGGAGTGTGAAGAGGAAAAGGGGGAAAGTTTCCCTCAAGAAAATCCACCTCCTTTTCCTGAGATATTAACCTATCCTATCCAACACACCCTAGAAGAGAGTAAACTTCTGGGTGAATTGGAAAATATGTGTGTTAAAATCCCTCTTCTCCAAGCTATCAAGATGTCCCCATTTACAACAAGTTAATCAAGGAGAAGTGTTTCAAACATCCGGGAAGGAAAAAGAAAGACACTCCCACCATTAATGTCATTGGACAACTGTCCAACTTAATGTCGGAGTGAATGATTTTCCGAATGTATCTAGATCCTAGAAGTCCTGTAGTAGATGTGCACATTGATGGCATCATTATCCCCCATACCTTGATTTATCTTGTGGTTTTCATCAATGTGATGACTAACAAGACTATGCTAAAATTGAATCTCCATGGATCATTAAGAAATACCACAATAGTCTTGCAGCTTGCAAACAGGTCCATAATAGCTGCTGAGGGGGTTGTTGAGGATGTGATGGTCTCCATTGATTCCTCGGAATACCGTCCTGACTTCTTAGTTCTCCAACCTAAGATCAAGTTCAATGGTTATCCTCTCATTCTTGGGAGGCCATGGTTAGCCACTATTGATGCTTACATAAGTTGCAAGGCTGGGAATATGACCATTAAAAATGGGCATTTGTCTAAACAATTGGTCTTGTACCCTCCTACTGAACCATCTCTCGAGCATGACTTACCTTTATGGTTAGAATAGGAGGAAGAAGATGAAGTCTACTCTTCCTCAATATGTACCCTAGATTTTACTATAGGAGAAAGCTGAAGATAACCCTTGGACTGATCTGTGCCTAGCTGACTCAATCCCTACTCATGGCAAGATGATAGAGTTTGGCCCAAAAAGAACAATGAAAATCAACCTCTCTCTTTGTACACCAGGAAGAGGAATTATAAGACATGTTAAGGAAGCATCTAGATGCCTTTTCCTGGAGTTACAAGGAAATGAAGGGAGTGAACCTTTTGGTGTTTACTCACCACATTTACATCAAGGAAGGTTGTAATCTAGGGCACCAACCTTAGAGGAGAATGAACCTAGTCCTCAAGGATATAGTCAAAGAAGAACTGTAGAAGTTGTTGGATGTAGGGTTTATTTACGCCATCTCCAATAGTGAGTGGGTGTCTCCTCTAGTTCTGGTTCCAAAGAAAAACGGGAAGTGGATGATCTACGTGGATTACAGAAAGCTAAACAAAGCCACAAAAAGGGACCATTTCCCTTTACCTTTCATTGGCCAAGTGTTAGATGGTCTAGCAGGAAAGAAGTTCTTCTCTTTCCTGGATGGATTTAGTGGTTACAATCAGATCCAGATCAGCCCAGATGACTACGATAAAACCATATTCACCTATCCTTGAGTTACATTTTCTTATAGGGTCCTTCCTTTTGGGTTATGCAATGCCCCTACCACTTTCCAGAGGGCAGTCTCAAGCATCTTTACAGACCTAGTCCATGACTCTATGGAAATTTATATGGATGATTTCACCTCCTATGGGTGTGATTTCCTGGAGGCTCTCTCTAACTTGGGAAATGTATTAAACAAATGCATTGAAATGAACTTATCCCTTAGTCCTGAGAAGTGTGAGTTCTTAATGACTGTAGGGATTGCTCTAGGTCACTCAATATCCTAGGAAGGACTGCAAGTAGACCCAAATAAGATAGCTATCATAAAGAGGGTCCCTACTTGTTATAGACATTTTTGTGCCTTACAACATGAAGCATGAAATGTCCATAATCTAAGGGATCCAAAGTCCCTAAACATGTTTTTCCTACCCCTAGAGGAACAAGGTCAGCAAACCACAACACTGAATATCAGTTCTCCACCTGAAAACACTCAAAAACAAGGCAATTCTGGATCATGTCAGCTGCTCCACTGAGCATCTGCGCTGAATTTCAAGTGCTCCACTGTCTACCTGCGCTGAATGTCAACTGCAAAGAAGGCTACCTGCGCTGGGTGAGTTGGGACATGTGGCACAGTCATTCCTCAAGGTGTCAATGCCCAGGAAGCTTCCAAAATGACACTTGGATCAAGGAATTCGACTGGTGATGAGTAAGAGGGTCTAGATCTCCAAGTGGAAGCAAGAACCTCCAAGTGGACTCAAGAACTGAAGAATAACTGAAGTGAGAGAGGACACTAGTCAGCTTTAAGCTGACTCATCCTTTCTCCAAAACTCCTATATATAGAGCTCTCTCATGAGGTCTAGGGAGGCTGGAATCTTGTGAATGTAAGAAAGTGTTGTTGGTTTGAGTATAGAACTATTGGGTGATTTGCTTTGAAGGAGGTGAAGAGGAGATTTCTTTCTACTGGGAGGTGATGCTGGATTGGGCCTCTTACGGTTGTATCACTTCCTGAATTTTACTTCTTCCATTAATAAAGCATTTGAGGTTCTTCTATATACATGTGTCTCAATGATGTGTTGCTATACTTGTGTATTTGATTTATTCTAATCCTTGAATCAATTATGAATGTATGCTTCTTGTAGTTTCCCTCTCTTGCCATTTTGCAGGATCTTGTTGTAGCTGGGCCAGTGAAAGTGCAAGGAGCTGGGAGCGAGCAGCAAAGAGAGAAGATTGGATCAATCATTAGCGAAAGACATCGGTTAGTGGATCTCTTTCTCCCCTCTTTTACATCTCATAAAGAAGTAATCTCAAATAGCTTTGCTTTGATTGTTGCTGAGGTACTATCACCCTTAGAGTGGGATAGGGTCATTCCGTATTGGATACTTTTCCCAACAACAAATTGGCGACTCCGCTGGGGATCGTATCTTGTTGGTGTTTGTGTTTTTTGCTATTCATTTCCTAAACATAGGGAGTACCGAATCGAACTGCATTTGAATCTTTCAAATGCAAAGTAGAGGGCAGCTACTCTAGCTCAGTTTCTGGGCATGTTTATGATTTGAAGAGCTGATCCACAAGGACTCTGAACAACTCTTAGTGATAGCTTTTCATCCTCCTTTTCATCCTTTAGTGTGTACTTGATTGATAGCTTCTGATTTGGCCAAAAACTGTGAATTTTTGAGCAATCTGTAACCCGGAAACTGAGAAAAACGAAAGTTTATCTCTTCATTGCAGGCACTGTGAAGGCAGTCTGCATTTCATCGCAGGTCCCGAAGGGGCTACCTGCGCTGAATGTCAAACTGACAGTGTACTACCTGCGCTGAACGAGTTTTGCCTTGTGCAACTGGGGTTCCCTGCTGTTTATTGCCTTGTTTTCATCCTTGTTTTTGCAGCCTGTTACCAGTCAATGTGCCTATCTGAAACCAACTTTCCTTGCCACTATTCCGCCTCGGTTATATAAAGAAACTGTATTTGTTCTTTGTTTATTTGTTATGCCATTTGCAGTTTCCCATAACGAAAAGTGAACTAGTCTTGCTGTGGCCTCTTAGATCTAGACCTGTGATAAGTGTCGTTCTGATCTTAAGAGTTAGTTTGTTTGTTGTTCATAGCTGATTGAGCTTTTGCTTTCGTCATATGGTTTGAATTTATGTATTTCTAGTGTTGAAACAAGTAAATCTTAAGGTGTCTTTTGATTTTGGACAAAATCTTGTTTACTTTCACTTGAAATTGGATTCAAAGTTATACAATAGCTTTCTTTTTGTAGTACATCAACATTAAGAAAGAGAAAAGAAATACCTGCATTGTGCATTTTGCATTTGATAAGTTTGCATATTGATTTAGGAAAAAGTGCATTAGTGTGTGCTCTTTGATCTGTGTGAAAAGATGATGTCTTTATTTTCCCTCAGTAGTTAAGATTTTCATAAGTCGAAAAGATTGAAAAAAGCTTGCTTATCATCTTAGACTGCATTTAGGAATTTGTATCATACATCTCGTGGTAAACCTTGAAAGGCAAACTTTAAAAAGATCAACTTAAAATATATTGAATGAACCTAACAACGCTTTGAAACATAACGCAAACACATAAAGGTCTAAGCTAGAGACTGTTACACTAAAAAATGTCACCTTGACTACTTACAGTTAGTATGGCTCAAATCAACAAGTCATGCTACCCTCTTAGGCAAGTCTCATGCCTCTGTTATCCATCTCAAACTCAAAGAAGAGAGAAAGTCTTGTAAAAATCATGTTTATCTCTGTGGTCGCAGGTTCTCTCTAGCCTTACCTGCGGGGACGCTGACCATGTTCACAAAATCTGCGTCCATAGACGCTCTGTATGTTAAGGGACAGGTGCGTCCCTCTGTAAAAGGCAAAATGCGCGAGTTTTATCTTGAAAAAGTTACTTGTGGTTACTTCTAGAACATTCTAGAGGTCGGTTTGATGAAATGGATGCGCCTCCAGTTGGTTCATGTATCTCTATTAAGGGGGAACTTATCCCATCAATAAGGGAGCTATCCCACCCATAGAGGGGGATGATCCCATTGATAGTGGACCTGAATAACCTCTTTACAGCACTATAAATGAAGACATTGAGCCAGAAGGAGAGGAGGTTGGAGCTATACATTTTCTTTGGGTAAATGCTGCAGGATTTAGGTCTTCCATTAGAGCCTTTGTGAGGAGAGATTGTCTTCACTTGATTCTACTTGGGAGAGGGTGAGCTTTGTCGAAGTAGAGGAAAACCCTTGATGGACCCTGGGAGGAACTTGCACAACACCAAGGCCAAGTTGTAAGAGTTTCTTTGTTTCGTTATTAATACAAACTGGTTTATTTTTCTCAATAGCTTGTGTTAATGAGTTATTTCATGTGTTCCTTGGTCTGCATGTTGAATATATGTTTTATTATATGAAATGCAAGTTCTTGGTAATTGTTTGATTGTTTGTGGTTGCAGGAATTGACTTGAAGGAGGAGCTCATCCGGATCGTCAAGAACGGACTTCAACAACAGCATTTTGGAATAAGGTAAGCCTAAACACTTGTAGTTTTCATGTTGTAAAAGGTGTATTTAGAGAAAGATCACTCCATTTTGTCTTGTTTGTCATTAGAATGTCTTAGACTTCTAGGAAGGTCAGTCGTGTCCGCACCCTTGACAGATTCCGTGTGACAAATTGGCGACCATACTGGGGAATCCATTAATGAGAGAGTCTTTTCCTTTATATGAACTTTGCTTTGAGAAAATCATTTTTATTTTCTGGTTTTTGACTGTGAGAATTAGTATTTGGGTGGCTTAGCTGTAGCTTTAGTTGGCTTTAGTTTTTCTTCCTTTTTCCAGAAAGACGCAGTCTCTGTGTGCTACACAGTGCGTCCTTGGACGCGCTGTTGTCGACTGCACAGTGCGGGGCCGCACCTGTGACAACGGCTGGCCTGCGTCTTCCTGTAAAAGTTAAGAAAATTCCATTTTTGCCTTAAATTACTTTTAGATTTTGTTTTTTCTTAGTGTTTTCTGCCCAGATCCTTTAGTACCCTGTCAAGAATTCTCACCTGAACTCGTTTTGTGAGCTTTGAGTGTTTTAGTGGTTTTCAACGAAGTTTAGACCTAGGGTTTGATTTTTGGAAAGGCTTTGTAGTGACTTTGAGCTTAGAAAGTTGTCCAGCCTTAGATATCTCTGGTTAGTCAACCTTCTTAGAAGTTGAGCCTGCCCTAAAGTCTCCTTGTTTGAGCAACTTGTCATTTGAGTTGTTTTGGGTCAAATTTCGAATTGCTTGTTTTTAAAGTATTGATTTCCATTTTCAAAAAGGACAAAAAGATTAGAATTTTGTTTTGACTAGTTTTTGGTTCTGCAATAAGCTAGTCCTTGATTTGATTGTGATCAAGTAAAACACCTTAGAAATAATCATTGTTAGTTTTGGCCTCGTTAAGATTGCTTAGAGTAAATTTGCCTTTAGTTTGCTTATGAGTGCATTTTCATAGATTTTAAGAGTTTTTAAGATTGTTTTTTTGGTTATATTAGATTTATTTGCTTTATTAAAAGAAAAATACAAAAACATCTTCTTAAAAAGTCTTGTTTCAAGTAGCTTTTTGTTTTCAAAAGAAGAAAAGAGTTTTTTTCGTGCATGTAAAGAGAAGTTATGTTTTTATGCTTGGAAAAGAAAAACGAATTGTTTCTTTGATTGTCTTCAATTAAGAAGTTGCTTTTATAAGGATTGCATTCTCTCAACTTTTTAGTTAAGCAATTCATCGAAAAAGTAAAGTAGTGGATAAATCATTTTAGGTGCATTTTGTAGTGGTTTCGAGTCGAGTCAACATACCACTAGTTTCACTTCCATCACCTTTTGACTTAAGAAACAACCTTAAAAGTAACGCTTAAATTAAAATCAATCTAGTAATCTTTATTTTTCTAGGGCTCTGAAGCACCAACATAGCTTAGGCTAGGGTCTTGGAGTAGGTGAGTACTTAACTCTCCAAGACTACAAAACCAAACAGATAGTCTATCTTGAGTAGAACAAATCCAATTGTTTCAGTTACATTCTGGGAAAGCTCCTCTTAAAGGAGAAACACGAGCTCGTGTCCGAACCAGTGAGGGGATCATTCCTCCCTCGTTGGGAACGACGCCAGGCAGTACGTATTACAAACGGTAAACCTCGGATTAACCATTGTCGAGGAGCCAGGGGTCACTTATCGGTAAACCTTGGATTGTTGTCAAGGAGCCGGTAAGGGGATTGGAGCTTGCTACTCTGCCCTTGCGTGCTGTCGGAGTTTAGACTGTTCCCCCAGGTGTAATTGTTGTGATTGGTAACCTTAGTGGCCATAATATCTAGGATTCTACCCAAGGTGACGGTGGAGGGAAGGTCCCACTGTACCTGGAGCAGACGTCGGTTATACTCACTTGGATTTTCTGGGGGGTTCGCTTCACTTCGAGACGGTTAAAGTGGAGGAACTTGGTCCAGTCTATTCATTAAGCAGGTTGCCGGGGTAACTGTTCCACCCACTATTTCTGTACTGAATCCTGCGAGGTTGGGCCTAATCACCAACTAGCGCTTTTGGTCCGGAAGACTACTGTTTGTGTGTGGTTTGACGCTCTAGATTATTTAGGCGTGTGCTTCAAATTTGATTGGTTCTTTAGAAGACTTTAGGTGGTTTGATTTGAAATTTTTTACTTTGATTTCGTGTGTTGTAGTTAAAATCTTTAATTGTGGCGGAATTACCGAGAAGGTCCCGTCGCATTGCGGGCCAGTCTCCTGAAGTTGTTTCTGTGGCCGAATTGTTGAGAAGATCCCGTGAACTTAGGGGTTCACCTCCTCGAGACGACCCCAGTTATTTAGAGGGTTTAAAGGTCCTTGTAACTCCTCCTAGTGGCAGTAGAGTAGGTTCACCTGAAGAAGGAGAATCTTCTTTGGTAGTCCATCCAGATTACCAAAGATTAGAAACAGGTTACAATCCCGAAGCTGTTACAGTTTCCGAGCTTGCTGGTAGTTTTTCATCTGCCAGTGAAACAGGCGAAGAACCTGAAATTTCAGAACCTGTTACTCCAACTCCTAGTGTTCCTGATTCACCAAGAATAGAAAGAATTATCACCGAAAATCTTCCTGTTGGATTAATTGCTATAGAAGAACTTGTTCCAGAGGAAGAAATAGGCGTTTCTGATTCTGAAGATCTAATTACCCTTGATCTAAGGGAGCGTGAATCCATCTTTTACAGTCCTCCTAGAAGTGAGTCTTGGTACCTTGCATTAACCAATTTTTTAGACAACTCAGTAGGTTTTTCTACACCTCGTACTCCGGTTCCACCTAGAGGAATTCATTCTCCTGTAAATATGTCTGGTCAGTCGTCTGTGTTTTCACAAAGTCCTGAATCTTTTTTACATGGCGGTCCTTCTGTTCCTACTGGGTATCAGTCACTTTCTGGTACCTTTGCGGGAGCATCTCCTCAACCTGTTGATCATGGGTTATTAGTTGGAAACAGTGGTAATGTACCATTGAGTATAGGTGAAGTTTATATGATGTCAGGTTCAACTCCCATTAACCAACCTCAAGGTGGCCAATTACCGCCTGGGGGGCAACCTTCGTTAATGCCTGGGGGGCAACCTCAAGGTACTTCATTTGTGACTGGGGGGCAACCTCAAGGGTATCAACCCCAAGGGTATCAACCCCAGCCTCAATACGTACCCCAAAGTCAACCTCAGTATCAGTATCAACCTCAAGGATGGCAACCTCAAGGATGGCAACCCCAAGGGTATCAACCCCAAGGGTATCAACCCCAAGGGTATCAACCTCAAGGATACCAACCTCAAGGTCAAGGTCAACCCCAGTATTCGTATTTACCTCAAGGTTATCAACCTACGGGTCAATACCCTGGTCAAGGTTATCAACCACCTCAAGGGCAATCATATGGGACTACACCTTACAGTTATCAACCCTATCCTCAATACGGCTATGGATCTCAGTATCCTCAACCTGTTACGAGTCAATACCCTGGAATGTTAACATGGGATCCGTCACAGGGTCAACAGATGTCGCAACCAAGTATACAGTCGGTACCTCAAGCAGGACAACCTGCAGTTCCTGGTCCACCCCAGCAACCGCAACCTGTCCAGTCAAGTGTTCAGACCCCTGTAACTTCTGTAGTTACTCAGCCGCCAATTGCACCGAGTACTCCACCTCACACGGCTGCAGCAGCTACCGCTTCATCTACCATGCTTACATCTGGAGTATCGGCAGCTCCGGTTTCTACTGTCCCTGTAACCGCTCCTCAGACATCTGTACCGTTGTCTGGACCCACGGTTCAAACCACAGTCCAGATGCCTGCAGGTCAACCTGGTACAAGTACGGTTGTTACTACTCAACCTCAATTTGTTCAACCTCCGTACCAGGGACAGTATCAACCTGGTCAAGCTGCCCAACAACCGGTTTACCAGTATCAACCGTATCCTGGGTACAATTATCAACCACCTCAACAACCCCAGTACGGTCCGGTTAATCCTGGTTTTCCAGGAGGATATAATATCCCCAATGCGAATCCTGTTCCTAGTTATCCTGGATATCCTCCTCCTGGGGCTGGTATTGTGACTCAGAGTTTCAGAGATCCTAACCGGCAGTTACCATTTATTGCGACTTTAGATTTACCCGACTTGACGCGCCTAACGAACGATCCAATTCAATATCTTCCGTTCTGGCCGCCAATGCCAAATAAGTTGCCCAGCGATATACCCAAGTTCGAAGGTAAGTCTGGAGAGGATCCGTCTAATCACGTGATGACTTACCACCTCTGGTGTGCATCAAATTCCATCTCAGATGATTCTATCCGCTTACGTCTTTTCCAGCGTACACTCATTGGTCTCGCAGCCAAGTGGTACATTGAGTTGCCACGGGCTTCTTTTTACAACTTTAGCCAGTTAGCTACTTCATTCTTAACTCATTTTCAGTTACCAGTCAGATACGATAATGGTACGGAATTATTAACTTCGCTAAAACAATCGACATCCACGTACATTTCTGATCACATCCATGAGTGGAGACGTCGAAGGAGATTAGTGAAAGTTTTTATCCCGGACCAAATTTTAGCTGAATGGTTTGTAAAATCATTATTACCAAGAATTACTGAAGATGTAGCTAAGGCCGGCGTAGTTACTGAGGAGCAAGTCATTGCTCAGGCACAATACCTTGACTTAGTTTACACTCAGTCGGGTACGTTACACGAGAAAATTCCGGATCTTCCAAAGTCAAACCAAATCGCTGCTGCTCCTTCGGGATCTCATGCCGCTGATGGTATGATCGGTATCGTGACTACGAAGAGTAAGAAGAAGTCTTCCAAGACCTCCAATACTCCAATTATCACTTTGCCTGATTCTCCGACAGGAGAGTCTTCTCCTCCTGAACTTACCGCCGACATTCACGCTGTAGAGTCATCTACGGCCAAATCCAAAAACGGTGGAAAGAAGAAAGGAAAGAAGAAGGCTAAAGCAGACAAGGCTCCAAAGGAGAAAACGGAAAAGTCGGAAACTAATGACGAAAAGCGCAAACCTCGTTATCCTTGTCTCATTTGTGAAGAAGATCATTTTACGAGAGACTGCCCTCATCGGGCCGAGGTAGTGAAAATAGTTAAAGGTTCTCCGACTCCTGCTGTGTTAAAGAATCCATTCCCGAGCAGGAAAATAAGATGATAGGTTCTTCTTCGAATGCCAGTGAAGAACCCATTTTGATGATGTCTCATGTCAGGATTGCGACTCGATCGCAAGATTATGGTAGTAAGGCTCCTGTTGATGGTAAAGAAGCAGAATCTTCTAACTCTAACCCATCAACCTCAGCTCCTGGTTCCGATCCACTACAGATCGAAAAACCTAACCCAGACTTAGTGATTAAGCCGCCCGCCAAGGGTGTACTTCGAAGGTCTGCTTTCAATCCACATGCGAGAGCAGCCCAGAATTACAACATTGTTGAAGACTTAGCTGTTTCACCTTCAGCAATGTCGGCACTCGAAGTGCTGCAATCATGTCCAGCGCAACGAAAATTGCTTTTGTCGGCTATTGGAGCTGTCGATGTTCAGGACCCGAACCTAATGATCTTTGATCTAGAAAGTAGTACACCGCGTCTCCCCCATCAAATGGCTTTCCAAATTCCAGTGATAGTCAAAAACAGGCCTATTCATCGGACTGTGATTGATGAGGGAGCTTCTACGTGTATTATGTCGATTCAATGTTGGAGATCGCTTGGTTCTCCTTCGTTGAACCAATCCCCCACCATCCTTAAGGCCTTTGATGGCCGTGGGTTCCGTCCGTTTGGTATTCTACAAGAATTGCCTATAGGGGTCGAAGGTAAAACCGTTAGTCTGGATGTGGAAGTGGTTGATGCCCCTCTAGACTACAACCTTCTTTTGGGTCGAAGTTGGTCATATGCTATGACAGCGGTCGTTTCATCGGTCTTCAGAGTCATTAAGTTTCCACATAACGGTAAGATCGTGACTATTGATCAGCTGACATACTTTTCATCCGACCCAACCTCTTTAGAAACTATCCAGCATGTTGGTAAAACGACAATCCCTTATAGGGACATTGGTGTAGGTTTAGTTAAGGATTCCGGTTTACTGGGAACTTTTCCTCTCCCTCCACTCAATGCAGACCCTTCGTTCGCAACAATTCATATGATCACGTCAGAAAACATTATTTATGATGATCCTTGGTATGTTCCCTCTGACTCTGAGCTAGACTCACTCGGTGATGTTATGCCGTTGAGTCCGTATGAGATTGCTTATGAAGCTCTTATGTCTTTTACCGACTTTCATTCAACCGACCAAATGAATGTGGTCAGTGAAGAGTCACTTTTCACCTCACCCTTAGAACGGATAACGTTTCCCGAAGAAGTGTCATCTGACGAACAACTTCGCGAAATCCTAAGTGTAGATGATCTACCATGGGACGATCTCCATCACAGATCTTCGTTTTTACCTAAGGATGATGCCTTTGAAAATGATTTTTCATCTATCTTTACCGCTGAATATGTCAAAGACGCTCAGGATCCAACGAAACATTCTGATTCAGAGCTGAATTTAGGGAATATTTCTCGTACTATTCCCATTGATATTTCAGTGAAGCCCGGAATCAAGGAGAACATTCATATAGGTGCCGCATGTACTGACGAAGAAATTGAAACTTACAAGGCCCTATTCCAAGAATTCCGCGACGTGTTTGCCTGGTCCTACGAAGAAATGCCAGGAATCGATCCTGCCATTGTTGTTCATGAAATCAAAACCTACCCGGATGCTAAACCCATTCGGCAACGGTTGCGTCAGATTCACCCTCGAAAAGCAGCTGCAATCAAAGCCGAAGTCGAAAAGCTGTTGAAAGCAGGTTTCATTTATCCGATCCCGTTAACGGATTGGGTATCGAATATTGTTCCCGTCAATAAAAAACAAGGAACAATAAGAATCTGTATCGATTATAGGGATATCAATCGAGCTTGTCCAAAAGACAACTATCCTACGCCTTATATCGATCAAATTATTGATGATTGTGCCGGAAGTGAGATGTTTTCCTTCATGGATGGTTTCTCGGGTATAATCAAATCAATATTCTACCTGCCGATCAACCAAAAACGGCATTCATTTGTCCATGGGGGACATTTGCTTATTGCAAATTACCTTTTGGCCTTAAGAATGCCGGTGCTACTTTTCAACGGGCCATGTCTTATGCATTTCATGACATCAAGCACATTGTGCAACCCTATCTCGATGATTTGCCTGCTCATTCTTTACACCGAGCTGATCACCTTGTCCATTTACGAGCAATCTTTATGAGGTGTAGGCATTATCGAATTCGGTTGAATCCCCACAAGTGTGTTTTCTGTATAGAAACAGGTCGATTGCTGGGATTTGTTGTTTCCAAAACCGGCATTCGCGTCGATCCCTCGAAAGTCGAGGCTATCATCCAATTGCCTCCTCCTTCGAGTTTGCGCCAACTCCAAAGTTTGCAAGGGAAAGCAAACTTTTTACGCCGATTCATCCCTAACTACGCCGAGGTCACTAAAGGTTTTACACGGTTGTTGAAACAGAACGTACAATTCTTTTGGGACGAGATTGCTCAACAATCTTTTGATGCACTGAAACACGCGTTGACCCATGCACCGTTATTGCATCCTCCCAACTACAACCAGGACTACTTCTTATACCTCGCAGCTTCGCATTCCACCATTGGAATGGTGTTAGTTCAAGAAGATGAATTCAAGGCAGAGCATGTGATATATTACCTTAGCAGAACCTTAAATCCAACTGAGTTAAAATATTCGCATGTGGAGAAATTGGCCCTGGCAGCCGTTCAAGCTGTCCAGCGTTTTCGTCACTACATTCTTCTCCGCAAAACTACTGTTATTTCGGATTGCAACCCTATGATTTATATCTTGACAAAACAACTGCTAGGGGGCAAGTACTCTAAATGGATCGTCATCCTGCAAGAGTTCGACTTGGAGTTTGAGAAGTCCAAGTCTAAGAAATCTTTAGTCTTCGCGGAATTGATGTGTGATTTCCCGAGTGCTGACACAGAGACTGTGGCAGAGGAGTCCATTGCGGACGAATCTTTGTTTCTTATTAGCACTGTAGATCCGTGGTATGGGGATATAATCATCTATCTCCAAACCCAAACCTTTCGGCCTGAAGCTTCCAAGGAAAACCGTCGAAAAATTCGGTTTCAATCCCAGCAATACAGAATTATTGGAGATACACTTTATCGCCTGGGGGCAGACTTAGTTTTTCGACGTTGTTTAACTCACGATGAGGCTGAGAGAGTTTTGAATGATTGTCACTCTGGAGCATGTGGCGGTCATATGTCTGGGTATGCCACAGCTCAGAAGGTGTTGCGCGCTGGCTATTTCTGGCCGTCTATGTTTAAAGATTGTATCCTTGCCGTCAGAAAATGCCACAACTGTCAAGTGTTTGATCGCAAGATGCGCGCTCCACCTGCTCCTCTCCACCCTATAATTGCCGCTGGTCCATTCGCCAAATGGGGCATTGACTTTATTACTTGTAACCCTCACTCGGCCGGGGGGCATGCGTATATCATCCTTGCGGTTGATTATTTTACTAAGTGGGCCGAGGCGATGCCTACATTCGACGCAAGCGGCAAGACAGCTGCACTTTTCGTATTCAATCATATCATAACTAGGTTTGGTGTCCCACAAGCAATCATTACGGACCATGGAAGCCATTTTCGAAATGTCATGATGACTGAACTTACAAGCCAGCTTGGTTTGCGCCACGATAGCTCTACACCTTATTATCCGCAAGCCAACGGTTTGGTTGAGTCAATCAACAAAGTTCTAGTCGTCATGATTCGACGGATCATTGGTATCCATCGAACGAATTGGCATAACATGTTATTTTCGGCGCTATGGGCATATCGAACTTCAGTGAAAAATTCAACAGGTTTCACCCCTTTTCAGCTAGTTTATGGCTTAGAAGCTGTGTTACCTATTGAGTGCGAAATCCCATCACTTCAAATGGCTGTCGAATTACTTCCAGCTACTTCCGAAGAGGAGAAACGGTTGTTATACTTAGCTAAATTAGATGAGACTCGACGTGACGCTACTTTAGCTATCGAGACTCACGCGAAACGAATGAAAGCTCAGTACGATAAAAATGTAACCCCTCGAAGTTTTTCGGAAGGAGACCTAGTACTATTATATGATCAAGCGAACGATAAGCTAGGTGCTGGAAAATTCGTTCCCATGTGGCATGGGCCCTACATTGTAAAGCGAAAGCTAGCAAAAGGGGCTTATGAGTTAGTTGATTTTGATGGGGACTCTTTGGGCAAACCCAGAAATGGACTTTACCTAAAGAGGTATTATGCTTAAAATGATGGATGGAGAAATTTTTAGATAGGTTAGATTTCCTTTCTAGCTAGCAAGTGTGTTAGTTTAGTCAGTGTGCTTAGCTTAGCAAGTGTGGTTTTTCGTCATTATTTTGGCTCATCTTGGTTTTACTCTTGATATTGTAGATGTCGACGCCTCTCCAAACATACATTGGATTTGCTGATGGTGCTTGTCGTAGTACACGGAATATCTCTTCCGCAGCTTGGGTTATCTATTCGCCCTCTGACGAGTTAGTTTCTATGCATGGGGTAAGCCTCGGTCAAACAACGAATAACATTGCAGAATACAGTGCAGTGGTTGAATTATTATCCGAATCTATTTCATTTGGAATTCGACGTTTGATAGTGAGGTTAGATTCTGAACTTGTTGTATTACAGCTTAATAGAGTTTATGCCATTAGAAATCCTGTGTTATTAAGGTTGTTTTTGAGAGTGCGTCTCTTGGAACGTGAATTTGATTACATTGAATATCAACATATTCCAAGGTCTTTGAATACATTAGCAGATGCAATTGCTTCTCGAGTGTTGGACAGACATTTATAATAATCATGCAAGTAAATTTAAAGACATTTCATCATACATGTTAAACAAGATAAGCCGGTAATAGTGATATATAGATATAGATAGAAGTGTGTCCAAAATATATACATCGTCTTCGATCATAGGTTTAACACACCTTATGATCGGCAAAATGATAGTGCAAAAAGTCAAAAATGTCACATGTGACTACAAAAGTGACTAGTCAATCACTGGTGGTGCTCTCTGTACGACACCACTGCGCGGGCTATCTTGCGCAGAAATCTCCTAAACGGTCCAGGGACCGCGACCACGAAGCGCTGAAGCCTCATTGGAATATCATCCATAGTAGTCTCAGGTATATCTGCCGTGAGACGCTCTAGATCATGCTCCAAATCGGCTAGTACTTCTGCTGTCGCATCCTGTAGGGCCGGTGCCGGTGCAGCTGGATGTCGTCTGTCGTAAGGCCGGAGATTGGCTGGACGCTGTGGTCCAACATCTGCATTTTTAAAATTTTACTGTTACTTTGAGACGATATATATGAAAAATAAAAAATACATAATTAGAAAACTTGTGAAAATGAAAGTACCTCTGTCATCCCATTGTTCTCCCTGTGGAAGAACCATGTCCGGATCACCTCTGAAATCCATTCCGGCATATGGAAAGTCTTGTATCACAAAAAGCTGGCCCTCTAGCCAGTCGAAGTAACTGTCTGAGAATCGAACCACTGCAGCACCCTCGTCAGGATGCCGGGCCATCACCGCAACCCATCGAACAAGCTTTGGCTCCCGAGGACCCAAGTCATCAACAGTGAGTTGCTGAGGGATCAGCATAGGAACTCTCTCCAAGGCAAAGCTCACGACTAGAGGCCCATATCCAAAAGTCTTTAGTCGTCCGTTCTTTGCCTTGGTTAGTTGGCTCTTCATATGAGCCGACACAGCTTCGCACCAGTTGAAGATGGTGCCTTGGTAACAGTCAACTGCCATCCGCATTTGGGATCCGGAGGCAATGTGCAAGGCGGCCGCGCCACAAATCCTAGTGACCGTAAATGCAATAACTCTAAGTTCCGCCAGAGCGATGTGCTTTATCTCCACGCCTTTTTTATGGCGAGTCCCTGGTCTGCACCACTCCTCGCGGAGATCATCAAGGGATTGGCCACCCGGCCTGGTCCCCGCAAGGTTGAGTTGCTCACCTCTGTTTGGCAAGCCAGTGAGAAAGTATACATCCGAGGGCTCTATCTCGAGCTGGTGCCCTCCAATGTAAAAGCATTGATCTTGAACGTTCCATCGCTCAACTAGCCATTCCAAAAATCTTACCTGGCCCCTCATGCCCGGTATGGTCCAATATTTGTACAATCCACATGTTCTTAAGGCATCCAGAGAGGGTTGGTGGTTAATCGCAGCTTCATCGTCTTCTACGTGCTCTCTCTCTCTCCAGTCTAACATGTTTTGGGCCCTGCACATCAAAAGAGTCAATTAGAAATTAATTTGAGAAAATTTGGTGGTTTTTTGAGAGAGTTAGGGTTTTGAAATGCGCCCTTTGCGGAAGACGCACCCCGGCTTTTTAGCACAGGGCGTCCGGACGCAGCTCGCCTGAAGGCGGACTGCGTCCCCAGACCTTTTTCCCGTGTGAGAAAAAGTCGGGGGACGCGGCTCACCCGAAGGGCACCTGCGTCCGCCGAGGGGCGCATTTTGAACCCAAAACCCCCCCAAAAAATGAAACAGAGACCAAAAACAAAAAACTAAACGGATAAAAATGAAGAGTGGGATGTGTAAAATACCTCGGTGAAGCGGCGTTCGATTCCGACGGTCAGATTTTCCGCAGCAACCACGGGAAGTTTCTTGTCAAAAGCTCCTTTTTCAACCTCAACAGTGAAACGGTAAAAATGACATGGTAAAAGGTCTTTTTATAGGTTTTTTGGATGAATTAGTTCATTTTTTACCATGAAAAGATGTTTTCAAATGTATTTTTGCCTATTTTAAACAGGTATGAGTAATGTGTCGCTTTTGTGCAGGACGAAGGGATTTCAGGGAAATTGTAATTTTTCACAAACAAAATTTCAGAGTCATCTTTTAAGCCCTTTTCTGACTCCTAAAACATGAAAAGATCGCCGAGTGTTTCTTTTTCACTCGTTAAAACGGAATTAAAAGACGGTCCCCTTTTAGCTCTTTTCTGACCGCAAAATCAGGAAAAGATTGCCGGGTTTTTGTCGTTTCAAACTCGATAAGGAAATAAAACGACGTGTCTTTGATCGCTTTTTACTTTTCAGGTCAACGATACTATTATGAAAGTACTCCTTGGTCGCAAGATCAAGCGGTTCCCCCAGGTATTATTTTATACTTTTTCGGGCTTGAGGGACACAAATATACGAAAAAGTTCAACGTGGAGTTTCCTTAAGTTTTTCAGACTCTCTAAAATTGAAAAACGCCGAGTTTCTCCTATACTGGGCTCGTTAAACTTTTACAGTAAAGGACCTGTTCAATTACAAACAGGAACGAACCACTCCTTCCTAGGGTTCGCATTTAAACTAGGTTGGACTCGTCCGAAGGATGAGCTTATAATCAAGCATATGTTATCCTCCTCAAGCTTGTTAAAAATAAAGAGGTACTTGCCAGAAATGGTGGGGGAAAAAAAGAGAAGAATGAACCTATTTGTCACCTTTTGCCTCAGAAGAAACTTTATTACCGCTCTTGAACACGACACTTTTCATTCACCTGGGTTGGGAAATCTTTTACCTCACAGTTGACTAAATCACTTTGAAAATCTTTAACCGGGTTCAGGGATCAACTTTGAGTTATTCGTCACCAAACCATCTGTTGTGTCGTTATGTGTTCAAGAGGTCTGCAAGCAAAACTTTCATCTGCAAAATACTTGTCATCCATTGACCATCCCTGAGTCAGTCCTTACAGCAACATTTCTTCAACTTGAACAATGATTTCGTGTTGCGGGCTTGCCTGCAACGGGTCGCTTTCTATCGACATCGACACATTATCTAGAAAGATGACTTAGGAATCGACAGTACCTTGAAGTCTGCATGCATCAATGGCAGGTTTCTCGCCTTTGACGTCAGTTTACATCATTGACTTTCGATCAGAGGATTCCGTGAAGTGTTCGACATCAAAACATCTATTCACATTTCACGGGTTGTGCTTGGTACTTTGAGAACCATTGACATTACTGGTGGTTTCTCTCACGCTTGTTAACAGTTTACATCATTGACTGGTAATCAAGTGGTTTCTACCATGTTCGACATCGAATCATTTAATCACATGGCTAGAATCGTACCAATTCGGGAAGTAGAAGTGAAGACCCTGGATCTAGTTTCTACCATCCAGGCTGCGAGGAGTTTTGTATTCATTGTCTATGTAGACTTATCATAAACAGATGGCTGCGTCCATACTGTGTCTACAAAAGTCTATAAAAAAATGTACTGCAAGATCATTCCTGTATCAGAATAGTTAGTCCATTAGTTAAAGTTTTGAATCTGAGTATGGGAATGCCTACCTCAGTGATGATATAATCTTATCCATGTATTTTGTGTTGAAAATTGCAGGTTCCAACCAGGCCATCCACAAGGCAATCCTTGAAATGATAAAGCGCTTCACCCTTCCTAGAATTACAAAACCCTATTCTATTCCAGGCTTCGCACTTTAGGGGGCAATCTGTTACACTAAAAAATGTCACCTTGACTACTTACAGTTAGTATGGCTCAAATCAACAGTCATGCTACCCTCTTAGGCAAGTCTCATGCCTCTGTTATCCATCTCAAACTCAAAGAAGAGAGAAAGTCTTGTAAAAATCATGTTTATCTCTGGGGTCGCAGGTTCTCTCTAGCCTTACCTGCGGGGACGCTGACCATGTTCACAAAATCTGCGTCCATGGACGCTCTGTATGTTAAGGGACAGGTGCGTCCCTCTGTAAAAGGCAAAATGCGCGAGTTTTATCTTGAAAAAGTTACTTGTGGTTACTTCTAGAACATTCTAGAGGTCGGTTTGATGAAATGGATGCGCCTCCAGTTGGTTCATGTATCTCTATTAAGGGGGAACTTATCCCATCAATAAGGGAGCTATCCCACCCATAGAGGGGGATGATCCCATTGATAGTGGACCTGAATAACCTCTTTACAGCACTATAAATGAAGGCATTGAGCCAGAAGGAGAGGAGGTTGGAGCTATACATTTTCTTTGGGTAAATGCTGCAGGATTTAGGTCTTCCATTAGAGCCTTTGTGAGGAGAGATTGTCTTCACTTGATTCTACTTGGGAGAGGGTGAGCTTTGTCAAAGTAGAGGAAAACCCTTGATGGACCCTGGGAGGAACTTGCACAACACCAAGGCCAGGTTGTAAGAGTTTCTTTGTTTCGTTATTAATACAAACTGGTTTATTTTTCTCAATAGCTTGTGTTAATGAGTTATTTCATGTGTTCCTTGGTCTGCATGTTGAATATATGTTTTATTATATGAAATGCAAGTGCTTGGTAATTGTTTGATTGTTTGTGGTTGCAGGAATTGACTTGAAGGAGGAGCTCATCCGGATCGTCAAGAACGGACTTCAACAACAGCGTTTTGGAATAAGGTAAGCCTAAACACTTGTAGTTTTCATGTTGTAAAAGGTGTATTTAGAGAAAGATCACTCCATTTTGTCTTGTTTGTCATTAGAATGTCTTAGACTTCTAGGAAGGTCAGTCGTGTCCGCACCCTTGACAGATTCCGTGTGACAGAGACGTGTTCCGGCGTCGTTAAACGTAGTGACTGTCGATCTCGAAGAATGTGGGTGATTCCTCCTGAGAGTCGGTGGCACTAATACGGATTGTGCTCCCACGTACCGTCGCGTATATATTGGGAGACCCCTATAGGAATAAAGCCTTTATCCATAGGAAGCCGTGTCAACCACCCTACTGATCGCAATGCAGTGAACACAGCATTCACGAAGATCGACCACCCGTACTGTAAAACGTATTCTGTGGTTTTGCGAAAAGTTTGGCACACCCTCTGCCTAGAACTCCAGAGTAGTTTCTTTTGGCCTTTTTCAAACTCTATAACTGAAAAAGTCCATCCGAGCATTTGTCACTTCGGGCTCGTTAAAACATCGAAGGAGAATAGAGTCATCTTTAGCTTTTTCTCGACTCTTAAAAAGTGAAAAAGCAAGTTGTGTCTAAAAGCGTCTAATAAAATTCATTCAATTCGGAAACAAAAATTTCCCCTTTTAGTATTTTGGTTGATCGAGTAATCCACAATTGTGGAAGAAAGTCAATTGAAACCCCGTCGTTCGCGGAGGCTTACGAGTCAACCGTCTTTGTCTCTGGAATCGAAAACAGTACAGACAAAGCGAACTCGTTTAACCGGTTCAAAATCTCCTATAAAAGTTAGAACAAGTGTTCCAACTACATCTGAGGTTCCGGTTACTCCAAACATTTCTGGAAACCCTGCCTCTATAGAAGAAGTTCAACAGCCGCAGAAGGACAGTAATATTGATCCTAGTCTGGGGGCAAATACTTGTATAACTGAACCAGTTCCATCTGTAACCGGTCCAGAGAGTTTTGTTCCTCAAACAACTGTCGCTGTCGAAACAACCACTTCTTCGGCACCAGAAATATTTTACGGACCTGACGGTCTTCCTCTTCCACCAGGTTTGATTGCGATAGAGGAAATTGCAGAGGATCCACAAGCAAGTACTCCAACCCATTTTGGAGTCGGGGTCACTCTATTTCCTTCATCAGAAGTTAATCCACCACAAGTGGAGGTTCCTGTAGAATCGCTAGGCAATCTATTGGATAGACTTAAAATGTCTGAACAACCGTCATCATCTAGGATTGTGTCAAATGACACAGCGACAGCAGAAGCCCTTGCCGTCACTCCGACAATGTTTGCCGGCATACCAGCTGTCCCGACTAGCTCACAACAGCTAGAAGGAGTCCACCAAGGGACTATGTCGACAGTATGGTCTGTTCCAGTTTGTTCATCCGGAGTAATATCCGGCAACTCTTATGTTGAGACTCGCCAAATTGATCCATTTGGAGGTCAATTTGGGCAATCCAGTCCCCAAGGACAATCAATCCCCTTGAGTTCCGGATTGCTACCGTATGGGGGGCAGTATGCCCTTTCATTACCCCCTCAGGGAGGGTACCCATACGTGAGTTCACAACAGTATTCAGGTTATACTGGAATTGCATCAAGTAGTTGGGTACCTATGCTACCTCAACAACCAAGGGTTGTATATTCTATGCAACAGTGTGTACCTATGACGAACATCCCAACCACACCGGCTATTGTAACAGTGTCACAAGTTCAAGCGATACCTGTTGCATGTCAACCTCAGATTTCTCAGGTTGTAATGCAACAGCCACTTGACCATGGGTCACAACCACAATCGCCAACTGGTGGGGCGACACAGGTCCAAACGGGTACAATTACCCCACACCTTGGTCCAACGGTTAGCATAGCACAACAGAACATGGCTTCACAACCATGGCTTGTGCAATACCAACAACCTCAATTCCAGCAGGTGTACCAAGGTTCTGAGCAGCAGATTTTTGCGAACAGTGGACAACCGTATATCCAAAACGGTCAAAACCAACCACTTTACAGTGGTCAAGTCCACCAACCGTATCAATCATACCAACATCAATTACATTATGCTAGTATGCAAAGGCCCACTGCTCAAGCGATTCCATCGTACCCTGGTTATGCTTCGCCTAACCTGAATCAACAGTTACCATTCGTGGCGACTTTAGAGTTACCCGATTTACACCGGTTAACCAATGATCCGATTGCTTATGCCCCTTGGTGGCCAGCGATTCCTCACAAACTTCCATCTGACATTCCTAAATTCAATGGAAATCTAGGTGAAGACCCATCGAATCACGTGATGAATTTCCATCTGTGGTGTTCGTCGAACACCCTGAACGACGATTCGATAAGGCTTCGCCTTTTTCAGAGGACATTGACAGGTCCAGCGGCTAAATGGTATATTGAATTACCTAGAGCCTCTTTCGACAATTTTAGCTCCCTAGCCACGACTTTCTTAACCCATTTTCAATTACCGATAAGGTATGAAATGGGAACAGAGATATTAACCAACTTCAAGCAGACAACTGCCACCCATATATCTGATCATATACATGAGTGGCGTCGTCGTCGTAGGATGGTGAAAAAATATGTTCCCAATCAGCTGTTAGCTGAATGGTTTATAAAGTCATTACTTCCTGCTATAACGGAAGATGTGGCCAAGGGAGGAGTCGTAACGGAGGAGCAAGTTATCGCTCGTGCACAGTATTTGGACTTAGTTTATACTCAGTCCGGCATGCTCTACGACAAAATACCTGACGCTCCTAGACCGGAATTTTCAATTCCTCCCCCTCCTAAATCCAATAGTGACTCTCATGCCGGTGATGGTGTGATTGGCACGGCAAACGCGAAATCGATAAAGGCTTCGTCAAAGAAAGCCCGTAAGAATTCAGATCAAAATGCAAAAGAAGAAATTCTTGCTTCGGAAGTAAATGTCGTATCAGCAGATAAAGGCAAAGAAACCAATCAACCAGGAAGCAAGAAGAAGCAAAACAAAGGGAAGAAGAAGAAACAGGGTGAGTCATCTCCTGGAAAAAATTCTTCAAACCCTCCTGGGCAAGGGAAACAAATTTATCCATGTCAAATATGTGATGAAGAGGATCATTACACAAAGAATTGCCCATTCAAAGCTGAGTTAAAGAGGTTCTTTAAAAGTTCCCAAACCTCCGCTGTGTTAACTGATCCATTTCCCAACCCAGGTCAAAATCTGGTTGATAGTGGAAATGCTTCCCCGTCGCAAGTACTTATGTTGTTGGTTTCAAAACAGCAGAATGATGCTTTGATTTCGACAAGGAACAAAGATTACAGGAATCCTCAGCTGTCGAACGAAAAAGGTAAAGATCAACCAAGTAGTTCGACAACGACTTCGACAGAAGTTGTAACGCCCACCATCCCTGAATTAACAATAAAACCGCCAAAGGGTGTAGTACACAAGTCAACATTTAATCCTCGCGCCAGAGTGGCACAGCATTATAACATAGTGGAAGATTTGGCTCAATCGCCATCCGCTATGTCGACTCTTGAGGTACTACAAAATTGTCCATCCCAAAGGCAGGCGTTGTTATCAGCTATTTGTGGGGTTGATCCTAAGGATTCCAATCTTGTATCCTTTGATCACAAAGGATATAATCCTCAGTTACCAGCTCAACTAGCTTTCCTTATCCAAGTGAAAGCCCTCAACAAAACTGTTCATAGAACAATTATTGATGAGGGAGCATCTACATGTATTATGTCGATGAGTTGCTGGAAAACTTTAGGATCTCCAACCTTGTCGCGATCTTCGACGACATTAAAAGCTTTCGACGGAAGGACTTATACCCCATATGGTATCCTTAATAACTTGAAAGTTGAACTGGGAGGAAAAACGGTAGAAATTGATGTTGAGGTCATTGATGGAAATCTTGACTATAACATCCTACTGGGTAGACCATGGATTTATGCCATGGCGGCTGTTGTGTCGACTTATTTTAGGAAGATCGCATTCCCGTTTGAAGGAGGGATTACGGTCGTCGACCAACAAAACTTCCTCCCTAATGGTTCACAAGTTACAAGAAGCATTCCCATGATCCATGAAAGCAACCATTCAATTCAAGATATCGGAGTAGGATTATTGAAAGACCCCACATTGATGGGAACTTTCGTGCTACCACCTCCTATTATAGGAAATATACCGTTTGTAGCAACCTGCAACATGATACCTTCCACGAATGTCAACATGGATCATGCAGTTGTTTTGCCCCCAAGCCCTTTAGAAATATTGTAGCAATCAATGTTTCAAGCATGGGAGGCGAACCCAAATCAACGCTCGTTAAGCGTTTGGGTAGATAGGTCTAGAGAATATGGTAACCCATTAGATCCTTGGTCGAAAGTACATGGGACTGACGAAGGAATCTTACAATCAATGTTGATTGAGGGGGCACCATGGAATGATCACCACCATCGTTCCCTTCTTGCGGAATATGAAGAAGATACTCAAAGTGACCTTTATCACCCGTCAGTTTTTGAATTCCTAACAAATACTGTAAATACGGTGGATTCCAAGCGAAACTTATCCAATATTGAAGAGACTATAGCCATAAATATCTCGACTAAAACAGATGTTGTAGAGAATATTTATGTCGGCAAAGGTTGTTCCCCTTCAGAAATGGAAATATATAATGCTCTTTTTCGCGAATTTAGAGATGTCTTTGCTTGGTCATATGATGAAATGCCAGGCATTGACTCGAGTATAGTTGAACATGAAATTAAAATGTATCCTAATGTCAAACCAGTAAGACAACGGCTTCGGCAGCTGCACCCCAAGAAAGTCGCTGCCATTAAGGCGGAAGTTGAAAAACTTCTCCATGCTGGATTCATCTACCCGGTTCCTCTAACCAATTGGGTATCGAATATTGTCCCTGTTATGAAAAAACAAGGGACGATTAGAGTGTGCGTCGATTATAGGGATGTAAACCAAGCTTGTCCAAAGGACAACTACCCTACACCCTTCATCGACCAGATAATTGATGAATGCGCCGGATGTGAAATCTTTTCATTTATGGATGGATTTTCCGGGTATAATCAAATAAATATCCGCCCACAGGACCAATCAAAGACTGCATTTATTTGTTCGTGGGGCACATTCGCTTATCGAAAATTACCCTTTGGTTTAAAGAACGCAGGGGCGACGTTTCAGAGGGCAATGAATTATGCCTTCCATGACATCAAGGACATTGTTCAACCTTATCTCAACGACCTTCCGGCTCATTCGCGAAAGCGGACTGATCATCCGCAGCATTTAAGAGCGATATTTCTACGTTGCCGACACTACAAGATAAGACTCAATCCACACAAATGTGTGTTTTTTGTCGGTTCCGGTCGTTTACTTGGCTTTGTAGTCTCTAAGGATGGGATTTGTCTCGACCCCTGCAAGGTTCAGGCAATCATTAATTTGCCTCCACCTTCAAATTTGCTTCAGATTCAGAAACTCCAAGGGAAAGCAAACTTTCTGAGGAGGTTCATTCCAAATTACGCAGAACTTGCTAAAGGTTATACTCATCTTTTGAAAAAGGATGTACCTTTTGTCTGGGACCAGGTGGCGCAAGCTTCCTTTGATGCTCTGAAAGATTGTCTAGTAAAAGCATCATTAATGTACGCCCCAGACTATCAAAGAGATTTTAATCTGTATCTGGCTGCAGCGGATACGACCATTGCGATGGTTTTAGTTCAAGAAGTCAACGGAATTGAACATCCTATCTATTATTTAAGTAAAAACTTAAATGATACAGAAAGTAAATATTCTTATGTTGAAAAACTAGCACTTGCAGCTGTTCAAGCAATTCAAAGGTTTCGACATTATGTCCTCTTTCGGAAAACTACCATCTTGTCAGATTGCAACCCCATGACTTATATATTGTCGCGACAGTTGCTGGGGGGCAAATATTCAAAATGGATAGTGATCCTTCAAGAGTTTGATCTGGAATTTGTAAAATCCAAATCAAAGAAAGCTCTAGTTTTCGCGGAATTATTATGCGATCTCCCATCATCGTCCAACGATGAAACATCAGAAGAGTCAATCGTGGACGAAAGTTTGTTTCTGATATCTACAAGCGATGAGTGGTATGGAGATATCATAGTTTATCTCCAGACCCAAAAATTCAGGCCTAACACCTCTCGCTCTGAACAAAAACGTATACGATACCAAGCTAAAGACTACATGATCGTCGGTGATACACTTTACCGTCGTGGTATCGATACAGTTCTGAGGAGGTGCCTTACCCATGAGGAGGCCGAAAAAGCCCTGAATGAGTGTCACTCAGGCGCGTGTGGGGGGCATCAATCTGGATATGCAACAACACAAAAATTCTTACGAGCAGGATACTTCTGGCCAACCATGTTCAAAGATTGCATAACCGCAGTCAGAAGTTGCCATGCTTGTCAAATTTTTGATAGCAAAACCAAAAGACCACCCGCACCTTTACAGCCGATAGTTGCTGTTGGGCCCTTCGCCAAGTGGGGCATCGATTTCATGCAATGTAACCCCACCTCGACCGGGGGGGCATGGGTATATTATAGTCGTTGTTGACTATTTTACCAAATGGGCCGAGGCGATGCCTACATTGGATAACACTGGTGAAACAACTACCCTTTTCTTTTTCAATCATGTAGTCGCCAGGTTCGGCGTACCACAGGCTATAGTTACAGATCATGGATCGCATTTCCGCAATCACATGATGGTCGAATTAGCTGCCAAGCTAGGGCTATCTCACGAAAACTCTACCCCGTACTATCCACAAGCTAACGGACAAGTTGAAGCAATCAACAAGGTCCTGAAGCATATGTTGCAAAGGATGATCGGGGTTCATAAAAGAAGATGGCACCTAATCCTGTACTCAGCCTTGTGGGCTTACTGAACATCGGTAAAGAACGCGACCGGGTTCACACCTTTTCAATTGGTGTATGGCCTGGAAGCAGTCTTGCCAATCCAGTGCGAAATTTCGTCGCTTAAACTCGCAATTGATCTCCTCCCCGAAACTTCAGAAGAAGAGGCCCGTTTCTTGGAATTAATCCAATTGGATGAAACCCGTCGTGATGTCGCTTTGGCTAATGAAGCCCATAAGAAACGAGTCAAGGCTCAGTTCGACAAAAATGTCAAACCCCGTGTCTTCTCAGAAGGTGATTTGGTCTTGCTTTATGACCAAGAATCCGATAAATTGGGAGCAGGTAAATTTAATTCCTTGTGGATGGGCCCCTATATTGTTAAAAGGGTGTTAGCAAAAGGAGCCTACGAGTTAATGGATTATGACGAAAATCCACTGGCGCAGCCCCATAACGGGCTGTACCTCAAGCGTTACTATGCTTAAATAGTAACTTACATGCTTTTGTTGTATTTTGTTTTCGCTAAAGTATTTGTTCTAGTCGAGTAATCCATCTTTTTCATTCGTTGCAGATGTCAAACCCTCTAGAGACATGTGTTGGATATGCCGACGGAGCGAGTCGTAGTTCGCGGAACCTATCCTCCGCAGCCTGGGCCATTTTTGATCCAAGCGGCGAGTTAGTAAGTTTCAGAGGTGTATGTATTGGGCAATCAACGAATAACATCGCTGAGTATAGCACGTTGATAGAACTACTCTCTGATGCCATCACACGTGACATATGCCGACTAATTGTCAGGCTAGACTCACAGCTCGTAATACTACAACTCAATGGTATATATTCCGTTCGCAATCCAGCTATTTATCGCATGTTCCTAAGGGTTAAGATTTTGGAAAGACAATTTGATTCAATTCAATATCAACATATTTCCAGAAACTTAAACACATTAACCGACTCATTAGCAAACTATGTGTTAGATAGACATTTGCGACATATATAAAAGAGACACATCATCAATGATTGTACATATGGATCATATAACTCAACCAGAATAAAACTCGAAAATCAAAATATATATAAGCTGTTTATAGTTCATACATAATGTTCTGTAACCAAGACAAAATTGGTCATATGACCTGAAACTCAAAAAGATGCTAGGGGGCACCCTAGCCTAGTGGTGCTCATGATAGCACGTCACGGCCTGTGCAATCATGCGCAAGAGACGAGTCCATCGTCTAGGCACACCAGTAGTGTGTCGCTGCAGCTGTAAAGGCAACTCATCAATCCTCACATCGGGAATGCCGAGAGTCAGGCTCTCAACCTGCTCCTGCACAGCTGTAAGGGTCTCAGTATCATCAAGGTCGCGGAGGATAGCTCTCCTAGCAGGCTCCACTGCCGGGGCAGCAACTAGCGGTCTCGGACGAACTGCTGGATGGACATGACCAACATCTGCATGCACATAAGAGTATGATTAAAAGTCTTGATAGAATAAAGCACAACAACATTATGAATAAGAACAGTAAACAGTGATATGGTCAAAGAATTTACCAATAGCGCCCCACTGTTCGCCATCCGGTAACACCAAATCCGGATCACCTCGAAAATCCATACCCACATATGGATACTCAGAGAAGACCATCTCCTGGCGCTCGAACCACCTGAAGAAGGCATCAGTAAAAGTAATCTAAGGTTGACCAGCATGCCTAGACATGTGATCAACCCACCTCTGCATGCGTGGCTCGGTCGGAGAAGGCAAGTCGAGTATAATGTACTGAGGCTGCATCAGTGGGATTTTCTCCAAGGCAAAGGCAGTCAGAATAGAACCAAATCCAAAGTTCTTCAGCTTCCCGTCCTTCACCTTGGTCAACTAACTTTTCATCTGAACAAGTACTGCATCACACCAGTTGAATACTTTCGGTTGGAGACACTCCAAGGCGTGCTGCATATAAGATCTGTTGGCAACATGTAGAGCTGCGCTACCGGCCATCCTACCAATGGTATACAGAATGGACCTGAGAGACCTGTCAGTAATCTCACGGATAACAATCTTGCCGTCTCTGCTCGGCTGAGAACCTTCCCTGCAATACTAGCGGACATAATCTCTCACGGAATCAGTCCCCCGGGCCGTACCTGACAAGGAAATGGGGGCACCTCGCCTTGACAATCCAGTCAAGAAGTACATGTCCTCTATGGTCAAGGGGATGGACTTTCCGCTAATCTGGAATACTTGGTTAATAGGATCCCAAGCATCAAGCATATACTGCAGCAAAGTGATCTGTGCTCTCATGCTAGAGATACGGAAAAACGTCAGCAGGCCACAGTTCCGCAGCGCGTTCACCGTGACAGGGTCATGGAGGGCAACCACGTCCTCCTCTTCATGTTCTCATTCTCCCCATGTAAGGGAAATTTTGTTCAAAGTTCCCTGCAAAACAAACAAGAGAAGGAGTAAGTTCCTGATTTTGATGAAAAACTGGCAAAAATTCATCAAAAAATGAGCTGGAAACTCAGTTTTCTGAGCCCAACGCAGGCAGAGAGTGTCCCACCTACGCTGAAGGTCAGGCTGCCTTAAGGCAGCTTGACATTCAGCGTAGGTTTCGAATGGGGAACCTGCGCTGAAGTTAGGGCACCCTGGCAAAACCCCTGAGGCTCAGAAAAACTGAAAAACAGGCATAAAACTGAAAAAGGAAACCATGAAAAGAAAGAGCTACGGTTTAGCTCCTACTTGGTCCAGACGGCACCGAAAATCGTCCGCAGAATCTCCTAGAATCAGCTGGTGAAAATCAAGGGGAAAGAGGCACCTCCAGAGCTCCAACAAACCAAATGCAAATGAAATGGTAAAATGAGAGGTAAAAACACCTTTTAATGGCTTTTTACATAGTTCAAAGCGAAATATTAGGGTTATAATCTCATTTTCATGCAAATATTATTCATTTCTAACGAAGTTTGTTGCAGCAATCGAAAATGCAGTACTATCCTTGAAAAGAGAAAATCTAGTAATGGTAAAAAATCAAAATTTGACCATATAATGGAGCAGTTTTAGCATAAAGTTCATGCTCGTTAAAAAATAAACACAAGATCTGAGCAGTTTTAACGCGGTCTTCATGCTCGTTAAAAAATAAATAAAAGCAGTGAGCAATGTTTCCTCCAGAGTTTAAGCTCATTTTTATCTAAAAAATGAACCTATCCCGGTAAATAACCGTTGTGATCGTAACTTTATCAGCCATAAAAAGCCCATGGTCGCGTTTGCACCCACCACCTCCACCTTCATTTGGCCGATCATTCACCTCCATATGATTGTTTACCCATTTTGAGGAACAGCTGCGAAGAGTGATTTCACCTAGCCATCCTTGTGACACTGCCGTGATTGGAAAATTCCAACCTGTACCTGGAATCAGTTGCTATCCCTGTTTAAAACTCGTTCCTCAAAAGACGAGTCTTCTTTGAGCTCTTTTCAACTGACTCGTAAAATATGAAAAGTTTGCCGAGTTTTGGCCTTCCAGCTCGTTAAAGTGACCGGAAGAGCTATCCCTCCTCTAGATTTTAATCTTTTTGGACCTGAGGGATTATTGCATAAAAAGGTCGAGCGCTTGTTTTATTCGGCTCGTTAAAGTTATCGAAAACTCATCCCTTTCGTATTGTTTTATACTTTTTCAGACTTAAGGGATTAGATGACGAAAAAGGAATTTTGGAGTTAACTTTCTGTACCTTTTCAGACTCTCTAAAAATGAAAAGGACCGAGTTTTCCTTGTCGTTAGACTCGTTAAAATGATTAAATAGCGACAAACTTGTCTTTAGACGAGAACGAGTTTCCCTATCGCTAGGCTCATTAAAACATAGCGATGGGCTTGCCCGAAGGGCAGGTTATAGAACAAGCATATGTTATCCTCCTCAAGCTTGACAAAAATAAAGAGGTACTGGTCAGAAATGACTGGGGAAAAATTGGGAGAACCTCAAAGCTTTAATGGTAGCAAGTCGCTCTTGAACATGACACTTTTCCTCCGTATCACATCGGGTTGGGTTGTTTCATTCACCGGTCTCATCACCATGGTCTCGCCAAACCATCCACATTTGGGGTAATGCTACTGATCCATCGCATCAGTGTCGTTATATGTTCAAGAGATGTTGTTCAGAAAGAGTCAACCGTGTCCCATCCACTGCCATACATTATCCTTCATCCATCCATGATCGCCACCCTGAATCATATGTCACAGATTGTTTTCACCTCCATGAAAATCATTAGCTCCATTCCATGTCACTGATGTGGGATTCATTAAGGCCCTCCTTTGACGGATCGCTTCTTGTCGACATCAGCTCATTATCCAAGGAGTTGATCTAGGAACAACCCCCTCAGTACTTTGAAACTTGCATGCCTCAATGGCAAGTTTCTCACTTCCGGCGACAGGTATACATCAATGACCTTCGACCAGAAGATTTTGCGTGATGTTCGACGCCAAGTCCTTTATTCACACCACGTGAATTGTACTGCAGTACCTTGAGGATCATTATCATTATCGGCGATTCCTCTCGTGCTTGTTAACGGTTTACATCATTGGCCGGTAATCAAGCAATGTCTTTCCATGTTCGACTTCAGCGCAATTCTTACATGGATCGACTTGTACTTAGAGTGAAGATCGAACGAGTTTGAAGACCCCAGATCTAGTTTCATCCATCCGGGCTGCGATATATATTCAGGAAATATAAAGACATTTGACATGTACATGATTGCAGCAGATGATCATCCTACTCAAAGGATGATAATTTCAGCAGAGAATTATCAGTCTGCCTTCAGATGATCGTCTGTTCTATGTACCAAAATGAATTTATAAAGCTGAGCATGGGAATGCCCGCCTCAGCTAGATCATGAAAGCAGAATGAAAAATAATGTATTGTATTGTATTTTATTATAGGTCACCTCTCAGCGATTAAATGAACTTCGGATCCTCCTGATAAAGCATTTCACCCGATAAACGGCCTCCTACTTTAGGGGGAAACTGTTATAGATATTTTTGTGCCTTACAGCATGAAGCATGAAATGTCCATAATCTAAGGGATCCAAAGTCCCTAAACATGTTGTTCCTACCCCTAGAGGAACAAGGTCAGCAAACCACAGCACTGAATATCAGTTCTCCACCTGAAAACACTCAAAAACAAGGCAATTCTGGATCATGTCAGCTGCTCCACTGAGCATCTGCGCTGAATGTCAAGTGCTCCACTGTCTACCTGCGCTGAATGTCAACTGCAAAGAAGGCTACCTGCGCTGGGCAAGTTGGGACATGTGGCACAGTCATTCCTCAAGGTGTCAATGCCCAGGAAGCTTCCAAAATGACACTTGGATCAAGGAATTCGACTGGTGATGAGTAAGAGGGTCTAGATCTCCAAGTGGAAGCAAGAACCTCCAAGTGGACTCAAGAACTGAAGAATAACTGAAGTGAGAGAGGACACTAGTCAGCTTTAAGCTGACTCATCCTTTCTCCAAAACTCCTATATATAGAGCTCTCTCATGAGGTCTAGGGAGGCTGGAATCTTGTGAATGTAAGGAAGTGCTGTTGGTTTGAGTATAGAACTATTGGGTGATTTGCTTTGAAGGAGGTGAAGAGGAGATTTCTTTCTGCTGGGAGGTGATGCTGGATTGGGCCTCTTATGGTTGTATCACTTCCTGAACTTTACTTCTTCCATTAATAAAGCATTTGAGGTTCTTCTATATACATGTGTCTCAATGATGTGTTGCTATACTTGTGTATTTGATTTATTCTAATCCTTGAATCAATTATGAATGTATGCTTCTTGTAGTTTCCCTCTCTTGCCATTTTGTAGGATCTTGTTGTAGCTGGGCCAGTGAAAGAGCAAGGAGTTGGGAGCAAGCAGCAAAGAGAGAAGATTGGATCAATCATTAGCGAAAGACATCGGTTAGTGGATCTCTTTCTCCCCTCTTTTACATCTCATAAAGAAGTAATCTCAAATAGCTTTGCTTTGATTGTTGCTGAGGTACTATCACCCTTATAGTGGGATAGGGTCATTCCGTATTGGATACTTTTCCCAACAACACTACTCGTCGGAAGCAAAGGGATGTCAAAAGTTTCTTAGGCTTATCTGGATACTATAGGAGATTCATAAAATACTTCAGCAAGGTAGCCTTACCTTTTTTTGGACTATTGGCCAAGGAATCCAAATTTTTATGGTTAAAAAGCTGCTAAGAGGCCCTAAAAGCACTAAAGGACAAGTTGACTATTACACCTATACTATGAGGCCCAAATTGGGCTCTTCCTTTTCACATACATGCTGATGCCTCTAACAAAGCGATAGGAGTATCTCTGGGCCAGATAGATGACAAGATACCTTATGCCATTTACTTCATCAGCAAAAATCTGTCCAAATTTCAGTTGAGCTACAATATGACTGAAAAGGAGCTCCTATTTATTGTCCATTCCTTGAATAAATTTAGACATCACATTACTGGATACTAAACCTTTGTACATACCGACCATGCTGCCATTAAATATTTGATGAACAAACCTAATGTGAATGCCTTAATTATTAGGTGGTTACTTTTGTTACAAAATTTTGATCTAACTATTATTGATAAGCCTAAAGAGAAAATGTAGTTGTAGATTTTTTGTCCATATTGGCTTTGTCTGCAGGTGAGGAAGGAATGGTCGATGACTAACTTCCAGATGAGCATTTATTTTCCATTTCAGTTCTCTCTCTGTTGTTTGCTAACATAGCCAACTACTTAGTAGCTACATAGTTCCCACCAAATATGTCCTCCAAGGAAAATAGAATAATTATAAGGAAAATCACCCCATTCACTTGGATTGGGGGCAATCTCTTCAGGTTGGGTCCAGATCAAATTCTGAGAAGATGTATCAGGGAAGAGGAATATTTTGACATCCTTCTGACCTGTCATGATGGGCCTTGTGGAGGTCACTTTTCAACCAAAAGGACATCCTTCAAGGTACTACAAGTTGGCTATTATTGGCCCACTCTCCACCAAGATGCAAGAAGGTATACTAGCCAGTGTGATCAGTGCCAAAAAATGGGGAAACCTACTCCTAGGGATGAAATGACTTTGCAACCTCAAGTGACTTTTGAGACATTTTACAAGTGGGGCATGGATTTCATTGGGCCTATTGATCTTCCATTAGGACAGAAAATGTACATCATTTTGTGCAGTGACTACTTAACAACGTGGGTTGAAACCAAAGTTGTCAAGGTAGCCACAGAAGAGAATGTGGTTGGATTCTTGAGGGAGAATTTTTTTTACAAGTTTGGATGCCCTAGAGAGCTAGTCACTGATCAGGGCACTCAATTCACCAAACACATGATTGAGAATATGTTAAGCCAGCATAAGATCAAACATAGGAATTCCACTTTTTACCACCCTCAGGCCAATGGACAAGTAGAAGTCACCAACGGAGCATTGAAAATCATTCTGACAAAAGTGGTGAGTATCAATAGGAAGTATTGGGTTGACAGACTAGTGGAGGCTACTTGGGCTTACAATAAAACATAGAAGACAACCATTGTCTTCACCCCTTATGATTTGGTCTATGGGAAGAAGGCTCTTCTCTCCATTGAGTTTGAGTACAACACCTTAAGGATGGCAGCGTAGTTGGATCTAGATGTTACAAGGGCACATCAAGAGAGGTTTCTCCAACTCAATGGGTTAGATGAATTCAGGATGCAGGCCCTCCTGCACCCAAAGGTGACTCAAGTACAAAGAAAGCTCTAGCATGAAAAGAATATCGGAGACAAATTGTTTCAAGAAGGTGATTGGGCTTTGTTGTATGACTTCAGGTTCAAGGATTTCAAAGGAAACTTGATGGCCAGATGGGTGGGCCCATATGTGATAGAAAATTTCCATGAAAATGTGGTTGTCTAGATAATAACCATTGATGAAGAAGGTATCCCCTTGATTTTCAATGGGTATAGATTGGATGTCTACAAAAATCCTTTGTCAAAGAAGGAGTTCATTAGTAGTATCAGTAAGGCAGTAAGGGTGATTAAAGGAGTCTTGTCTTCCACCTCACCAAGTTTTGAAGACTATTGAATCTTTGTAAAAAAAGAAAAGAAATAGAGAGACAATAGGAAACCTAGGTGAAAACCTCAATGAGGTACTTGAGGCCCAATCTTGGGTTGAAAACCTCCTTGAGGTAGCCCAAGAGTTAAAAAAAAAAAAAGGAAAAGGAGAAAAATAAAAGACCCTGGGTGAAAACCTCCTTTGAGGCACCTAGGGCAGGCAACCAAGATGAAAACCTCCTTTGAGGCAACCTAGTTGTCTTTAAAAAAAAAAGAGAAAAAGCAAACAAATAATGGCAAGGACCTCAAACCTGACCACTCATAACAATTTTGGTTTTTTGCAGGTTTTGAAGAAGATAATGGACACAAAGATCAGAGGCCAGCAAGCGATGCAAAACCCCATGTTTTTCTTCATTCATTTCATCTCCTCCATGAACCCCATGTTCATTCATCCATACTCATCTCCAACCATAGAAAAATCCAATTTTTAGGCAATTTTGTGACTTCTATAGGATTTCTTGTAGTTACTACAGGAGTTTCCTGTAGTACTATAGGAAGTCCTGAAAATATATAGGAATGGGAGTCCAATGGAAAAATCATGATGCAAGCCTATTTTGGATAGAAAAGGAGTCCATTTACTTCACCACATCTCAACCAACACCCCTTAATGACCATGTCACCCTCTTTGTCCACCAAAAAATAAAAATCTACTTAGAAGAAGAAAAAATAAAAATAAAATAGAAAAAAAGAAAAAAGAAAAGAGAAGAAACAAAGAAATATCAAAGGGGCATACAACCAACAGCCTACCTCACCTACCACTCCATGGCCACACCTTCCACTCACTCCAACATCTATTCACCCTCCAAGTAAAAGAAAGGCTACATAAATTAGAAAAAAAGTAGCTACATGATTTCCTTTAGTACTACAGGCAACCCTGTAGCAGCCTATTATGAAACATTAGTAGGCTCGAAGATCAATCTTCAACATCCATGCATTTGGAAAGGAGAAGAAAAACTGAAGGCACTATGGAACCTCTCCAAAGCTCAGCAGCAATAGAAGAAGCCAACATCTACACATCACAAAAAGAAGACAACCTATCACCAGAATAAAATCAACAAAAGTAAAGCAGAAGAGAAGATTTACCTGACTCATAAGTAGCATAGCAGAGCCACCCTCCATTGTGCATCAACAAAGCAAAGGAACCATAGGTATATCCCCTCATCCACACTCTCTCATAAGTACGAATATTATTAAAACTATAGGAATATGAAAAAATTTGGTTTTATAAGTGAAGGTGGCTAGTTAACTTGGCCACCCTCAGCCCAATAACAAAAAGTTATAGTGCTAGTCAACTGAACACGTGGCAAGATCACATCAAAGGGAATGAATCAGAAAGGTGGTCGAGTTATGTTTTACAAGAGTGGGTGAGGATTACGAGGAAGGGTTCCAAGATAACTAATAGTGGGACCAATGGTCCAAAAGGAGAAATACGTACTCAACCAGCCAACACACCGCTCAATGAAATTGAACATAAATAGAAATATTCCCTAAATTTCATGCAAGACATTGTTCATTTTGATATTTTGAGAGTTGGGACCACCTAGAGGAGTCATTGAAGGATAAGCTAGTCTTGAACATCCTATAGTGAGCACCTACAAGAAACATAAGAAAACTACAAGAAACTGTGAGGAAGGCTAGTCTCGGCCATCCTATAGTTGGCATCTACAGGAAAACTATAGGAAATAGTGAGAATTGTCCAAAATGCTATGAGGGGGTGCCTAGGGCCCAACAGTTCAAGAATTATCCTCAACTAAGGAACTACAGTTAAAGGTAGGTGCCATATCCTCTATGCTTTCATTTGTAAAGAGAAAAAGAAAAAGAAATTGGCATTTCTTTTAGTAATTATAGTGTGCATAGAGATAGGCAGAATTGTGTGGAGGATTGAGTAGAGTAAACGGATAATTGTAGTCATCACCCTCCTAAAATCTAAACCCTCATCACCTCAGAAATCTCTTAATCTATAGCCACCAAAACTTCATACAATCAAATTGACAGAGAGAGAAGATGACAGGGGGTTTCAATAGAGGGGAGCCCATCAGAACAACTAGAATACTTCAACATCCTCCTATGGTAGAAATCTTTACAAGGCATCAATGGTTAGGATCCTTCGATCTGCTTAGGGGATATGATGATGATGTAACTAGGGAATTTGTAATGTCACTCATACCTAAATCTAGAGTTAGTGCCACTATTGTAGTGAGAGGATTGTCAGTAACAATTACCACTGAAAGCATTAGCAAAATTATGACATTTCCTCTAGGGTTACAATGGAGAAAATAGGATAAATCTAACAACACTCTTACCAAGAATAACTTCTTCTTGGAAGATGAAGAACCAATTGAGAATAAAAATAAGATTATAAGGGAGATCATTCCATACCCTTGGGATGAAGTAATATATCACATTCTTGAGTATATTTCTTGTGAGGGAAGGCTTAGTATAGTCTATGGTTACCCGTTTAGACTCCTCCATGAGCTAGATTTGGAAAAGAGTTACCTCCTCATAGAAGACTTAGTGTGCCCTACTTTTTATTGCAACCAATGATCAACATGAGAATCAAAGTACAATAAGGGAAGCTTCAACAACTAGCACGTCATGGACTGATCAAGCTCATACTCAAAGATGCCCTAAGCCAATTAAAAATCCTTATTATGTTGTCAACATTTGCAAACATGAATAGAGAAGATGTAATTCAAGCCATTGAGTATGAAAGAGGCCCTAGTTCTAGTGGTGAGGAAGAGGAAGAAGACCCAGAAGAAGAAGAGAAAGAATAACCTAAAGAAGAGAAGCATGGAGAAGAAGAACAAGAACCAGAGGAAGAAGAGGAGATAGAAATGAATAAAATAGAGGAAGAGAAGGACAGTATGGAAGAAGAACAAAAGGGTGGATCAATTCTTGAAATGAATAACAAGGAACCAGAGGAATCCCCAAGAGAGCCTCCTCAGCCCACAGAGAAGGAAGCAACTACTGCCTTGACTAATCTAAGTACACCTATAAAATCAAAAGGAAAGAGGCGAAGGTAGACTCCCTACACTTCAGAACAAGGAAGAGCACTAGGATGAAACAAGGGAGACCTCGAACACCTACTAATACTCCTATAATCATTGAGGACTCAACAAGAGGACAACAAAAGCTAGTCCCTCTAGGAATGAGAGGTAAAGAAGGCACATCAAAACAGGCTTCGCCAAGGTCACCAATCACCTATGTTAGGAGGCCCATCACTAGTTCAACCTCATAAAAACAAATTAAAGAACCATTGAACCCTTTCCAAAAAGGGAAAGGCCTCCTATAGGAAACATAGACAGTCCGACAGGAAACCTTGTCAAAGCTACAAGAAATAGAGAAATAGTAGGAAGGGCAGCAAGGGAAAATTAAAGGAAAAGAAGTAGCAACACAAGTAAAGGGAGAGAGAAATACTCCATAGACAGTAAAGGGAGAATCCCAAGAGCTGCAAGAACATAGTCCATAACCAAATCTCATCTCCTATTACAAATTCATTGAGGGAGGCAGAGTAATACCACAAAAATTTCCATCCCTCTATTCTTTGAGCTTGAAAAGGAGAGAGCAAAGACACATCACTAGATGTAAATTTCTAAATCAAAAAGTGTAGAGGATGTGGGCCATATGGAAGAAAATCTGCTAGAGATGGGCAGAGAGTTGAGTGAGATAAGAGATAGGGAAAGAGTGATGAAATATCAACTAGAGGCTGAGAACACATGGCTGAGGAGGCAAGTACATGAAAAAGAGAGCCAATTGGTAGGTATGTCAAGTCTCTCCAAGGAGGCACTCTAGTGCAAGCTGCCAGCAAAATCATATGCCTTGTACCTCAAAGAAAAATGGTTGTAGTTTTAGATAAAAACCCTAGCACAATGAGGGACTATGCCTTTCCAGGACTATAGGCAGTTCATTGAGCTCTGTGACCAAAGCACCCTGCAGGATAGAGCCAAGATATCTGAATTTTACCTCCATAATTTGGCATTAATAGTTTTGAATGTGAGGGACCCCAATCCAAAGCTAAGAGACTTACAATTGATAGCCTTGGCATCATGGATGAGTCATGAGGAGGCCAGGACTAAGGAAGTAAAAATGTTATTGGAAAGAGAAGAAACAAAGCCCCTTTACATCAAAGAAGAATAGATCAACTCCATGGTTGTCATTAGTACCCACAACCTCATCACCAATGATCCCCAAATTGCACCAAGATACCTATCTACACAAGCACAGGCAATCACTCATTTTGAGGACACATTGAGATTACTAGGGGGTGAAAGCCAGCAAGCATGACAAATGAGATGGAACACCTTACCCTATAGCCTAAAGATCATGGAGTATCATTCCCCTGAAATAATGAGGGATGCACTAGAAATGACCCCACTATATAAGAAGGTACTGCAGAGACTCAAATTCAACTGGATTGGCTTGAAACTCATTCCACCATTACTCTTAGGTATGTTAGAAGGGAGAAAGGAAGAAGAAGAAAGAAAGTAGTGGGAGGAAATAAAGAAGCATGCATAATTTTATCCACAAGACGAGGATGTTGCAACAAAGGTCTAGAATGTCAGGGAGACCACAAAAGAAATGAATGACATGGATATATATTGAGTTTCTCAGAGGATAAGAAACACCTTTAGTTGGGGGGGTGATGATGAGGCTCATCAATGGGTAAATTATATGGACCTTAATGCCACTCTCCATCTTATTAAAATAAACTTTTCTCACATTTATTTACATGTTTTGTTATATTTTGGTTAATGAGAACGTAAAGATGAGATGTCATGTCTTGTGGTCTAATGTGCATTGATTGCAAGATTTGGAACAAATTTTGGCTAATTGAAGTGCAGGAACTCGAAGTAGACAAGCAAGAGGGATTTTAGGTTATTGGATATCCCTCCTTAACTCCTCAATCACTTGAAGATTCCTCCATTGAGTCTCATCAGATCAGAGTTACAAGCAGCCAAGCCATTAAGGTCATTGCCAACCAAGCTAGTGATAGTTGAAGACTAGTTGATCTCAAGCTGGGATCAAAACCTCCCTAAATTTAAGGAAGTTGTTGGTAGCTTCAGTTGTATAAATAAGAAGGCCTAGAGCCTCATTAGGATTAGACTCGTTTTTGCAACCAAGAGGCATTTTCAGGCTAAGACATTGTGATTGATGACTCTTACGTATTGTTGATATTTTAATGAAAATCAGAAGAGTTCCCTTGATCCAGCACTGAGTTGACTCAAAGAGCTGAAGCTCTTGGGTTAGAGCCCAACCCTAGCAGAAGAGGTTCCTCTTTTTTGTACATGTATGCTTAACTTACATTCATAGTTAGTTGTTGAAGTGGTTTTGGTTTTGTTAATCTACAAGTAGTTGGGTGATTAATTATTTTTATTCCATTTGTGGATAGTTAGATCAGTGGTATCATAGTGATAGTAAAAACTTCAGAAAATATTATCGGAGTGGCGTTCACCTCATCTCCCTCATGGGATCATGACTTGAGGGTTCCATTCACATAACCCAAAAACAAATTTCTTGTTTTACTACATGATCTAGGGTTTCTTGATGAATAGGTCATTGTCTTTGAGTTTCTTAGGATTATGTGCAATTTTCATTTTGATCTCTTAATTTTTTCTATGGTTTCAAAGCACTTCCATTCATGAACTTAGCCATTAACTAATAATAACTCTATTTTTCTTCCATTCAATAAATATTTTCCATGTATAGATGAATTTGTGCATAAATGAAGACAAGAGTGTATGTTGTTGTAGGAGCTTCTAATTTGTAGTGAGACCCGATCTCATTTGCGTCATCCAAGTCCTATCCACCCATGCTACCAAAGTTCAGTAAACCCTAAATTCGAATTCTTATTTTGTAAGAAAAATTAACATTTCCATTGAGCAAATCGAACCATCTTGAATCACCTAACTGAGCCTTGGATAGTGTTAATCTCCTCCATGCCTTATTTCTCCATCAGATACCTTTCCCACACTTCATTCTACATTTCCTACTAGCTTCTAAGATTTCAACCTATTTCCTTTAGTAAAACATGGTATCCTGTAGTAGAACTAGGACATCCTGTAGTAGTACTATAGGAAACTCTGTAGCAACCTATTTGAAGCCCAAAATTAGCAAAAATTATCATTTGAGCTTATATTCAGGGAAATTTTTAAGAACCATCCTAAATTTATATGTATAATAAATCCCCATGATACATAGGAAAAATGGGAGGCGATTTTATCAATAATATAATATGTATATATAGTTTTTTGGGCGAATCTCTCACCAGATTATATTATCTTGTACAGTGATGGAGAATCTTTCACTAAATTATAAAATCTTGTAAGATATTGGCAAATCTTTTATTGAATAATAAAACATTGTGAAGTCTTGGCGAATGTTTTGTTAAAGTATGAAACCATATATGATAATAAGAAAACATATTAATTAAACTATAATATACTAACATACATGTTTGGAAAAAAGAAACATAATTTTCTCTTCCTACAAACAATGTTCCAAGTTTCAGTGGCCGTGTTTGTCAAGGTTCTTACAATACACTCTTTCATATCCTTCTATTAGTTTTGATAATATTCCACAACAAAGTTCTTGTAGGTGTTGATATTGACAACGATTTTTGTCAAGGTAGGAGAGATTAATCTTTTCTCTAAAACTTTTGTCAAGCTACCACTTTTTTCAAGTTATCAAATTTCTTTCTTATTCCATAGACTCCAACTGCGAGATAAAAAAAAACACATCAAGTTTGTTTACCCCAACACACCAACAAGTAGCAAGCCCCAACTATATTATATAAGAAAGTATTAGGTATCCCAAAGGCTTGAAGGGGATCTAATTGAAAGAAGTGACCATTGTGAGAATCCTTCCAATCAATATATGAATATATAAATGTAGATTTATTATTATTTTAATTGGAAATATTCAATTAAATAATAAAATTTAATTATGTCTCTCCCAATCTAAATTGGTTATTAACATAATTCACTACCCTCATAGGTCTCGCATTTTTTAACAGCATTGTAACATGTAGATTAATTTCCTTTTTGGTGAACAATCTCCACCTTTTCAAACAACTAATCCAACATCAGTACCTAAACTTTTTCATGAAGATATCATATTGAGAATGTTTGAAAAATGGTGAGAAATCTTCTGCGAGGGTGATGCGGAAAGAGTGATAAGGATTCATTGTTTTGAATTTTTTTTGTTAAATAAGAAATAGTTAAAAACCAATATTAATGGAGATATTGGTATTTTTTACTAAATTTTGTGAAGTGACTAAATGTAGCTTTAACCATTCACCTTAAGATGTTTTTACAATATAATTTCCTAAGTTTATTTAATATCTTCATTATCATAAAAACCAACCTATATTCATCTTAACTCCACATCTACCACTCTTAGGGGGATGAAATCTATTTATCCCTCTGAGCACTTGGTAGACCCTGAATTAAGATGGATCTAAGATGATAGAATTTCTCCTTTAAATAGTCTATGCTCACATGAATACCATGGTATTACCATGGGTCAATACCATGGGTTATCATAAACTTGGAGCTTAAAAATTACTATTAGTAATTTATAAAAATTAATAAAATTAATAATTGATTTTTATTTTATTTTTTATTTTAACCAAGTTAAAATGTTTAACATACATTAAATTACAACATCCATTTTTACTCTTGATCCACCAAGCCCCGAGAGGGATCAAATATTTTTTCACTCTATGCTAGTTTGCATATCACAATATTTGATCCCTCTTAGGGCTTCGTAGATCTAAAGTAAAGATGGATCTATGCTGGTTTAATTTCCCCATTTAAATAAGGATCTAGAGTAAAGATGGATGTATGTGAATACCATGGGTCAATACCATGTGCCATTTTTATTTTTACTAATACTAATATTAGTGTTAATAATGTTTTTTGCATGGTATTAATAATAATCTAGCCCATGGTATTTGGCCCATAGTATTTTTCCCATAGGTTTCACCTAAATATAACACATTTTTTGAGTGTCCTTAAATATAAGGTGACTTATGGAGTAAATATAAAAAAATTTCTTATTTGTTTACCAAACCTCTCGTTTATTTATATTTTTATTAATTTACCATATCTCTTTTACAAATATGGTATTTGGCCCATAGGATTCACTTAAATAAAACCAATTTTTTGAGCCTTCATAAATAGAAAGAGGGTTATGGACTAAATATAAAAAGAGGTTTTATTTATTTACCATTCGTCTAGTTTATTTATATTTTTATTTATTTACCATACCTTTTCAGTGAGTATAAAAAAGGTTTTATTTATTTACCATACATCCACTTTATTTATATTTTTATTTGTTTACACCCTTGCATGTATATAAGGTGATTTATGGAGTAAATAAAAAAAATGTTTTATTTATTTACCATACCTCTCATTTATTTATATTTTTATTAATTTACCATACCTCTTTTATAAATATGGTATTTGGCCCATACGATTCACTTAAATAAAACCTTAGGGTGAATGGAAGGTTGTAACTCCTAATTTCATGGCCTAAATCTACTTTTTTTACCCTCTCCCTTAAAATAAGGTGGGCTATTTGAGGTGATTTGTAAAGTTGTACTATGATACAAAATATCCGCCCACTAAAAATTTAAAACCCCTTAATTTCGCCTAATGGCGAACATTCGCCCCTAAAATTTTCCATGCTTATATTAGGCCTCCACTTGGCTTCCATACCCTTGAGACTAGTCCAGACCTATCTCCCCTGCCAATGAATAAGTGAAAATTAGCATTTGCATTCATAAAATTCAAACATCAAAACGTGGATTTTCCTACAATTCCTAAATTAGCACATGCATGCAACAGTCATAATACTTCCTAGATTAGATTCCATGCTCAGTTAGTTTAGATCATCACATGTTATAAACCAGGTTAAGCTAGGTTTCTTTTGCAAGAAAAATGTGTAAATGTGTAGCTATATGATTTCATGTGACTTTACAACATCTTCCAATTTGGTCTCTCATTCATTAAAGTAGGAACCATTCCTTTTCTTTCATCTAGGATAGTTTTCCCTTATCCATTTGGTATTTAGACTTCTTCTAGTCAATAGAAGGTTGGTTTGAGAAACCATGACAGTCTATTGCCCCAGTTGAAAAGTGAGAAGAGTAGACCATTGCATCTGTTGTGTATACAAAATTGCCACCTCCAAGTTTTTACAAATCACGTGTTGAAGAAGTAAAGTTGGTAGACCCAGGAGTTGCAACATTTTTGCTGCAATACTAGTGCTTGTCACCACCATATGACAATTTTCAACAATACCCTCTAGAGGAACTTAGAAATATTTTATTGGATAACATATTTTCAGGGTGATTAAACTAAAATTATTTATTCACTCGATGGTATGATTATTGTGGACAAGTAGTACCAAACATGATAGTGACCAACTCCCCCCCACCTCCCCCCAGCTGACTTAGTGGATGACCTTGACTAGGTGATGTGAAGAAGGATCAACCAATCAAAAATCATAGTCACTTTACAAAATAATAGGGAATTAAGATTGAATCATACTTGTCAAGACTTACCACAAGAGAATTATATGTAGACACAAACATTAATAAATCATGATTAACATGACAATGAAAGTGATAGATTTCAACAATGACGATAGTTGTGGAAGTAACAATAATACACATTAAGATGTTTCAGCATGTCATATGCAAAAAAAGGTGGGGTTGTTGTGCCTTGGAATGTAGCAATTAAATATTAGGGGGTCACAACTTCAAAAATTGATTAATAACTAATTGTTCAAATCATGAAATGTTGCACCAATTTTATTTTAAGAAAGTATGTATATTGTATTTATTTTTATTTTCTATACATTCCTACCCTACCTTACCTAAATAAGGGAATATCCCCTTCGAGTGTTGAAATTGTACTTCCAATGCAGCAATGTGCATAGAAGATGTAGAAATTCATTCATACTTAGGTTTGAAATATAAACATTAATGCATACCATATAATGAGAAACTAACCTCTTTAATTGATATGGTGACAAGAGCTATCAAATGATGGAGGAATGTTGTATGTCGATGATTGTTTGTTACTAGGCTTCAATGTGATCCACATATTCTTGGTTTTCTAATTCATTAAAAATTGTTGGCATGTCTCCCTTTTTCATACTTTACAAATTTTCCATGGCTTATGAGTGCTCTCTTGAAGGAATGAAGGATTTGGTGAGAGGAGAGAGAAACTCCTCTATATCGATCTCCAATACATACTCTGGATTGGTTGTTTCTTGTGACTATTTGGTTTCTTCAGGATACTAGCAAGGATGATTAAGGAAAGCTCCTAGATCATCTTCTTGATATGGCTCTACTTTTGAATATTTCTTGTGAATATCTTTCCCTTCTCTTTCTGTTTGAGATGTAATTACATTCCTGAAACCTATTAGGAATTCCTCTTCTTGAGATGTGGATATTCCCTAGCTTATTATTCAAGATATTTAATTGAGTAGAATTTTTATTGATGTCTTTTTAGTACCCCTGTTTTATCTGGTAGATCCTATCAGCAAATAGGTTAGCATATGGGGGGTTCTTACAACACCCTAAAAATGAAAACCTTTTACATAAATAAATAAATAAAATATGCAAGATGGGAACAAATTCAAGGAGATATTTTTCATATACTTAGAGGCTCTCATATTGTAAAGAATTTGTTAACATGAGTTAGCTTATCCTTTCCATGAATTAAACTAGAAGAAAACAAAAATTTAGTATAAAATCAAAGTAAAGAAGCAATGTAGGTTTTAACCCTGTACATGAATTACCTGCATACGAATTATAAAACGTAGAAAATAAACAATGCGAGAGAATAACACATAAAACACATATACATAGAGATTTTCCCTTGGATCCCAAAACCGGGGCTACCAACTTGATTTTTCATTATGTTCTTTTCAATGTTACAATACATATTTATACATGCCAAAGCATCCAATAACATGAACCAAAAACCATCGTGTCCTAAACCATGGACCGAAAACCATAGGTAGGTCTTCTTAACCTATTATAGGGTACACATTTTTTTTCCTTGGGGCACTGCCCTAGACCCCGTAGAGGGGCGCTACCCGCCCCCATCAAACTCTTCGGACAGGGGCAGTTGTCACCCCCCCTGTGACCGCCCCGCTGCGCAATCGGCACAACGAAGGGGGCCCCTAGTTAACTACGTGGGCTAGTCATGGAAAGAATATAACACAACCCAATATTCTCCAACTTATTGTTTTTTTTCCACAGGGGGCCGTAGGAGAGCTTAGTCATTTATCCAGCCCTGAAATGCCCATTGTTTCTCTACATCAAGAGTAACTTCTCAGAGCTCATAGATTTTGTCAATGCATTTGCAGTATTCTTCAAAGTATCCACCTTTACTAGCAACACCTTTTTGTCTTCTATCATATCCCTCACAAAGTGATACTGAACATCAATGTGCTTTGTCTTTGAATGATAAGCAGGGTTCTTTGCCAAGAAAATTGCACTTTGGATGTCACAATCTAACCTTATAGCTCCCTGTAGTAACCCCATAGTTGAGCACAATCTTTGCAACCAAACTGCTTCCTTGCTTGCATGAATGGCTGCCATGTATTCTGCCTCTGTAGTTAATAGTGCCACTACAAATTGTTTCTTACTCATCCAATTAACTGCACCTCCAAATACGTTAAAAACATACCCACTTGTAGATCTTCTCTGATCCATATCCCCATCCCAGTCTACATCAACAAATCCATGAATATCCAATACTCTATCCAATCATGGTCTTCCTTGGTAGCACAAACCATAATCACTAGTGCCACGCAAATACCTGAAAACCCGCTTCACTATTGTCCAGTGCTCCTTCCCTGGTTTTGACATAAACCTGCTCAATACTCCCACTACATGTGCAATGTCTGGTCTAGTACAGAGCATCACATACATCAGGCTACTGACTGCACTTGCATATGGAACACATGACATGTCCTCTTCCTCTTCTTGTGTCTTGGGACACTGTTCAGCAGATAACTTTAAACCTACAAGAATAGGAACCTTCACTGGTTTACTATCCTGCATATTAAACCTATGCAATATTGTCTCGACATACTTCCTCTAGTTTAATGAGAGCTTCCTCTTTGTCTAATCTCTTTTAATTTCCATGCCCAAAATACAGTTTGCAGCACCAAGATCTTTCATGTCGAATTTGGAGGGCAAATTGGTCTTCAAATCCTGGATAATTTCTTTTTCATTTCCAACTAGCAACATATCATCCACATATAAGACCAGATAAATAACATGGTCACCAATTAATTTAAAATACACACAGTGATCTGCTTTGCTTCTGGTGAAGACAAGTCCCCATATAAATTTATCAAATTTTTGATACCACATCCTTGGTGATCATTTTAATCCATACATAGACTTTTTTAACTTACATACTTGTTCTTTCTTACCCTTCACCGCAAAGCCTTCAAGTTGCTTCATGTAGATCTCCTCTTCCAAATCCCCATGAAAAAATGTTGTCTTCACATCCATCTGTTCTACCTCAAAATAAAAAGCAGCAGCAACAGATAAAAGTAGTCTAATAGAAGTCACCTTGGCAACAGGAGAAAAAATATCACTAAAATCAATTCCCAGCACCTGGGAATAACCTTTTGTTACCAACCGAGCTTTGTATTTCTCCACCTTTCCTTCTGCATTTGTCTTCTTCTTGAACACACATTTGCTGCCAATGGGTTTCCTTCCAACCAGCAACTCCACCAGATCCCAAGCGTCATTTTTGTGCCAAGATGCCATTTCATCAACCATGGCCTCATTCTAGAGTTTTCCATCCTCTGAATCTACTGCTTCCTTCACAGTTCTAGGACCATAATCAGTAATAGATAAAGAAAAATTTGAACAAAAAGCAGATGGAATATACCTTTCTAGTTTCCTTCTTTCTCAAACTAATCTTCTCACACCCGGAGTTTGTGGCTCTTCATCTTTTGATTCCTCTTCTGCTGTAGAGTCTGATTCTTCCTACTTTAGCTCAAACTCTATCTTCTCAGGTTCCTTTTTTTGGACTTCATGTTTAATAACATCTTTCACCTCTCTAAACACCACATCTCGGCTATACACAAGATTCCTTGTTACTGGGTTCCAAATCTTATAACCCTTTAAACCATCCCTATACCCGATAAAGATGCACTTTTCAAATTTACTATCCAACTTGGTTCTTTTCTCCTTTGGAACATGTACATATGTATCACATCCGAATACCCTTATATGTGAAAGAGAGGGTTTCTTACTAGTCCATACTTGTGGATTCTTATCCTCCAACATTGATGAAGGTGATCTATTGACCAGGTAACATGTTGTCTCCATCACCTCTACCCATAATTCCTGTCCTAACTTGGCACCACTGAGCATGCTTCTTGCCCTTTCCATCAACATCTTGTTCATTCCTTCTGCAACTCCATTTTGTTGAGGTGTATATGGAGTAGTCTTCTATCGTGCTATACCAGATTTATTGTTGTGTGTGGAGCATGATTATTCAGAGGTTTTTGTTTCAGTCAGTGTGTACTCAAGGAAGTTTGTACACCCCTCCATGCGGGGGGTGTAGCACCCTCGAAGCTAAAAACAGATGTAAAATTGCCTTGTAAAAGTATAGTAATTTCTAGTCAATCTGGGTCGTTCATGAGGCAGATGATCTAACGGTAGAACTTATGTTTAGTTTAGGGTTTTTTGCCCTAGAAGGAAACCCCTCTCTTTGTATGAGGGAATTATATTGAGTCTGTGTAATATATGTGTATTCTCTGAGCAAGAAGCAAAGAGGTGAGACTATTGGAGAAAACAGAGGATATTACAACGGATCTGTTGTAGGTTGTGTCTATTCATTTTGCTAGATAATAGAAAGGAAGGACTGGCTGTTCAGGGTGGATGTTGCCCAAACTGGGTGAACCACGTATATTTATGTCTCTCTTGTTTTATGTGTTCCATTGCTCTGTAATATATAATTTTATAACAACTGGTATCAGAGCCGAAGGTCTATTTGGCTGATAAACTCATAGGAAAGAAGGGTTCCTCGTTTGAGTGGGAGAAATGGAGGAAGATGGTAAGTTTATGGTCAAGAAATTTAACGGCCAAAACTTCTCACTGTGGAAAATGTAGATGGAAGATTATCTATATCAGAAATATCTATACCTACCATTGGGCGGAAAAGAAAAGATGCCGACGGATATGATAGATGAAGAATGGAACCTTCTCGATAGAAAGGCACTCGGAACAATACGGTTGTGCCTCGCAGCGTCAGTTTCCTTCAACATTGCGAAGGAAACAATGATAGAGGGTTTGATTAAGGTGTTGGAGAAACTATATGAAAAACCCTTGGCCCAAAACAAGGTATTTCTTATGAAACGGTTATTTAATATGAAGATGTCAGAAGGTGGATCTGTTGCAGACCTTTTAAATGATTTTAATACTGTTACAAGTCATTTATGTTATGTAGGGGTAAACTTTGATGATGAAGTTAGATATCTGTTATTCTTGTGCTCATTACTAGAAAGTTGGAATGGTTTAGTAATGGCCATTAGTAACTCTGTTTCTGGATCTAGTACTTTAAAGTTTGATGATGTTGTCGGTGCTATCCTTAGCAAGGAAATGTGACAGAAAAGCTCTGGTGAGACATCGGGAAATGATTTGAGTGCAGAGTCTAGGGGAAGAAAAATGGAAAGAGGAAAGAGCTCAGGATATCGCAATAAATCAAGGAAAGGTAGATCCAAGTCCAGATCGGGGATAGTGTGCTGGAAATGCGGAAAGAAAGGACACCGAAAGAAAGACTGTAGATCTCGGAAGGGAAAAGAAGGAGATGCACAACAAGAAAACAATCATGAATCAAATGTGACAGGTGAGGTGTTACAAGATGCTTTGATTCTTTCTTTCGAAAATATTACTGATTCCTGGGTGGTAGATTCAGGGGCCTCATTCCATGCCACACTTGATAAGAAATACTTTCATTACTATGTTTAAGGAGATTTTGGACAAGTTCGTTTAGGTGATGATAGAACCTGTAAAATTGTTGGAATGGCTAAGGTTCTTTTAAAACAACAGAATGGAAACCAATGGCTACTAAAGGAGGTAAGGCATGTTCCAGATCTAAAGAAAAATCTAATTTCAATAGGGCAGTTAGGCGGTGAAGGTTGTGTGACAACTTTCATAGATAAAGCTTGGAAGGTCACCAAAGGAGCCCTAGTAATAGAAAAAAGAAAAAAGGTTGGTACACTGTATTTATGCAGTGGTATTTCTAACTCTGTTAATGCTTTAACTTCCAAAGGAGCAGATGCAACATTATGGCATCATAGGCTCGGACACATGAGTGAAAAGGGGATGAAGATTCTTCACTCAAGGAATTTGTTTCCAGGTTTGAAGAATGTTGATTTGGACTTTTGTGAGAATTGCATTTATGGAAAACAAAAGAGAGTCAAATTTCTTAGAGTTGGGAAAGAAAAGAAGAGCGAAAAATTAGAGCTTGTGCATACAGATGTATGGGGACCTGCTCAAGTATCATCTCTCGGTGGCTCTCGTTATTATGTTACTTTTATTGATGATGCAACTAGAAAAACTTGGATTTATTGTATTAATAATAAATTTGCTGTATTTGATATTTTCAAGAAATGGAAAGCTTTGGTTGAGATTAAGACAGGAAAGAAATTGAAGTGTCTTAGATCAAACAATGGAGGTGAATATTGCAGCAAAGAGTTTGATAGGTACTGTTTAGAGCATGGAATTCACAAAGAGAAGATAGTTCCAAGAACACCACAAGAAAATGGTGTGTCAGAAAGGATGAATAGAACAATCATGGAGCGTGAAAGGTGCATGAGATTGCATGCAGGATTGCCTTTACAGTTTTGAGCAGATGCTTTAGATACTGTTGTTAATCTAATAAACAGAGGGCCTTCAATTTCCTTGGATGGTGGTGTTCCAGAGGAAGCATGGAAAGGTAGGAGCAGAGATGTAATATTCAATGAAAAGGTCTTGTATAAGAACCAATTTCAGGAAAAAAAAACAGGAAAAAGAAAACAAGGAATACGCAGTCCTTGATGAAATCACTGAAAAAGTAAAAAAGTAAAGGTGCCTAAAAATAATAATAATCAACAACCACAACGAAAACAACCACCACAACAACAACAGGCACCCCAAACACCTAAAAGTGGTGTTAGAAGATCTACCAGGATGAGTAGACCCCCTGAATGATACTCTCCTTCATTATATTATTTATTGTTGACTGATTTTGGTGAACCCGAATGTTATGAAGAAGAAATGCAGGTTGAAAGTAGGAAGAAGTGGGAGGTAACCATGGAATAAGAGATGGACTCCTTAATGCATAACCAGACTTGGGACTTAGTTAGGTTGCCTGCAGGAAAAACTACATTGAATAATAAATGGGTTTACAAGCTGAAGGAAGAAGATGGAGGAAAACAAAGGTACAAAGCTAGACCTGTGCTGAAGGGGTTTGCACAAAAGAAAGGTATTGATTTTGATGAAATATTTTCTCCTGTTGTTAAAATGACTTCTGTCATAACTATTTTAATTCTAGTAGTAGTTGAAGATTTGCATCTTGAGCAGTTAGATGTAAAGACAACGTTTCTCCATGGGGATTTGGAGGAAGAGATATATATGCAGCAGCCACAAGGATATGAGGTGAAAGGGAAGGAGAAACTAGTGTGCAGGTTGAAGAAGAGCTTGTATGGCATAAAATGGGCTCCAAGGCAGTGGTATCTAAAATTTGACAAGTTTATGTCTGAACAAGGTTATACTAGATGTCACTCTGATCATTGTGTTTATCTGAAAAAGAAAAATGATGGTAGCTATATTATATTGTTATTGTATGTAGATGACATGCTTGTTGCAGGGTCTAACATGCAAGAAATAAATGTGCTCAAAAGAAAATTAGCAAATTCATTTGCAATGAAGGATTTGGGAGCTACAAAACAATTCCTCGGTATCAGAATCACTAGAGACAAGAAAAATTGCAAATTAACATTGTCTCAGAATGAGTACATACAAAAGGTGTTCAAAAGATTTGATATGCACAATGCAAAACCAGTTAGTACACCTTTTGCTATCCATTTCAAACTTAGTAAGGAAATGTGCCCAAAGACCCAAGAAGACATGGATTATATGTCTAAAGTTCCATATGCATCAATAGTTGGAAGCTTAATATGCAATGGTCTTCACAAGGCCTGATATTGTACATGCAGTGGGAGTTATAAGCAGGTACATGAACAATCCAGGAAAGGAACATTGGATGGCAGTGAAATGGATTCTCAGATATTTGAAAGGTACGACAAATCAAGCATTATGCTTTGGTGGTTCAAACATTTCTCTACAGGGATATGTTGATGCAGATATGACAGGTGACATAAATAACAGGAGGAGCACTACAGGATATGTATTTACTATTGGTGGGACAACTGTCAGTTGGGTTTCAAAAATCCAAAGTGTTGTTGCACTTTCAACAGCAGAAGCAGATTATGTTGTTGCTACAGAGGCTAGTAAATAAATGATTTGGTTACAAAGGTTTAAGGGTGAATTAGGTAAGGAGCATGATATGGGCATGTTATACAGTGATAGCCAAAGTTCCATTCATCTTGCAAAGAACTTAACAGTTCATTCCAGGACTAAACACATACAGCTAAAGTACCATTTCACACGATCAGTGTTGGAAGATGGAGAGTTAAAGCTGGAAAAGATACACACTAGCCAAAATCCTGCAGATATGCTAAAAAAAGTTGTAACCAGGGAGAAACTGAGAATATGCTCAGTTTCAATTGGTCTTCAAGGATGATGATGAAGATGAGAAACAACCAGGTCCAAAGAGGAGTCATTTTCCAGCAAATGAAGTAGCGGTGGAGTTGCTACAATCATTCTCCAAGTGGGAGATTGTTGTGTGTGGAGCATGATTGTTCAGAGGTCTTTGTTTCAGCCGGATGTATACCCCAGGAATTTTGTACACCCCTCAATGCGAGGGGGTGTGGGGGGGACTTGTCCTCCTCCCAGGGTTTGGGGGCCAGTAGTCCTCGAGTGGGGGCTCGGGGGCAGTGCCCCCGAAGAAAAAAACAGATGTAAAATTACCTTGTAAAAGTATAGTAATTTCTAGTCAATCTCGGTCGTTCATGAGGCGGATGATCTGATGGTAGAACTTATGTTTAGTTTAGGGTTTTTTTCCCTAGAAGGAAACCCCTCTCTTTGTATGAGGGCATTGTATTGAGTCTGTGTAATATATGTGTATTCTCCGAGAGAGAAGCAGAGAGGTCAGACTCTGAGAGAAAACAGAGGATATTACAGCGAATCTGCTGTAGGTTGTGTATCTTCATTTTTCTGGCTAATACAAGGGAAGGACTGGCTGTTCGGGGTGGACGTTGCCCAAATTGGGTGAACCACATATATCCGTGTCTCTCTTTTTTTATGTGTTTTCTGTGTTTATATTTCTGCAATATTTTATGTGTTCCATTGCTTCGTAATATATAATTTTATAACACTTCTTATAGAATTCTTCAAATTTATTACTGCACAACTCTCCATTGTTATCTGTTCTCATCACCTTTATCTTCTTCTCTACTTGGTTTTCCACCAGAGCCTTAAATTCTTTAAACCTTTCAAAGACTTTAGATTTCTTCTTAAGGAAATATATCCATGTATTCCTTGAGAAGTCATATATAAATGATACATAGTACACATACTTACCCAGTGATGGAACCTTCATAGGTCCAAACACATCACTATGCATAAGCTCTAATATCTGTTTCACCCTCTTACCACTAGATGGGAAACTCACCATATTATACTTCCCATATACACAATTTTCACAGAAATCAAAATCCAGAGAGCTATTACTCATACATTGTACCATACCTTTACCGTGAAGTATTTGAATGCCCTTCTCTCCAATATTTCCAAGCCTTTGATGCCACAGCATGGTCTTCTCTCGAGAGACCACTAGATTTTCTGCTCCACTTTTAGGAACCACAGAACTGTTGCACCCATCAACAACATTGCTACCTTGCATCTTATACAGAGTTCCATTTCGAACTCCCCGCATCAATTCCAGTGCTCCCTGAACCATCTTGTAAGTATCCTTCTCGAACACTTTTTTTACACCTACATCATCCAACTTGCTTATAGAAATCAGATTTCTCGCTAATGCAAGAATATGCAGAACAACTGTAAGTGTTCTAACCCTTCCACCTTGCAACTTCAACTTTACTTTTCCACGACCAATGATTCTAGCCTTCCTATCATCCCCCAAGAAGACATCACCACCATCATATTTCTCATACTCACAGAACCAATCTCTATGGGGAGTGAAGTGAAAGGATGCACTTGAGTCAATCAAACATGCCTCATGATTTACATGTGTGCCTGAAGAAGCCAAGTACACATCCCCACTTTCATCTGAGGTGGTTTCTGCCTTTGCTGAAGGAGCATCATTAGATCCCTTTCCTTTATCAGGAGCTTTAGATTTATAGTCCCTTTTCTAGTGACCTTCCTTTCCGCATTTCCAGCACACCACCTTTACAGGTTTTCCTAGAGATTTAGATCTCCCTATAGATTTAGGTCTCCCACTCAATGACTTATTTTTGTTTTTGTTCTAGGACCGTCCTCGTACAGACAAGGCATCACAATTCTGGCTCTCCATATTTTTCTGTGTCATCTCCTTCATCAGCAAGGATGAGACTATTTCATCAAATTGCAAGGCAGTTGCATTGCTACCTATTGCAATAACCAGACTATCCCACGAATCTGGTAGGGAACACAACAAACTGATGCACTTATCTTTATCTGGAATTTTAATATCAACAGATGCTAATTGACTTACCACAGTATTAAATGTGTTCAGATTCTCTATCACCGAGTCTCCATATTTCATCCTCAGGTTATACAAATTTTTCGTAAGGAATAGTTTATTCACCAGAGATTTAGATTGGTACAAATTCCCTAACTTGTCCCACAAAGCCTTCACCATAGCTTCCCCTGATACATTCAAAAATACTGAATTTGAGACACACAATCGTATTATGCTCTTTGCCTTCTAATCAAACTTCTTCCATTCTTCATCGGACACTCCCATTGGTTTAGTACCCGGATCTACCATGATCCATTGATCTTTATCCACCAACAAATCCTCCATCTTGAGTTTCCACAACTCAAAACTCTAATCATTAAATTTCTCGATCTCTATCTTTCCATTGCTCACCATCTTCTTTCACTACCAGAATCGATCTAGCAAATCTCCCACTGAACAGGTTGTACCACAGGTCCGAGCGAAACCCCTCAGCAACAAAGGAGTCCCCTTGAAGCCAAAACAACTCTGATATCAAATGTAGGTTTTAACCCCGTATAGAAATTACGTGCATACAAATTCTAAAACACAAAAAATTAAACAATGAGAGAGCATAACACATAAAACTCATATACACAGAGATTTTTCCCTGGATCCCAAAACTGGGACTACCATATTGATTTTTCATTATGTTTCTTTCAATGTTACAATACATATTTATACATGTCGAAGCATCCAATACCATGGACCAAAAACCATCGCGTCCAAAACCATGGACTAAAAACCATAGTTAGGTCTACCCAACCTAATATAGGGTCCAATTTTTTTTTTCCCAGGGCACTACCCTGAACCCTGTAGAGGGGGGCTACCCGCACCCCTCAAACCCCCCAAATAAGGGGGTTTTCCGGCCTCGCTGTGACCCCCCTGTTGTGTAATCGACACAACAAAATGGGGGCTTCGCCCCTCCTCTAACATGGGCTAGTCGTGGAGAGAATATAACACAACCCAACAAGCAAGCCAACATACTGTGTCTTGATGATACAAACTTAGTAATGTCAACAATACTACATTTGCTTATGTCAAATCATACTGTGTCACTAGCAAGACAAGCGCTTGAGGGGATCACTTAAGGTGTTAGTGCATGTTCTTACATCTCATCTTACCTCTCATCCTCCTCTGAGTATTAAATTGTAGGGAATCAAATCGTAAAGGATTGAATTACAAAGGTTATCTTATTAGAGAATGTAACTAATTTTGGTCTTCATAATTTGTACCATTATGTATTTTATGTAAAAAGAAAAATATAAATTATTATTATTAAATTTTCTGGAAAAACATGTTCTTCATGCTTGTAGGTTCTTTTGATTCAAAGATTCAAATTCCTATTTGGACCTATTGTAAAGAAAAAAAATGAAAAATAATTTTTAAATATGTAATTTTGGGTTATAAACCCCTCTTGGTTCCAAATCAGCCTACATGCCATGTTGGCCTTCCCCATTGGACATGTCTATTCACACCCCTTTGAACTATATAAATATAGGGAATATGTAACTCATTTGGGCACACACACACTTGCTCGATTTTGGTCTGAAATATCACAGAAAGGATAGATATGATGGGGAAGGCCAAAGTATGAAATATATCTTGTTGCTAATCTCTTTTTGATGGATTTGCTGGAAAGACGAAAAGTTTGGCTTCACATCTAGAGGTGGAAGATTTCTGACGTCATGGATCTTGGATATCTAATTTGATTTGATTCTATAAGAAGAAAATTTTTCTCGATTTTCTCCTTGGAGGGGTTTTGCTCTGGCTTGGAGCTTATATCTTGTGTTCCTTTGTTTCTATGGTCTTCATGTTTACATTTTGATAATTGTTTGGTGAAGAAAAAAATAATTAAATAAATAAGAAGCCAAAATATTTCACAAATAGTTATCAAAGAAAGGAAAATCTAATTTAACTGTAAATCCTCTTGATTTTACCACATGGTATCAGTGTTATGGTTATGTAAAAGGCTATCTGAAGATCACATTTTTGTTTGCATCCTTGAAGAAGATCTGTAGCAAAATTCTCTGTGGTAACATAACAAGACCAATCCTATGGACTCTGTGAAAATTCATCACAGAAACTCCTGTGATGGAAGTGGAAACTTCTTATATCATTTATGGCTCACCCTAAAACCAAAGTCTCATCCTCTATGGTTCTATGGCACTAGATCAACATATTTTGAGACTCACATACTTTGTGATGATATGGTGGCATTTCTATGCATCACATAATTCATGATGTTTGTATAGATGGCTCACTAACTAATATATGGAAGAACAGTGGCTCGAACTAACTTTATTATTACATGTGGATTAAATTAAGAATGTTCTCATTCTCTGATTATCATAGTGACAGTGAGACAATGGAAGTGAATTTGCTAGCTTACAATGGAATATGATGGAAACTTTCATATAACTAAAAAGAATCTCTCTTTTATCTCTAAATATACGAGTCATTTGTTCACAAATTCTCTAAGGATCACTAACTTGATTGCTCGTATATATTTCCAACTATATTACTTATGGCTCACACTATGTGGTATGTTATACCCTATGGCACATGGAATTTACATGCCAATGTGCATGACTCCATGTTCACTGAAGTATCTGGTAGCAATTCATTGCAATTGGTGTTTATAGTCTTATGAGGCTCATGATAGCTTATTTGGCTTGATATTTGTTGCAGTCCACTACACAATGGCATCATATGCCATTTCTCTGTGGCATTGTGTTACTACAAAGTGGCATCATATGACATCGCTCTATGTGGAATTGTGTTACTGTACAATGGAATTGAAATGGACATGACAATGTGACCCGTGACTTATTCCATACAGTAGCTAGAGACTACATCACTATAGTGGCTTATATTTTCATATAACGTCAAATCTCTTAATATAGTTCACAGTTGTTTTATATGGATCGCATCAGTATTGTGGCTCTTGATGTTACATCATTTAGTGGATTGATTTGAATTGCAATTCTCCTTGCATTAAATTACACAAGGGTTGGATCATATTAAACACAAAGTGGCTTGTATTAGATACAATAATTGTTTTATGGTTAAAAAATAAAAGAATGGATTATAATCTAACCAAGAAAACACAAAATTAGGAGCATGGGAAAGATCATGATGATGGTGATAAATATATATTATGACATGGTAACAAAAATAACCCTATACTATGGGTAAACAATATTTATGTGAAATTGATATGGCACTACATTACAATGGCCACATTTTATATTCTAATGATCAATAACACATTATTGTAATTAAATCCTAATGAAACATTGTAGTGACTCATATATGGAAATGTATCGTATGTGGTATTAATATTGTGTCTTGAAGGTGTCTCTTGTGCTTATGCGTTCATAGTTGATAATTCTAAAAAAATAAACTCCGTAAAGAAGACTTGAATGACTTTACAGTCAATACCTATGACTCTAGACTGAACGAACGACATAGATAACAACCATAAATGGATTAGGCAGTCACGTTACTCATAAAGATGACGTGGAGCCTTCAGAGAAGATAATGCTTAGCTTAAAAATATTTGATGGATTGAAGACACATTTTACAAGCTTTCTGAATGAATTGGATTATCCTTGCACCAAGAAGTAGCCTTGGAGGGATAGAGAGCTAGTAGCTCAAGATTAGAGAAGTTGAGGCACAAATGTTGAAGATGAAATCTTTTTGAAGAAGTATTGACATGAGTCAAATATCTACAAATAAGAACCATGGTAAATTTGTAGAGGTATGTATAATTGTTATATACATTTCTTGATATTTTTCAACCTAGTGTTGATTTATTAAGATTAAAGGGTTTGTAAAGTATTTATGGTTTTTCAATTAGTCCATTCCATCTAAGGTTTGCAGGATTGTGAAGTCTTGAAGGATTTTGGTATTTAGGGTCATTAAATAAATTTTGAGGTCTAAAATGGGCCTCCTAATAAATATTATAAAATAATGGCGAATATAATAAAATAAGATTAGATGACATCATCAAATTTTAGAGGGAAAAATAGGTAAAAACTACTTTTTCAACTTATCTCCCTACGTTTCTACTCAAATTTTGAGTGGTAGAACTTGTTGGATGTGGAATTTGGAATTTAATTCCTCATCCAAGGAGGACCCATTTTCCATACTTTTGATGGACCTTGCTACATGAAAAAATGAGAAATACATGAAAAAATGTGATTGTAATCACATTTTTCATGTATTTCTCATTTTCTATGTAGCATGGTTTATCGAAAGTATGGGTATTACTTGGATGAGGAATAAAATTATGTATCCAACGAGTGCTCCCATCAAAATTTGTGTTAAAATGTAGGGAGATAGTTGAAAAACTAATTTATATATATATATATATCTGTGTGTGTGTGTGTGTGTGTATGTATATGTATATGTATATGCATATGTATATGTATACTTTTTTACTCCAAAAATGGTGAATCATCTTCCATGGTTGACAACATCATATTGAATCATGTATTAGTTACTATAAAGCTAATTTTGGTTGTACGTTTTTGTTTTGAGGCCGATTTTAGACCAAAAATTTTCTCTAATGTTTTAAACACTAGATTGAACTAACCCTAGGAATGAAAACTAATAATTGGTTGTTCCCTCTAAATAAACCCTAATTGTTGACCACTAGGGTTTGTGGATCTAATTTTAGAAGAATAATATAGGGTATGTTGTAAAACCCTAGCTAGGGTTGAATTGGATAAATCCTAGGGCTTGAAATAAAAACCCTAGGGCTAAAGTTTCTACTAAAACCTTAATAAGTATTAGATAAATAAATTTAGGTTTTGTATATAAGACCCTATAAATAGACCCTTTAAGAATCCACGGAGACCCTAGACTAACAAAGATGATATCATTCTATTGTATTTGTATATTTTTCTTAGTTGTACTTGTCAGTGAAAATTGCAGGTACATAATAAAGGAAGAAAGATGTGAAGGATGGAAAACAGAGAAAATAAAGACTCATGCTTGATGATGAATCCTTGATGATGATGAGCATGATGCAAAGAGGGATTTTTAAGGACCTTGATGAAAATTATGTTAAAAGCTTCCAACTGATGAGTTCATTCTTGAACATATTGATGATTGAAAGATGTAGAAAAACCCTATCACAATATGAAGATAAAACATGAAAAGCAATGTTGAATTTAGAAGGAGAATAACATGACTCTCTGTCTAAAGGTTGTTATAATTTTGAAAATTTAATATTAATGGTCTCCATGGGATATGACATGGCTACCTGGTAAGGCATACTTCTAAAGTATGTGAAGATGATAGAAGGAGAATTTGTTTGATTATATTGATCAACACTAGTTATAGACTCATGAAGAAAGAAGTAGTTGACAATGACAACTCCAAGGAAGAAGATATTGTAGCTTGTTGATTAGTTCATTACATGGAAACTTTGATTGAAAATTGAAAGCATGGAGAAATTTGTTTTTATAATACAGATATGGACCATTCAGAAGGATCTTGATCTCAAAGTAAACCAGTAAGAAAAATTAGAGAAGAGGCCATCATGTTGAATCAATCATGATATTTATGTTTTTGATATTTGTTAGCTAGTCAATATATGGTTTTTCTACTTGGAATAATGTTGCAATAATGGCAATTAAAGAATTAATTCAAAGAATACATGTATTGAGTGGATGTATTTGGTAATCCTTGAAGGAGTGTATGTTCAAGATGTCTACATCATATTTGGATTGAAATTTATCATTACAAAATGATAACCTAATGTTTCGATGACATTGAAGATCACTTTCATTATTAGAGGAAGTTATGATTGAGCCCCACCTTGATTGGCTTATCATAATTCCTTTATTGATGATGACTAGAGGAAACTGATATGAATGGTTGATGGATTGAACCCTATCACAATTTTTTTTGGTTCGATTACAAAAAAACAATATAATGAGATGCAAAGGAAGAGGAGTCATGAAGATAATACTTGAAGATGTTCATAAAGAAGTAGTAGTTTATGTACTAATGAAGTTTGACATAAGCTAAAGATCTTGTGGTTATGTCCTCCTAGTTAAAAGGAATAAGAAATATTCTCGATGCTTGCGATGGAGTAAGTAATATCCTTAATATTTGGAAAGGAGTAACGATATATTATCTGATTGAGAGGGAATGAGGATCTCCTCTCTACATGAGGGAGAAATGTTGGACATTATATTACTTTCTTCATGTGTCATGCACTAGGCCAATATTAACTATCATACATCTAGTGAAGGCCATGGAGGGATAGTGGGGTATGAAGGATTGGATAAGCATCGAATATTTCATTAAGGATAGAGAATTCAAGATAGGATGTATACCAACACTCTTTGAGGATTGGACATGTATCCAAGACAAGAGTGGTTGAAGAGGATTGATATTCTTTGAGGATTGGGAATCCAAGAAAGGAATAGTCCTAAACAGAGATACCTAGTGAACATTCATATGGAAATGTGCCATAAGAGGTAGTGTGGTGTCTCACATAAATCCTCCTAGCATTATGCTCTAACATAAATAGATATTGTCAATTAAAGGCCTTAATGTGTTGACAATGTTCGCTATGATATTGATGCTTAAATATGGCTTATCAATCTGACTCTCCTTATGAGAATATTTCAGTTTGATCCATGTACCAAGTGTACAATTATGAATACCTCCCTAGTTAAGAGAGAGTGGTGGAGATGTGACTAAGTCTTGTCTTCATAATTTGTACCATTATGTATTTTATGTAGAAAGACAAAGAAAAATTATTATTATTATCTTTCTAGACAAACATGTTCTTCATGGTTCTAAGGTTTTTTATGTCAAATTCCTATTTGGACCTATTGTAAAGAAAAAAAGAAGAAGGAAAAATAACTTTAAAATGTAATTTTGGGTTAGAAACCCCTCTAGGTGCTAAGTTTCCCTACATGTCAAGTCATCTTTCCCCAATGGAAATGTCTATTTTCACCCCTATGAACTACATAAATAGAGGTAAGATGGAGCTCATTTGGACACACACACTTGGATGATTTTGGTATGAAATATCACAGAAAGGATAGATATGATGAGGAGGACTGAAATATGAGAGATATATGGTTGTTGATCTCTTGCTAATAGATCTGCTAGAAATAAGAAAGGTTTAGCTTGGCATATAGAGCTGGAATTTTTCTATGGTCATGGGTCTTAGATATCTCATTTGATCTGATTCTATAAGAAGATAACTTTTCTGTTTTTTCCCCTTGGAGGATTTTTTCCTTATCTTGTAGCATATATCTTTTGTTCTTTTGTTTTTGTGATCTTCATGTTTATGTTTTGACAATTGTTTCATGAAGGAAAACATAATCAAATAAATAAGAAGCCAATAAATTTCACAAACAATTATCAAAGCAATGATAATCTAATTTAATTGTAAAGCTTCCTGATCTTTGAACACCTACCCGTCTAGCGCCTCCCTAATAATAGCACCAAAATGTTGGGTTTATTAATTGATAAATAAATTCCTCAACAATTATTTTTTTCAATTTGAGAGTCATAAAATTACAAGCACTACACAATATATGTCAAGACAAGAACCACATAGACGTGCCAACTGAAATATATCTATCTAGGGTAATTTCACACAATCAACATTAAACTATGACAAGGAAAGTTGACTTCTTTAGTTATATCTCTTCCTGAGTTGGCTGAATGGTATGAATCAATTCTCTAGTGGAATAATGTGGTCTCCACAAGAGTAAGACAAAAGGAAATGAGTTCTTTGTTCTAGATCCTCCTTGTATAGTTGACCTAATGTCTCACTTAGTTCTCTAGTGGATAATTGGACTCAAGATCCCATTCTAATATATATGAGAACAAGGTAGAAATAAACTAATTCTAAACTTGGCCAAACATAAAAACTAAGCAGCATTGCAATCACACTCTGCTAAAGGATAAAAATTACGTCCTAAATCTTCCTCGGGGTTGATTTACTTCCAATCTCTCTCAAATGTTCTAAATTGGATAATCTGTTGTCATTAGCCAAAAATAACTACTTCCACAAGAAAAAAGCATCATCTCTACTCAAAGTATTTGAAAAATCTCCTGTATAATAAACAACAAGGAGCATAAAGAATAGTTATGGAAAAAAGTATTCAAATTTCTCAAGTCCAAATTGTATCCTATTAAGAAAGATCACAAGAATGCATTCCTTGTAATATGAACTTAGTATAAACCATATATAATATTTAACATATATTATAGTTTCATAACTTATAGATTAATAAAGAATGCAATCCATGAAGAATATTTGATGGTCTTAATAATAAATAGTGTTACATCTAAAGCACTCATATCTAGGTTAAAACAACCTTATATAGTCATATTAGATGTTTGAAAATCAATATTATTCCTAAATATGGACACCAAATTAAATAATACAAATACATAACTATAATATCCATCCAATGTTACAACTTTGCAATACATAACATGTAAGGAATCCCCACATACTTTTGTATTAAAATGATATACCATTCATATGAAAGTAGAGCTTTTAGGAAACAAATTTGGCATTCAACCATTGAATTAGTCCATAACCTCAAGTGACATAAAGCTCCATATCTGCATACATTAATTATTACATTTAAACAATCATATTAGACAAGGCAAGACAAAAAAATCCATGCATTGTCACAGGGAATTGAACTTTGGTCCTGAGAAATAAATGTAGATTTAACCCAATATCAAAACGCTCCTGGATCTAGGTTATTAGTACTCATAGTTATAATTAAAAAAGAAATAATTAAGAGAGGAATGGGATTGGTTGCTGGGCCCAAGCCAACCAACTCATTTCCTCTATAAAACTAAATCACAGAATGAAAAAGTTTGATACCAACAAATAGAAAAACTTGGCATAAGCCTATTATATTATGAAATTCCACGTCTTTTACATCATAATCAATATAATAAATATTGATCCTATTGGTCACCATATGGGATCATCCAATAGGAATAAAAAAATGATAAAACTTCCCCTACAGTATTCCCTTTCTAAACCTCCTCACTATGGCTTTTCCCAATTATTCATAGAAAGAAGATCAAGGGTGAATTTGGAAAATTTCCCCAGAAACTCCTCATCAAATCATGGTTAATCTTACAAAATTTTGATTAGTCGACATATTCAGCTATAGATCTAATCATATGGGGTTAATTTTGCATTAAACCCTCTCAGAATAACTTGAAATAGGTCAGTTTTCTAACAAATTGCTAATTTGGTCATAACTGAATAACGACTCTAATATGGAATTTTCCCTTGAAATAACCTTCGATATATCCCAAGCCACTCAATTTTTGGATGAAATCCTCCTATGTAACCTAAATAGGGATGTCTTAAGAGAAACTTGTGTTTAATACTTTCCATATTCGACTTCCTTTTTCTCGTATATCATGCCTATTGTAGATTACTCAGTTATTCCTATAACGAGTTGTCATAACTATTGGACACTTCCTACAAACTTCAAGAACTAACCTAGGTGCAATGTAAAAAACATAAAACCATGTCAATATAGATGCTAGAAACAAAAAACATCTCATGAATTTCCTTCTAGGACCTTGGAAGAATGACAAACAATGATGCAGGTTATCGAACCTCCGTGATGGTTACAAGGTTGAAGCTTGATAACCCATAATTAGTAATAAATCAAGCATTCTCCGCTCTAATTCATTAAAAATAAAGGAAATTTACAATAATTAACTACTTAAGAATTCTTGGCCTTATTGTGACACATTCACAGGGAAAAATGGTGAGGGAAAGGAATGGATAACAACGTGTGGTTTGAATGAATGAGGAAATATGTTTTAAATGCCAAAAAGGAAAGGCAAATTGACAATCGAACATTGGGTTATCATGTAGCCATATTGCCTAGCCTATTTTTTTTCCTTGTATTTCATGTTTAACTTAATTTTCCACCAATTATAGAATGTTTGTATATGTTTTACTTGTTGTGAATAATGAAATTCTTCTAGCGTGATTATGTATGTAATCAATTACTTCATTTTGGTTGCATTTTTCCATAAACTAGATGTGATGGTTAATGCTACTAGTACACACATAAGATATGTATGCTTCAACTATGCATACATACCATGTGCATGTATGTTGATATTTCTATGATATATTATGTCAACTAAATATTAAGTGAGCTTATCTTAAATTAATTTTAATTAATTAATAATTTTTATTAACGAATTATTATTTTGGTTGAATATAAGTGGAACTTTATGTTAAAATAATGTTATTTAATCTTTATATTTACTAATGATTAATTAATGTGGTTGAATAATTTACTTGTGTTCTTGAAGGTTTGCATTTTGGGAAAGGGTGAAATCCTGCATTTGTTTATTTTTCTTCAATGTTTCGTATCACAATCTATCATCAGGAAGATAACTATGGAAGAATCATAATATAAGTTTAAAATTTTTGGAACAATGTCTAAATCTCTGCATTTAAAAAAAAGGCAAGGATAGCTAGATAATATGAAAGTTTAATGAATTTCTTCTCAAATCACTTGATATCTTTTAGCTTATCCCTTCCACATAAGGATAATATTAGTTTACTTCTGTTCTCACAGGTTTGCATTTTAGACAAGGGTGGAATCCTACATTGTATTATTTTTCTTTGATGTTTTTGGATACATATCACAACCCATCATCAAGAAGAGAACTATGGAAGAATCATAATATCAACTAAGAAATTTTGGAACAATGTTTAAATATTTGCATTTTTTTAAAAGGTGAGGTCAGCTAGATATTGTAATAGTTTAATGTGTTCCTTCTCAAAACATCTTATCTCTTTTAGCTTATCCCTTCTATGTAGAGGTAAGATTAGTTTACTTGTGTTATCGTAGGTTTCAATTTTGGAGAAGTGTGGAATACTGCATTTATTTATTTTTTTCAACGTTTTGGGCTATGTATTGTAGCCCATCATTAGGAAGAGAAGTATGGAAGAATCATAATATAATATGATAAATTTTGGAACAATGTTTAAATCTCTGCACTTAAAAAAAAAGGAAAGGTTAGCTAGATACTATGAAACTTTAATTCATTTCCTCTCAAAGCATATGATCTGTTTTGGCTTATCCCTTCCATGAAAGGATATGATTAGTTTATTTGTGTTCGCACAAGTTTACATTTTGGAGAAGGTTTGAATCCTTCATTGGTTTATTTTCCTTTGATGTTTTAGGTTGTGTATCACAACCCATCATTAGGAGGAGAACTATGGAAGAACCATAATATAAGTTGACCAAATTTGAAATGATGTTTATATCTATGCAGTTTATTAAAAAGGCGAGGTCACTAGGTACTGCAAAATTTTAATATGTTTCTTCTCAAAGCATCTAATCTATTTCAAGTTATCCCTTCCATGCATGATATTATTAGTTTACTTTTGTTCTTGCAAGTACGGATTTTTTAGAACGGTGGAAAACTATGTTGGTTTATTTTTCTTTGATGTTTATGGTAACTTGGTTCTTAAATGATAGATCAATTATTTTATTTGACCTTATGATTTATTTATTATTTTTTTTTTTAGGGTTGCTTTGTTGTGTTTTATCTAGTAAGGGGGTAGTCTTGAGACACTAACATTAGAATAATAGAGTTAGGTAAGGTAATAAGGGATAATGGGGATATTCCTTAGGGATTTTATGATTAAGTAGGTGGAGCATTAAAGGAGAGGGAATATATTTTGATTTAATAAGAGGATAAATGAGTGGAATGGTGACTATTACAATGGTTGATTCTTTTGGAGTCTTTTCAGGGAGCAGAGGAGGATTTGGATTTTGGGTGTTGGTGTTTTTCTTGTTTTGAAATTTAATAATTGTGAATTGGAATTTGGGAAGGTGCTTGAGCACCTATTTTTTTGCTACATACACTACAAGGTGTGGTTATAAGGCTTGCGAACAAAGAACTAAGGAACCTGTGAAGGTTCCTTATGACTAGGAAGCTAGATAAGTTATTCCTAGTTGGTTAGGTGGTAAATTAAGTTGGGTGGTTTGAGGGGTAGAGGAACGAAGGAAGATTCAATATCTAAATAAGGATGGATTATACAAAAGTTGAGGTATTTTTCTCATGGATTTCTAAGTTTATCTTCATGAATTATTATCTATATATGTTGTTGAAGGAAAAAGGATATGCTCTGTATATGTGTTAAGATATAAGTAAATATTTTTTTAGAAAATAAAAGTGCATATGTTAGGAAATGATTGATTTGGACTTATTTTATCTCAAAATAGTAAACATAAAGCTTTAGGCCCCATGTAAGGAGCCTTGCAGTCATTCATAATCAACCACAATTAACATCATTAGTTATATTAAATGTCATCAATCATAGACAATGATTTTAATCATAAACTAAAATCAAACATGGTCAATCAAATCTAATCATTGTTAACCTAATTAAAGCAGATCAAGCCATCATCAATCATGGCCAACAAATGACAGCCAAAGTTAATCATATTTAATTATTTTCAACCATGTTAAACATATTTAATTACAGTCAAATAATCAAACAAATTATGCCACAATAAAATGTGGTCATTCAAATTCAATCAATGTCAACCACAAGCAAGGTCAACCATTGTAAAACGTGGTCAGCCATAGTAAACCATAGATAACCATAGTTAAATATGTCTAAATCGTAGTCAAATTTAGACTACTATAATCAACTAATATCACACATTGTCAAACATAGTCAATCATTGTCAAACATAGTTAACCATAGTCAAACATGGCCAACATAGTTAATTGTAGTCAACCATGGTTAACCATAAATAACATATGTTAAACCATGTTTGATCAAGTTTAGCTGAATCCAACCATGGTGGACCATAGTTAAACATATTCATGCATTATTAGTCATACTTAACATTGGTCAATGATATTCAATCAGATCATCTATGGTCAACCATCATAATGCATGGTTGAACACATTTAACCACTGTATTAAAACATGGTTATTATTACTTAATTACATTTTAACCACTCTCAACTAGAGTCAACTATTATCTACCATAACCAAACATAGTAAACCATGATTAAATGAATTAATTAATGTCCAACAGTTCTAGTACTCCATACGAAAATAGTCTAGTAAGGTTTGTTTTCTTAAAAGAAAATAATTAAATATTTATTAGTTGTTTAAAGAACATGTTAAATATGAAAATATTATAATTAATTAAATAAATAAATACTAGTTTGTTAGATTCCAACGTAACCATGTGTGAAAAGGAAAACAATGTATGTTGTAAAAATATTTAGTGGTGATGTATCTTGAGGAAGTAGTTTTTAGGGTTAACCTGAAATTTGAAAAAAAATATTAAAATCCTATTTTTCTAAATTCTTATGCTTATAATATCATGGAGAAACATCGAATAAGGTGTAGAATTAGCCACCAATATTTTTGGGCAGTTAGTTGTCAATTGGAGGAAAAACAACCAATACTGGTAAATATAAATAAGAGATACTTTCTTCCACAAGAGCACCTAGAGATGGTGTTAGGAAAAAGTATAAAGAGATGAAGAGTTGAATCTGAGAAAGGAAAAGTAGGAATAAAAAAAGGTGAACAAGTCAAACTAAATTCTATTTAGAACATAGAAATGAGCCTGAGGGAAACTCTCAACAAGAAGGGGGTTGTGGTTGGGAGGAACGTTGAAGGAAGGAATTTATCGAACCATATTTTCCAACTAGTTTTATTTTATTTTACTCTAGAATTATTTTTCATTAGTTTTATAATTATAGTATGCATAGATTGAAAACCATATTTTCAACATATCTCACTATGGGTTTACTCAAAGTTTGAGCAGCAACACTCGTTGGACGTACAATTTGATTCCTCGTCTAAGGAGTACCCATTTTTCATACTTTTGATGGACCCTACTACATGAAACATGCGAAATGCATGAAAAACATGATTGCAATACCGATTTTTTATGTATTTCTCTTTTTTCGTGTGGTAGGGTCCATGTAAAGTATGGAACATGGGTACTCCTTGGATAAGGAATTAAATTTTGAATCCAATGAGTAGTCCCACTTGAAATTTGAGTAAAACCTTAGGGAGATAAGTTGAAAATATGAGTTGAAAAAGTAGTTTTATTATTTTTTAATCTTTTTACTTTTTTTACTCCAAAAATGGTGAATCATCCCCCATGGTTTACATCATCATCTTGAATCCGATTGGTTCTAATAAAGTTTATTTTGGTTGTACATTTTTCTTAGGAGGCCTATTTTATACCTCAAAATTCTCCTAACGATCAGGTCCAATAAAATTTCTCAAGGCACTGCCTCGGTCCCCATGTAGGGGGGTACTACACCCCTATGCCCCCTGCTATGCCCAACACAACTATCACCCCTCTTGTGACCCCCCTGCGCATGCAACCAATCACGGAAATAATATAACACACACACAACATTCTCCCACATGTTGTCTTCTTTTCCACACAGGGGGTCATAGGAGAGCCTAGTCATTGGTCCAAGCCTGCAACACCCATTATTTCTCTACACCAAGAAAGCTTCTTAGTTCTCACATACTTTGTTAATGCATCTACAACATTCTTCAAAGTGACTACCTTTACCAGCAACACCTTTTTTTCCTCATTCATATCCCTCACAAAGTGATATTGAACATTAATGTTCTTTGTATTTGAATGGTAAGTGGGGTTCTTTGCTAATAAAATTTCACTTTGGTTGTCATGGTCTATCCTTATGGCTCATTGTCTTAACCCCATACTTGAACATAATCTCTACAACCAAATTTCTTCCTTTCTTGCATGAGTGGTTTTCATATATTCTACATCTACAGTTAAAAGTGCCACTACGGATTGTCTCTTGCTCATCCAACTGACTATACCTCCAAATAGGTTAAACACATACCCACTTGTAGATCTTCTCCGATCCAAATCTCTAGCCCAGCTTTCCTAAACAAATACATGGATGTCCAAAACTCTGTTCAATCTTGGTCTTCCTTGGTAGCACATACCATAATCACTAGTGACATGCAAATACCAGAAAACATGCTTCACTGCTATCCAATGCTCCTTCCTTGGTTTTGACATAAACCTGCTCAATACTCCCACTACATGTTCAATGTCTAGTCTAGTACAAACCATTGCATACATCAGGCTACCGACTTCACTTAGTATGGAACATAGGACATGTCCTCTTCCCCTTCTTGTGTCTTTGGACATTGTTCAACAAATAACTTTACACCTACATGAATGGGAACCTTCACCAATTTACTATTCTAAATATTAAACCTCTGCAGTATTATCTCGATGTACTTCCTCTGGTTTAAACAAATATTCATGTTTTCCCAATATCATTTAATTTCCATGCTCAAAATATAGTTTTCAACACCAAGATCCTTCATGTTGAACTTGGAGGACAATTGGGTCTTCAAATCCTAGATAGTTTCTTTGTCATTTCCAATCAGCATCATATCATCCACCTACAAAACCAAATAAATAACACAGTCACCAAATAATTTAAAATACACATAGTGATCTGCTATGATTCTAGTGAAGGCAAGTCCATGTATAAATATATCAAATTTATGATACCACATCCTTGGTGACTATTTTAACCCATACAAAGACTTTTTTAACCTACATACTAGTTATTTCTTTCCCTTGACCACAAAGCCTTTAGGTTGCTTCATGTAGATCTCTTCTTCCTGATCCACATGAAGAAATTTTGTCTTCACATCCATCTATTCTACCTCAAAATAAAAAGTAGCAACAACAGATAAAATTAATCTAATAGAAGCTACCTTGGAAACATGAGAAAAAATATCACCAAAATCAATTCCTAGAACCTGGGAATAACCGTTTTCTACCAACCAAGCTTTGTATTTCTCCACCTTGCCTTTTGCATTCATCTTCTTCTTAATCACCCATTTTCTTCTAATGGGTTTCCTTTTAGCCGACAACTCCACCATATCCTAAGCCTCATTTTTGTCCAAAGATGTCATTTTATCAACCATGTCCTCATTTTATAGTTTTGCATCCTCTGAATCCACTTCCTCCCTGATAGTTCTGGGATAATCATAAATAATAGATAAAGAAAAATTTTAATAGAGAGGATATGAACTTTACCTTTATGGATGCCTTCCTTCTCAAACTGATCTTTTGTGGCTCTTCATATTTTGATTCATTTCCTATCGTAGAGTCTGATTCTTCCTCCTTTAGCTCAAACTCTATCTTCTTAGGTTCTGTTGTGCTATAAAACAACCCCCCCATCTCAAATTTTCAATCTTACTCTTAAAATGCTAAATAAGAAATGGGTCCCCTTTAGAATATAAAAAAGCAATAAAACTTTTGAGTAAAATAGATTTTCCATAAAGGTCATATAAAAGTTACTTTATGATTATTTAGGACTGCTTCATCACAAATAACAATTCTTTAGAACTCATGAACACCCAACTGGAAAGGTGTGATGCCATCAAAGTCATAACAAAACCCTCATCGCGAAGTTTTTATGAAGGTAAGCCATTTATAAGAAATACGATGTGATATAACTATCACGTCTCGCGCATCATTAATCTCAGGGAATGACTTATAACATTTCATTAAAACTTTGTGATGCGATAAGGCTATTGCAATCACACATTGTCGATCCATAGGAAAGCATCCAAAACACTCCATTGAAAAATTGCGATGCGATAAAAATATCACATATCGTGCTCTCGATAAAAGTGAGTAATAAATGCTATGAATACATGTGGTATAGGGATAAATCTATTATAAAGAAAAAGCGTGATTTGCAAAATTTTGAAAACCATTGTCTCCCAATGCCAGCTTAGCACTCACCACAATCGCAACAATGCAAGTAAACCTTTTGAGCACAAAACTTGTAACTCCCAAATTGTGATACGCGATTGTTACACAAATATTAAAATAATGCAATCGCTAATCGAAAATCGCAGAGTCACGACATCTATTCTAAAAAGGACCATTACAAAACCTGTGATGTGACATATATTTCTTCAGCATTAAAGTTTCACGTTATGAAGTTACGATAAAAGCATTAAGGGGCAGTTATCATTAAGTCCTTTAAGGATTTCATCCATGGGGGCTATGTACAATATAAGATCTTTTGTATCTAATGCACATAACTACTTGTAGTCTGTAATTTTGTGTTTTTTCTTCTCTCAATATTTTCTCCTATTATGCTCCTCTTTCTCATTTTCTAGTGTTAATCCAAAATCACACAGTTGATCAAGATGTCTAAGAAATATTGAAAAGCAAAGGCCCCAATTACAGTGCAAGAAGGACCAACAAAATTGGTGTTAATTTCAGATACTACCTATTGAGGCCTTGGTAAAATCTCCCGAGAAGGTATATATGCTTTACTTGAAGTAGAAAATCCAACGGAGATAGAAGAAGAAGCAAAAACTGATGGAACTGATCAAACAGAAAGCATGCTCAGTGATTTGGCTAACTCCTTCCTCCATAGAATAGCATCCCAAGCAAAAGTTTTACCATATAATGATCTAGTGAGATGGGTAATCAAAAGTATTAATATAGTAGATAGAGCTTCCTTCACAGCCAATGGAAGGATGTTCGGGACATTCAAACCTGAAGATTTCAAGATAATGTATCATTTACTGGATCCCCAGTGACACTACAACAAATCATTCTTGGAATCTTTCACTAAGGTGAATGAGATAGAGTCAGACCCTATCAAATAGTGGAGGCATTTTCCTAACAAGCATAAACATGAACCCTCTGGTATGTACTATATGGAATCCTTAGCATCTCCATATTGTTATGTTGCTGCTATGGTATGTAGGCTCTTTGGAAGCCCCAATTCTACTAGATTTTCTACAAAAATGGTTACAGTAATAGAAGCACCAATCAACTCCTTTATTATGGATTGGGCAACCATTCTATTAGATCAAATGGCCAGTCAAATACTAGATTATAGAAGGAACAGATTTGTCACCATTGGAGTTGTGCCCCCATTCTATATGAGTGCTTACATAATGGACACAATATATTTTAATTTTGACTTTCCCATCCTAGGTTGGAAATGGACAATTCAAGACCCTGTTAGCACCTAAATTTGCCTTAGGCTGAAGGAAAGAAAAATTCATGGTAACTACAAACCACGCTCAGCCTCGTAGCTAGCCCTACAAGGACGGGAGAGGGATTTCTCCAGGTCAACTCAGTAAAAAATATACAATATGGTCTCAGATGATTTAAAATGAGAATTGATTTTAGGCTAGTAAATAGATATGAAAGAAAGGTAATTGATTGAATGACTAAATTTTCTGGGCTATATGGGACCAAAGGATAACAGGGGCTGAGAAATTAAATCAATGATACAGAATATTTCGTGAGGCAAGATAGGCAGGAGGTTTAGCAATCAGGTTTAGTAATAAAATTTGAGATATTATGGAGTGGAAAGACTGTTGAGAGGCTGAAAAGGGCATATCAAATGAAATCCTTTTCAAACAGAAGAAAACAAACAGAACATGAATGCTTTCACAAGGCAGAGCAAATAACATGGATTCTACCTCTCATACTTAAAAGCATTCAATTAGAAATGAGCACGAATGGATGGTAAAACATAACAAGGTACATATGAAACAGAAGGAAGAAACAAATTGCTAAATTCATACCACACGAACCTCAGGAATCAGAGTTGCATTATTTCATTAAAATCTCTGCCAAAACTGTACAATGCAAGTGCTGGATTTTTCCTCCACACTGCTCCCAGAAATTCCAACCCTTTACAAAATGACTCTCAATACAATAAATAAGCTTTGCCATGAGAGAGTCGATCCACCCAGGAGATCAAGAGCCAACCATCAGTAGTTACATTCAATTTTCTATGTAGACCAATTAGAAAAAAGCAAATATGAGCGCAGATTTTTTGGTTGGTTGTTCCCCTTCATTTGGCCACTTCGATAGAAGCCAAAAATGCTTTTTAAACTTTGCTTTTGATGCTGGGAAAAATGTATTGCAAATGAGCGGGCCCACTTGGAGAAAATTGCAAATCGAAATTTCGCGAAGCGGGAGTGATTTTGGCCTTTGGGTCTCTGTGCGCCGCGCCAAAAACTGTATGCATTGCACTACTTTGGAGCTAGTTTTTAGGCACCTTATGAAGTCCAAATTGATCCTAAGTGTGCTTGTTGGAAGGCCTTGCCTGTCTACTTTCCAACCCCAGTGGAATTTCTGAAATTGGTGCCCATTTGCTCCTCCAAAACTTCAATCTCCCAAGACTGCTTCTTGTGTGTGAAATTAGGGGCAGAGAGGTCTTTTTTGGTTGTTTTTGACCTCCTGAGGACTCAAAATTGGCCCAAACTTATTGGCCATGCACCAAAAGTCATGATTTTCCATGGAAAATCCAAAACTATAAACGTTTTTGCATTTGGAGCCTCCTATTGTAAGCGCGCGCCACGTGGCGTGACGCACAGGGAGAAAAACCCCATTTTTTACACAAAAATTTACAAAAATACCAAAACTACCCAAAATTTCTTGAAATTTGGGCTGGAGCTTCTTCATTAAGTTTTAGGTGGGCCAAGGATTGCCTCGGCCAATATCCACAGTCGATCATGGTCTTTTTCCCTCTTTCGCCTTTTTGATGCCTTCTTGGTGCATGCAGTTCAGTGGTGGAAATGACTGTCTTGTTTATATGATGTTTCAGTGTCTATCTCCATAATGTCCATGCAAGGTTTATGTTTAGCAACTTGTTGAAAAAGAGAATTTGGTACCCTTTATTTCAATGCCAAATATGTTCCAAGTAGGAAGGGACTGTGATGAATAGGGACAGTGGGTATAGTGGAGTGTGGGAAAAATGTGGTTCAATCAAGTGAAGGTGAGGACAGTCACTTGACTATGTTTTGGAATTGGGATTTGAGGATTTTACAAGTGAAATGAGAGAAGGAGAGTGATAGGGAATGGTAGGGTTTAGGAATAGGGATAATAGAACTTAGGAATAAGTGATTTGGGAATTGGGAGCATGGGCTTAGTGAATTTTGGGGGTATGTTAACTTGGGGAATAAGGGAAATAAGGAGAGTATGGGATTAGGGAGTGATGAGGTGAGGGGATACTTAGTTGCAACACAAAACCCTAGCAGCAATCTCCTTGGAAAATTTTGAAGAGATAGGGTTTGTTTTCTTTAACACACTTCACCATTCATCAAACACCATCAACAACCATCAATCTTGGATGAAAAACCATGAGAGAAGTTCAACCTACTTGTACCAATGGAAATACATGCATTTTGGGGCAATCTTGGAGCAAATTTACCTTGGCAGCTCTATGCGCCGTGCCTTCCTAGTGCGTTGCGCCAGTGTAAATTTACACTGGAAATTTTCTCCCAGTGCGCCGCGCCTTTTTCCAGGTGATGTTTGGAGGCCTTCGCTGTGTCCAAATTGGGTGAAGAATAGCTTGTTAGAAAGGTATTTGAGTCTAATTTCCAACCCAACCATAATTGTTCAATTTGGAGTTCATTTTCCCTGTCAAAAATCAAATCTCCCAAGACTGGTCAAAATGTGCCAAATGAGGTCGCCTCAAGGCAGAGTGCTATTACAGTAAACTTTTCAATGCCTTTCTCAAATCCAAATTGAGCTCATGATAGCTCATTGGAAATATCTTGGTGTCTATTTATCATTTGACTCATCAAGAAAGTCATTTGGCCAACTGAGCTAGGTGAAAACTGGATTTTCCCAAGGTCACTTCAGAGGTGCATCAATTCTCCCGAGGCAATTGTATTTTTGACATTTCTCTAAAACCGTGACACCGGTGTAAAAAGTGAAGGAGGTTTTTCTTCCTTGGCTTATTTTGGAAAAAAAATCTCTCATTTTTCCAAAATTCATCTTTTATTGCTCAGAAACATCATTGGAGTAAAACCTATCCCGATGTGTGGAACAAGAGATTTGTCGAAATGAAGCGAAATGAAGGGGATAAGCGGCTTCTAAATTCTTGGGAAAATTCTTGGAAGTAGGGAGGGATGTTAAGAAGTAGGGGAAAGTGAAATTTCAAAGATCGAGTGAGGGGAAGGGGTCCAAAAAGGAAAAACATAGGTCCAACCAAGAAAATTGCTAGGTTGTAGCAAGAAACTAGGGTTTGTGCAAAAATGAGGAATTTGGGGGATCTCAGTGATGGGAAGTGTTTGATAAGGTACTTTAAGGATAGGGGAAGGTGTATGAACATTAGGATACAAGTTTTGCCAATGATTTGATCGTCCAAGAGAAATTGCCTTCAAAAGCCTAGGAGAGAGAAATGACCTTACCTAGGCGCAACTGAAGCATGAACAAGGTGTAAAATGACCCAGTGGAACTTGACATGATAATGACAACCCTCTGAATGTTGGTATACTCAGCTGAACGGTGAAATGGACCGACATTTGGACAACTTTGACAGGAATAAAAGCAAACCCTAGATCTAATGCCTAGTGACCAAATTTTGCTTGAAGACTTACTGAAATGACAAAATTTGACCTTGACACTCTGAGACCACTTTGTAAGAGCATATTTGATCACTGGAGGAAGGCTGCAAAGACTGACACTAACATTGGCTCCAATGGGGATGGTAGCTCCAGCTCCTTGGAGGTGCCAAGAACTGCAGATCTTTGGGTGAGCAGACACTACGTTCGTCCATTGGGCTATGGAATCAAAACACGGAAACTGACATTATGCAGATGGACTCTAACTGAAGACTCAAATTGAAAACCATAATAAAACTAGACATGACTAAATCCTAAATAAGAAACTTGAAATATGCTCATATTTGAGCTTATTCAGCAAACATACCCTAATTACTCTTTCCACCACCCGATCAAGTGAGATGGAACAACCAATGCAACCAGGTAAGTATCATGGCTGATATTTGATTTCTTCCCAAATGCTTTTTGAGGCGCAGGAAAAGGGAAGAATCGAAAGGCAACTCCAATGGAAACTTGGAATCAAGTTCACTACTGACAAACTTACAAAGCATGAATTGGCTGGATGACTTCAAGAAGACTACAAAAGGATCTTCATAAGCATTGCCATTGATTTCCATTAACACATTACTATTTTGGTCCAAGTAATCTTCATAGCTGGGTATTAAAATTTTCCTCACATCTGTGCTGTCTTTCTTTGGTGATAGCAGTAGGCTGTCAAAAAGATCTTGAATTTCGTGAAGAACCAAACTCTGTTGTTGATTCCAAACAGAACCAAAGCCTCCTTTATCAATCTCCTCATATGACTGCAAACTTTGATCTGAGCTTTGTAATGAAAAATTCGTTAAACAAGACAATGAAGGTGGCCTTGGAATCATATTATTATCAACATTCTCTTTTGTCACATGGTTGGCTGATGGAGAAGAATTTTTATAGCAAACAGAATCTAACACATGAGCAAAAGGATCATCAAAAACTTGAGGGGATTGCTACGATGTATCTATTGAAACTGTATGACATCCTATTGGTGGTTCATCTTTTCCTTTAGAGATATTATGAAGATTCTGCCTTATAAACTGAAATATTTCGAAACAAAAGGGTATAGAATCCTCTTGCATCATTAGGTCATGTACTTCGGCTGCCACACCTTCATCTGTAATCTGACCTTCAATTGTGTTTGGTGGCTGCGAATCTAGTGCTAGAGAGGGCTTTATATCCAAAATGATTTCGTCAATCATTTTAGGGGAAGATTTCTTATTAACAACTTGCTCAAGAATTTCGCCATCTGTCTCATCCTCAATATTAGAACTGAGAGATTGTTGATTTCCTATAGGCTGCTCATTTTATCGCATGTGCTAGCTTCCATGTCCTCATCTGCAACTTGACATCTAATGGCATTTGAGGGCTGGAAATCTAAATATGAGAAGTTTGGCACTGAGTTTTCATTGCCCTCAAGAGGCTCCAAATCAAGACTAGTCAACAGCTAATTTCTGATTGCACGGAAATTGTCTCTGATGAACTGACATGAATAAAAGCAAAAAGGTAAATATCCTTCACTTCCCAATTTGTTGCACTTTCCTTGCCATTTTCATTGCTGATATGTATCAGTTGGTCACTGTACTCGAGCTGCTGTAAGTGAACTTCCTCATCCCACAAACTGGCTGCTGATTTTTCTGCAAGATTAGCTTCTGTTTGGAGAACATAATCATCATCATCGTATTGATCAAAGCAAGGCAAATCGTCAGTATAAAACACATCATCAAGCATACATGTCATATCAACATGTCTTTCTTCCTCAAGATGATCTACAAAACAATCATTATGACAACTGAGACAAGAAACAATATGTTTTGGATCAGCAACTTGTTCATGAACATCATTTTCACCTTTTGTAGTCATTTTCCACACTATCTCTTCTACTGCACTCACCAAAATGTCAAGCTTTTCCTTTGAAGGTGTAGTTTTCTCTGGATCCATGTTTTTCATCTCTTCTTCTTTCAACCTTGCCCTTCTGATCAGCAAATGAGCCTCTACATTTACTGCATTGTTCTACATCTCTTCAAGTGTTGCGACATTCTTTTCTCTCAGCTGAAACTCCATTTCTGGATCAAAGGCACCCGGGTAGTGCAAGAGAGCAGATCTAGGAGGGGGTCTTATATCAACCGACATTGAATAATAAACTTGATTAAATCTGGCAGAAAACTGTTGTACTGTCTCCCTTGGCAGTCTTTTCAGCTGATTATACTCTTCTACGATAAGGAAAAGGTTCTGTCCGATCCTCCATTTGTCAAGAAAAACTTTGATGAACTGTTGTAAATCTGTGATGCTCGCATCAGGTAGGGCTTTAAACCAACTCTTGACTTTGCCTCACAAAGAAAGAGCAAAAAGCCTTATACTGACATTTTCTTCATCAATTTCAAAAAGGTCTGGAAAAGTCTCAACATTCTACACATGTTGCTCAGCATTGACATTCTTACATTCACCGTCAAATCTTGGCAAGTATAGATCATAGTTTTCGGGGAAAGCATGAAGAACGGAAGGTAAAACAAGAAGTTTATACCTATCTGGGATTATAACAGTTATAGGAATATATACAAGAGCTATAGGATCAGTTTTGTTTTCTTTAGGCTCATCACTTTGCAGAGAATCATCATAAGATGTAGGAAAAGTAAGGAGGCCAGGATCAAAGGGAAACTTAGTATTTATGCTTTTTGAATGGGTCGATTGAAGATTTTGATCACCTTTATCATACAACAAGTTCTGAAAAACTTTCAGGATAGCTTCAAGAACAACAAAGAAGTAATTCATAAGAAAGTAGAGTAGGTCCTGAATACCATTCCACTTTGGATACCCAAACTTTGTGTAAGATCCTTCCATTTTCACAGAGAAAGAGTTAGTCCTCTAGTGGAGTCACCATGAAGCACCGACTACTGGATTCTTTAGTGAATGGAGTCACCAGGAGAATGATTTCAGCCGTTTTTTATCTGATCGTTGTCCACCATCAACCATCAGATCTGAACTTGAGATATGTACTTGGGCAAGACAATCTACAAGTAAACCATTTTCGTCCCCAGTGGAGTCGCCACTATGTTAGCACCTAAATTTGCCTTAGGCTGAAGGAAGGCAAAATTCAGGGTAACTACAAACCACGCTCAGCCTCGTAGCTAGCCCTACGAGGACGGGAGAGGGCTCTCTCCGGGTCAACTCAGTAAAAAATAAACAATATGGTCTGAGATGATTTAAAATGAGAACTGATTTTAGGCTAGTAAATAGATATGAAAGAGAGGTAATTGATTGAATGACTGAATTTTCTGGGCTGTATGGGACCAAAGGATAACAGGGGCTGAGAAATTAAATCAACGATACAGAATATTTCGTGAGGCAAGATAGGCAGGAGGTTTAGCAATCAAATTTGAAATATTATGGAGTGGAAAGACTGTTGAGAGGCTGAAAAGGGCATATGAAATGAAATCCTTTTCAGACAGAAGAAAACACACAGAACATGAATGCTTTCACAAGGCAGAGCAAATAACATGGATTCTACCTCTCATACTTAAAAGCATTCAATTAGAAATGATCATGAATGGATGGTAAAACATAACAAGGTACATATGAAACAGAAGGAAGAACAAATTGCTAAACTCATACCACAGGAATCTCAGGAATCAGAGCTGCATTATTTCATTAAAATCTCTGCCAAAACTGTACAATGCAAGTGCTGGGTTTTTCCTCCACACTGCTCCCAGAAATTCCAACCCTTTACAAAATGACTCTCAATACAATAAATAAGCTTTGCCATGAGAGAGTCGATCCACCCAGGAGATCAAGAGCCAACCATCACCAGTTACATTCAATTTTCTATGTGGACCAATTAGAAAAAAGAAAATATGAGCGCAGATTTTTTGGGTGGATGTTCCCCTTCATTTGGGCACTTTGATAGAAGCCAAAAATTCTTTTTAAACTTTGCCTTTGATGCCAGGAAAAATGTATTATAAATGAGCAGGCCCACTTGGAGAAAATTGCGAATCAAAATTTCGCGAAGTGGGAGTGATTTTGGCCTTTGTGTCGTTGTGCGTCGCGCCAAAAGCTGTATGCATTGTGCTAATTTGGAGTTGGTTTTGAGGCACCTTCTGAAGTCCAAATTGAGCCCAAGTGTGCTTGTTGGAAATCCTTGCCTATCTACTGTCCAACCCCAGTGGAATTTTTGAATTTGGTTCCCATTTGCCCCTCCAAAACTTCAATCTCCCAAGACTACTTCCTGTGTGTGAAATTAGGGGCAAAGAGGTCATTTTTTGGGTGTTTTTGACCTCCTAAGGACTCAAAATTGGCCCAAACTTCTTGGCCATGCACCAAAAGTCATGATTTTCCATGGAAAATCCAAAACTATAAATTTTTTTGCATTTGGAGCCTCCTATTGTAAGCGCGTGCCACATGGCGCGACGCACAGGGAGAAAAACCCTATTTTTTGCACAAAAATTTACAAAAATACCAAAACTGCCCAAAATTTCTTGAAATTTGGGCTTGAGCTTCTTCATTAAGTGTTATGGTGGGCCAAGGATTGCCTCACCAAATATCCAGATTCGATCATGCTCTTTTTCCCTCGTTTGCCTTTTTGATGCCTTCTTGGTGCATGCAGTCCAGTGGTGGAAATGACTGTCTTGTTCATATGATGTTTCAGTGTCTATCTCCATAATGTCCATGCAAAGTGTATGTTTAGAAACTTGTTGAAAAAGAGAATTTGGTACCCTTTATTTCAATGCCAAATATGTGCCAAGTAGGAAGGGACTGTGATGAATAGGGACAGTGGGTATAGTGGAGTGTGGGAAAAATGTGGTTCAATCAAGTGAAGGTGAGGACAGTCACTTGACTATGTTTGGGAATTGGGATTGAGGATTTTATAAGTGAAATGAGAGAAGGAGAGTGATAGCGAATGGTAGGGTTTAGGAATAGGGATAATAGAACTTAGGAATAAGTGATTTGGGAATTGGGAGCATGGGCTTAGTGAATCTTGGGGGTATGTTAACTTGGGGAATAAGGGAAATAAGGAGAGTATGGGATTAGGGAGTGATGAGGTGAGGGGATACTTAGTTGCAACACAAAACCCTAGCAGCAATCTCCTTGAAAATTTTTGAAGAGATAGGGTTTGTTTTCTTTAACACACTTCACCATTCATCAAACACCATCAACAACCATCAATCTTGGATGAAAAACCATGAAAGAAGTTAAACCTACTTGTACCAATGGAAATCCATGCATTTTTGGGAAATCTTGGAGAAAATTAAAAAAAAAAATCAGCCTTGGCAGCTCTATGCGCCACGCCTTCCCAGTGCGCCGCGCTAGTGTAAATTTACACTGGAAATTTTCTCCCAGTGCGCCGCGCCTCCCCTGTGCACTGCGCCTTTTCCTAGGTGACTTTTGGAGGCCTTCTCGGTGTCTAAATTGGGTGAAGGATAGCTCGTTGGAAAGTTATTTGAGTCTACCTTTAAACGCAACCATAATTTTTCAATTTGAAGTTCATTTTCGCTGTCCAAAATCAAATCTCCCAAGGCTGTTCAAAATGTGCCAAATGAGGTTGCCTCAAGGCAGAGTGCTGTTACAGTCAACTTTTGAATGCCTTTCTCAACTCCAAATTGAGCTCATAATAGCTCATTGGAAATATCCTTGTGTCTAGTTATCATTTGATGCATCAAGGAAGTCATTTGGCCAACCGAGCTAGGAGAAAACTTGATTTTTCCAAGGTCACTTCAGAGGTGCATCAATTCTCCCGAGGCAATTATATTTTTGACATTTCTATAAAACCATGACACCTGTGTAAAAAGTGAATGAGGTTTTTCTTCCTTGGCTTATTTTGGACAAAAAAAACTTTTAGTTTTCACAAATTCATCTTTTATTGCTCAGGAACATCATTGGAGTAAAACCTATCCCGATGTATGGAACAAGAGATTTGTCGAAATGAAGCGAAATGAAGGGGATAAGTGGCTTCTAAATTCTTGGGAAAATTCTTGGAAGTAGGAAGGGATGTTAAGAAGTAGGGGAAAGTGCAATTTCAAAGATTGAGTGAGGGTAAGGGGTCCAAAATGGCAAAACACAGGTCCAACCTAGAAAATTGCCAGGTTGTAGCGAGAAACTAGGGTTTGTGCGAAAATGAGGAATCTGGGGGATCTTAGTGATGGGAAGTTTTTTATAAGGTACTTTAAGGATAGGGGAAGGTGTATGAACATCAGGATACAAGGTTTTCCAATGACTTGACCGTCCAAGAGAAATTGCCTTCAAAACCCTAGGAGAGGGAAATGACCTTACCTAGGCGCAACTGAAACATGAACAAGGTGTAAAATGACCCAATGGAACTTGACATGATAATGAAAACCCTCTGAATGATGGTACACTCAGCTGAATGGTGAAATGGACCGATATTTGGACAACTTTGACAGGAATAAAAGCAAACCCTATATCTAATGCCTAGTGACCAAATTTTGCTTGAAGACTTACTGAAATGACAAAATTTGACCTTGACACTCTGAAACCACTTTGTAAGAGCATATTTGATCACTGGAGGAAGGATGCAAAGACTGACACTAACAGATCCAACCCCCATTCAAATTTATCATAAGTATTTATGGAAGTCTAACTACAAGAATCATTTACACAGGATTTGTCGTGGTTTTATTTTACCTGTCCATCAAGCCATCTTTAATAAATCCGCTCCTTGGCTTCCTAACAAAGCTAGCATTGATTTAACTTCAATCAGAAGTTGGTTTGGGGAAGAGAAGTTCACTTATATTAGGGTTTTTGGTAGTATCACTGATCCTCATGTCCTTCCACTCTACATTCCAGATAAGCTATTAGCTAGGGAAATAGCCTACCACATAGTGGAAAAAAGGATGTCCAGAAACCTTAAAGATTCTAAGAAACAAGTGTGGCCTCCATTTCCCCTCCATTGTGGCACTTACACATTGCATGATTTTAAAAATGCTGAGAAAGAAGAAGAGAAAACAAAGGATCTAATTCTAGCGGTTATTCCTAAAAGACAATATGATCTAAACATTGTCACTTTCAATTTCACCAGTCAGGTGAAAGTTAGTAAATTTATACATCAGAAGGATGAGTTTGATGACTTATTCGCTTCAACAAAGTTATTCTCAAAAGTAATTCATATGGCAAGATTCAAATTGGGAGCTGAGAAGATGGACAAATTCATGGAATACAGGACACAGAGGTTACTGACAATTTCTTTGGATTTATTAAATACCACCTGTATTGATCAGCAAGCAGAGCACAACAGGGAGCAGCCTATTGAAGAAATTTCTAGGGAAGGGGAAACAAGTGGAAATACCAGTGAACTCCTTAGCACAAATTTTCATATTGACCACATCTTGATTAAAGAATGGGAGCACTTTGATCAACAGATCAAAAGCCAGAGCGACCCCCCAAAATATTATCACATCAGCATCACCCGCAACACAATGAGCTAACGTTCCTAATAGTGCAATTGAAGGAACACCTAGTAAAGACATAGCTCAGAAAGAGATTGAAATAATCCTTGAAAATCCTTCAAGAGAAATTAAACTGAATATTGAGGAAATACCACCCTTGGATGTATTTTACAGTCCAAAACACAAGGCTGTAGTAAAGAGACAAAGGAAAAAGAGGAAAATAGACCAAACATCATCCACAACTCCTCAATCTGAATTTATGAATGTTTTATGGAAGGATTCAGAGGTCAATCCTTCTGAGGATTTGACTACGTTATCTCAATTTGCAGGGGCATACATAGTTGATACAATTGATAAGGCAACTAAAGTTAACCAATTGTTCAAAGAAAAGGATCAAAGGATTAATCAGCTTGAAGAACAAGCAACAGTAGAACAACAGAAGATTGATCGGCTTGAGGAACAGTTGGTAGAGGAAAAAAAAAAGAATGAGCAGCTTGAGGTACAATTAAACCTGAAGAAACAGAAGATGGAGCAGCATACCATCCAAAAGCAACAACAGTTTTCTCAAGAGATCGAACAACTTCAATTGACACATCAACAAGAAATTAAGGCTAAAGAAGAGCAAATCACACAGCTAGAACTCTATATAGAACAGTTCATAGATTATCCCAAGGTTCAAGAATTTAAAAGGGAAACCCTAAAGGCAAATAAATCCTTATCTCAATAGCTAAATCTACTTTGCCATAAAATATCTCTTATCGACCCATTATGCATCACAATTACATCGTTGATCGATCAAGCAGTTAATACCAGAATAGAATTTGAGGATGCGGATGATAAGGTCACAAATTACCTCTCCTGGCAAGTATAGAGGAAGGAGGAGCTGCTAAACTACTGATAATTCAAAGTCGCATAAAGAAATATTGTTTTTGGAATGGGAAACACAGTTGATAAAGGCAGAAAGGGCTACCTCTAGGGCTAGCTCTATAACGAATGATTTGATTGAGCTGGTAAATGATGGTTTATATGGAGCCAATTTAATTTCTAATTGTTCCCTAGGTAATATTCCAAAGGCAAAAGTGTTAAAGAATCAATGGAAGCAAGATTTGGCCACTAAAGATGAACAGCTCAACAGAATACAAAACATTAACTGGGATGTGTATTAGTCCTTTTTGGTCAAGCTGCATAGCAAACAAATGACCATCAAATGCCTTATCAATTTTGTTGATCGCATGATGCCTAAGATTTCAGATGCCACATACATGGGACAACTACACTCCAAGATGAGTCATCCTCCAAAAATTCAAAACATTCTCTCAATTTTTCAGTTGCAGATACAAGAGAAGAAATAGATGTGATGAATCTTTTCAAAGGAAATCACAATACTATTTTTGCAATTCAAATCCTAGATTTTAATGTAGGCAGCTCCAAAAATTCTCAGCGATTTTTGTGAACAATTTGTTTTAATTGTATTATAAAACCCCTTTCATGTTACTTTAGAAGGGGTCCTCAATTTGTACAAAAACTAGACTTGAGAAGTTGCACTTCTGCACTTCTTAATTTATTTTTTATAAGTTGTGGATCAAGGTTTTAGATTTTTGTGAAAGAACTTCAATCAAGACCTACATTTTTGTATCTCCTTGGAGTTTCTAGAATAAGAAGGTGGAACCAGAATGTTACTTACATAACGAGACTCAAATGCATTCGGTATTTCTATCGCTATTATTATTGTCTTGTTCTTTATGTAATTAACATTCTATTTAATTTTCTATTGTTGATGTATTAACATGCTTCAAGCAACTCTATATTATGTCACTTCTGAATTATTTAGAATTGTTATATTAAAGGATATATGTCAGCAATAAATATTAGTATGTCATGCGATATGTTTTTATAATTACTTTGTTTAATTTCTTAAACAAAGTAATAATTATTTAGATACATCTTTCTATGGATTAGTAAATCATCTGTATGATTATTTTTCTGGTAGGGATTATCAAGAATTGCATTGTTATGAGATTCCCTAAGTTATATAGATATATTTGTATATTTTAGAGTTATAGATTAAATCGCCTATCATCTTTGTTATACACTTAAAACACTCATTCATCAAATCATACATTATTGGGAAACTGGTCCCATAACATCCAGTCAGAGCCACCACACCAAATGGAAAAGGAGATGTACTAACGTCTAGACTGGGTGGTTATCCCCAATGTTAGTGCTACGATTTTAGAGGCATCAACATTTTTGGCACTAGAAGGAGGGCCTAACTGTGAATGGTGAGTAAATCTAAATCCACAGACCATTCTCTGAGTAAAACTCCCTCACCATCTCCTCCAACTTCTCCTTCACATTCTAAATCTCCTATTCCTAAGTGAGAAGTTGAAAAGGAAAATACAACACCCACTGCTGAAATCCTAAACACACCAGACAATTCTTCTCCTGAACCCCTTGAAGTATAGTCTTTGATTCATAAACTCCAATGGTTTTCAATATCCCAAGAAGAGTCTGAGTTACCCCAAGGTAGTTTGACTTTGCAATATATCCCATCGCAGCTGCTTACTAGGTCAAATAGTGAAAAATATGGTATTCCACCAGTTGAATTCCCTATACCAAGTCGAAAAAGGGCTAGGAAGACACCATTAGAATCTAACAGTGAGACTTTGCCCTCATCATCATCTATTCCATCCATGCCATTTCAAGGTCATCCATCCATTTCCCAACTTCAGATCATAGTCCAAACAGGTACAGAAACTTCAACATCCTCTACCCAATCACTTTCAACCACTTCTTCACCCTCTTCTATTGTTAGCTCAACGATGGCACATAATCAACCTTAACTAAGGCCGTGGACCAACCCAGGAGCCATTAGAGTGCCTACACCTTTGAGCCAATTGCCAACACATCCTAAAAAAAGGTTACCAAAATTTAATCTTGACATTTGCGTGTTAGCGAAAAAACATATAAACAATTTCATGTTATTAATCAACCTGAATGGAGTAACGGAAGAAGATGCGGTTGTTAGACTCTTTCCATACACCCTACAAGGAGTAGTAGGATTGTGGTACTTTTCTTTACCACTAGGATCTATCAATAGGTGGGATGCTCACCAGGAGCAATTTCTAACTAAGTTTGGAGACGATAGGTCTACAAAAACTCTAATTAATAATCTCTCCAATCCGAAATCCAAATCAAAGGAACCCATCAAAGGCTTCAACTCACGCTTCAATAAACTATTGAATAAAATTCCTGCGACATCCAAGCCTAGTGAGGAAGTTCGAAATGAATTGTATATTTACGCCTTGCCTTCAAACATAGCCATCTTCATTGATAGGGTTGATAAACCAACATTAGTAGAAAATATGAAGGAAGTAATCGTTGTTGAGAAACGTGTCCTTGCTTTGGAAAAGAAAAATGCTCTAGAAGAAAGCAAATCCAAAAAAGTTATTTTTAGAGATGATTCAAAGAAAAAAGTAGTCACGCATCCATATGACATGGAAGGTTTGCAAAAAGTTCCTAAAACTATGTCTAATGAAATGGTTGAAATAAAAAAGGAGGTAGTTGAAACTTATATGAAAAGACCATTTAGGAACTTTAAAATAAATCAACCAACTGATTGTAAACCACCTAATGCTACATCTAATGTAGAATATGATTTGGATGATGATGAAGATGAACATAATGTTTTATCAGGTGAAGAAATGGAAGAAGATGAAACAATTGAATGTCATGGGATGTGGGACTTTATCTTACCCAACACTGATAATGAAAGTGAAGAGGAAGCTCTCCCAGTAAATACCAGAAGAAAAAGTATAGCAGAGCCTAATCAAGCAAATTCTAAGAAGAAAAACTCAAGTCTTGATACTAAAGACAAAGCTCCCACAAATAAAACTCCAATTGTATCTCTCCACAATCAACCATCATCCTTCAATCCTCCACCAGCTTCTAAAATGCTAATAGCTTCAGATTCCATGGATTATAACATTGTGGAAGACATGAAGAAGACTTGAGAAAATATTTCTTTACATGAACTTAGTAAGCTCAAACATCAACAAACGTTGTTGCTTAAAGAATTAAATGCAGTTCCTTCTTCTCATCTTCCAACTAGTGTATTATCTAAGGCTGCCAGGGGATCAGGAAAGCCACCATATGATAAGGTAGATGCTACTGATGCTGTTTTAATTGGGGATAGGTCAAATTCTCATACTCCTCCTTTTCTCTTGACTTATGAGATCTACAATAGAAATTTGCATAATTGTTTGATAGATTTAGGGGCTTCATCAAATATAACGCTAGCCTCGGCTTGCTCCAAGTTAAATATTGAGCCTCAGAAACCTGCAGTTCATATTGTTCAATTAGATCGAAATAAAGTACAAGTCTTAGGAAAAATAAATTCAGTTACTATCAGATTATCAGCTGATCCCAAGGTTGTCCAAAGAATTGATATATTAATTGCTGACATCCCGAAGTTTTATTTTTTGATCCTTAGCAGAGACTGGTCCGAAAAACTTCACAGTTATATTTCGACTGATTGGTCTCACATGTGTCTTCCTTATAATGGGAAACCAAATCAAATCAGAATAGATTGTGAAAAACATTTGACTCATATAGTAACCAAGTTTGAAGAAGAAATTCAACCTATAGCCTTCAATAATAACATTCTTGGAAATTATTCAACTGAATCATTTTTTGGAAATTTTAATGCTCAACAATCCCCTTTTCCTGTTAATAGTGTCATGTCATAGATCAAAAATTTCTCCCATACTAATACCTTAAAGTGTGTTGGTGTTGCATATGAACTTGTAAATAAGCATGTAAATAAGCCTTTATTTTGGTCTTTGTATTTGGATGGATCAAAATATAATGACAGTGCAGGAGCAGGATGTATTTTAGTTAGTCCAAAAGGAGAAAATATGATGTTATCGTGTAGGCTAGAATTTCAGTGTACCAATAACAATGCAGAATATGACGCATTGATTCAAGGGCTCTATAAAGCGATAATCCTAAATATCCAATATCTGAAAGTATTTGGTGATTTTGTAATTGTCATTAAACAAGTGAGAAATATTATCCATTGTCTTTCAGGACATCTCAAACATTATCAATCACTTGTTCAAGATCTCATAACTCATTTTCTGGCATTTGACATTTCTCCTATTCCTAGATCACAGAATGGAGCACCTGATCTTTTGGCTAATGTTGCTTATAAACTCCTTCCATCCGAGGATTATAGTCTAGATAAGTTTTCTATTGAATTAATATTTCAGCCATCTGTTCTAGATAATGTCACCAATTGGTGTGTGTTTAATCATGATGAAGATATCTTAAATTTATTGACTTCTGAAGGATCTTATGATGATCAGATTATCGATGAAAGTGATCATGATCTTCAATTAAAACAAAGACTCAATGAAAATCATATTCCTAAATCTGTGGTCAAGCTAGAAGATATTTATGATATCAAAGATAGATTCAAAAATGTCACTAATGCAAAACTTCAAAGTTCTACTTTAAGGTTTGAATTAGAAAATCTTGACACTAAGGCCAAACCACAAAATGTCAATCTAGGACTTGGAATTTCATCAAATGAAAGATTTGCTTTCATTATATTATTAAAGAAATACAAATTTTTTTTCGTTTGGAATTATGAAGATCTAAAAACTTATGATACTTCTATCATTCAACACACAATACCAATTATTTCTGATGAGAAACCTATACAACAGAAGCTAAGAAAATCCACCCAAATCTTGAAAGTCGGATTAAAGCAGAGTTGAATAAACTCCTTAAAGCCAAAATAATATTTCCTATCTCAAACTTATTACCAGTAAGAAAAGAGAATGGTGATATTAGGATTTGCATAGATTTTAGAAATCTCAACGAAGCATGTTGGAAGGATAATTTCCCATTACCAACAATGGATCAGATACTTCAATCAGTAGCTGGCTCAATGTTAATGTCTTTTCTTGATGTTTTTTTAGGATACAGTCAGATACTGGTACATCTAGAGAATAGATTAAAGATTAGATTCAGAACTAAATGGGGAACCTATTCTTATTAGAAAATGCTTTTTGGTTTGATAAATGCTGGAGATACTTTTCAACGAGCCATGGATATAGCATTCAAAGGTTTGATCAATAGGACAGTCATTGTTACTTAGAAGACATAACTGCCTATTCTAAGAAAAGAAGCAATCATCTGCATGATTTAGAACAGATCTTTGAATGTTGCAAAAGATATGGGATTTCTTTAAATCCCAAGAAATCATTCTTTGCTCTTAATGAAGGTAAACTCTTAGGGTTCATTGTATCTGAAGATGGCATATAAATTGATCCGGATAGGATAAAAGAGATTTTTGATATCCCTTTGCCACATAATAAGAAATCTATGCAATCATTTTTGGGACAGATAAATTTCGTGAAGAGATTTGTTCCTGATTTTTTCATATAGTTTTGCCCTTGCAATCCATGATTAAGAAAAATTCAGTCTTCAAATGGGGACATAACAAAAAATATGCCTTTAACTCAATTAAACAAGCAATCATTAATGGTCCTGCATTGAATACTCTGAATTTTTCTAGTCATTTCATTTTGTATAATTTGGCCACTGAGACATCTTATGTTGTTGTTTTAACATAGATCAATGACTAGCAAGTAGAAGCACCCATATCTTTCTTTATTTCTACTTTGAAAGGTATTGAGTTCAACTATTCCGAAGTTGAAAAACAAGCTTTCATTGTATTTACTTCCATCAAACACTTTAGACCATTCCTCCTAAAAACACACACTAAAGTAATAGTCCCATTCTCTGCAGTGAGACAATTGCTAGTTCAAAGGGAAGTAGGAGAGAAGAGAGCTAACTGGGCAACAACTTTACAAGAGTTTGATATCAATATTAAACCAGCAAAAATTCTTAGAGGAAAAGGTTTTTGCAGGTTATTGGCAAGAGCTTCCAATATTCTAGACCATGAAGATTTAGATAATACTGTACAAGTAAATGAGATAAGTATCATTAATTTTGAATCTCAATATGATGATCTGGTCTTTTACTTGAAAAATGGATATGCTCCTCGTGAATTCAGCTACAAAAAAAAACGTTCCTTAAGGTTAAAAGCCAAACACTTTGAAATCATTGATAATGTGTTATTCAGGAGAAGCTATGATTCAATTTTATTAAGATGCATTGGAAAAACTAAAGCACAAACAGTTTTGCAGGAATTGCATGATGGCCCAGCAAGTGGGCATTTTGGAGGTGACACTATAGCTAAAAAAATACTACATGTTGGATATTATTGGCCTACTTTGTTTAAAGATGCCCGTGACTACGTAAGGAAATGTAAGATATGCCAAACTGCTAGCGGAAGACAAAGGAAATGAGCCTTTCCTCTACAACCAGTAAACATTGAGCAACCATTTGAACAATGGGGGCTTGATGTTATAGGAGAGATTATTCCACATTCTTCCAAGAAACACAGATACATCCTCATGGCCACGGACTACTTCACAAAGTGCGTAGAAGCAATTCCACTAAAGGTAGCCAATTCTGTTGCAATTATTGAATTTATTGATACTTCATCATTATAAGGTTTGGTTTACCTGACGCACTTATTTTTTATAATGCATCTTATTTTGATAGGAATAGTATAGTTTAATTTTCTCTTAAGAGAGGTTTCGAGTTACAATACTCTGCAAATTACTATCCTCAAGGAAATGGCTTAGCAGAGTCAACTAACAAAAATCTCATCCAGATTATTAAAGGAATTGTTGATCAAAACCAAAAGAATTGGCATAAATCTTTAATATTTGCATTATGGGCAGATCACATAACTCAAAAGGCCTTAATAGACACTTCTCCTTTTAACTTGGTGTATGGGAAAGAAGCTGTAATACCGCCAAATTTAGCACCCCCATCTCTAGCCCTAGTACAATTCATTGAAGAAATTACCTCTTCCTCTATTCAATTGAGGTTTGATCAAATCCTTAAATTGGATGAGGAAAGAGAAAAGGCCAATATTACTCATGCTAAACATCAAAAAATCATTAAATCTTCTTTTGATGCAAGTTTTGTCATCTCAAAAACATTACAGATTGGTGATCTCATTTTGAAATGGGACAAAGCACATGAAGACAAAGGCAAGCATAGCAAATTTTAGAGGATGTGGCTTAGACAATTTTATATCATCGAAAAGATAGGCTCATCAACATTTCTATTGCAAGACTTATCAGGGAAGAGAGATTCTCTTCCTATAAATGGGCTTATCTTAAAGAAATTCTTTTCCTAAGGAGGTAACCCCTTCTTACTTGTACATATTTTTTATGCAAGCTAGTTTCTTTTAGAAAATAATGTTATAAATAGTTTACCATGGGATTTTCACTATAGAAAATCTCTTTGAAAGAATATTGTGAATACTTTCTTTCAAAAAGTAGAAGCTTTCAAGGAAATGATTACAGTTTTCGAACTAGATAAAACATGAAACCCTGAGGTCCTCTTTAAATTTGTGAAATCTTCCAAACCTTGAAAATATAGTAAATCGTTTTGAGTTTTATCAGTTGAGAAAGGTTATCTATAAAAAGGTAAATACTTTTTCCAACTAAGCATCCACAACTCTAGAATTTTCATCCATAAACTCTTAAGGAGTAAGTCATTCACCCCATCCACTAGATTTTTGATTTTTTAGAGTGTAATTCTAAAATATATTTGATTTAAAAGATAAGAGGTCTCATGCGAGCTTTCTTACCATGATCATACAGAACTAATCAAACTAACATTACCAATACTACATACCAAAATAGAGTAATGGCTTATAATCATAAGACAAGGGATATCATTACAAGACAGCTTGTTTAGTTCAATTACAACTAGTGAATGATATTGTCATCTTTTGGCTCCCAAACCAGGACAATGGCTTTTATTCAAAAAATAAAAAGAAAAAAATGAAAATACATGAAGATATGTCTTTTTGGATTTATCTTTCAAGAGTTATACTCTTAGATGGATGGGACAATGAATGATTGATGGTTAAAAGGTAACCCTGTCGAGACTATAGATGTTTGCTAGCAGTAGAGGCACTACCTATGACAAAAGAGTAAATTTAAAAGCTAAGTTGGAAGAGCCCCCTACTTTATCTTTAACAACCAATCAAAGCTTGGAGAAACCAAAAAATGTTTTTATTTTTTCATAAGGGTTTGTAAACGAAATTACAAAATTGATATTTTTTTATTTATAGTAAAATTTTTATCTAACCAATTCTTAGATAGTTTTCTTTTCCTCAATTAATTATACATAAGAAAGTTTTAGAAATTTCATTTTTTTCAGAGATAACTGGTTTTTCCAGTGAATCGCCAATTGTTGTGCTATACAACAACCCCCCCCCCCCCCACCAACCATTTCAAATTTTTAATCTTAGTCTAAAAATACTAAATAAGAAATGGGTCCCCTTTAGAATATAAAAAAACAATAAAACTTTTGAGTAAAATAGATTTTCCATAAAGTTCATATAAAAGTTGCTTTATGATTATTTAGGACTGCTCATCACAAATCACAATTCTTTAAAACTCATGAACATCCAGTGGGAAAGGTGCGATGTGATTAGAGTCATAACAAAACCCTCATCGCAAAGTTTTTATCAAGGTAAGCCATTTATAAGAAATACGATGTGATATAACTATCGCGTTTCACACATCATTAATCTCAAGGAATGACTTATAGCATTTCATTGAAACTTTACGATGCAATAAGGCTATCGTAATCGCACATCGTCGATCCATAGGAAAGCATCCAAAACACTCCCTTGAAAAATTGTGATGCGATATAAATATCACATATCACGTTCTCGATAAAATCGAGTAATTAATACTATGAATACATGTGGTATAGGGATAAATCGATTATAAAGAAAAAGCGTGATTTTCCAAATTTTGGAACTTGCTGTCTCCCCATGCTAGCTTAGCACTCATTACAATCGCAACAATGTAAAGAAACCTTTTGAGCATGGCACTTGTAACTCCACATTTGCGATACGCGATTGTTACACAAATATTAAAATAACCCAATTGCTAATCGCAAATCACAGAGTCACGACATCTGTTATAAAAAGGATTGTTACAAAACTTGTGATGCGACATATATTGCTTCAGCATTAAAGTTTCATAGAATGAAGTTACAGCAAAAGCATTAAGGGGCAGTTATGGTTAATTCCTTTAAGGATTTCATCCGTGGGGGCTATGTACAATATAAGATCTTTTGCATCTAATCCACATAACTAATTGTAGTCTATAATTTATGTATTTTATTCTTTCAAACTTTTCACCTATTACACTCCTCTTTCTCATTTTGCAGTGTTAATCCAGAATCACATAGTTGGTCAATATGTCTAAGAAATCTCAAAAGGAAAAGGCCCCAATTATAGTGGAAGAAGGACCAGCAAAATTGGTGTTAATTGCAGATACTACCTATCAAGGCCTTGGTAAAATCTCGTGGGAAGACATATATGCTTTACTTGAAGTAGAAAATCAAATGGAGATAGAAGAAGAAGCAACAACTGATGGAATTGTTCAAATAGAAAGCACGCCCAGTGATTTGGCCAGCTCCTTCCACCATATAATAGCACCCCGAGCAAAATATTTACCATATAATGATCTAATGAGATGGGTAATTGAAAGTATTAATATAACAGATAGAGCTTTCTTCACAGCCAATGGAAGGATGTTCGAGACATTCAAACTTGAAGATGTCAAGAGAATGTATCACTTGTCGGATCACCAGCGACACTACAACAAATAACTCCTGGAAGCTTTTGATAAGGAGAATGAGATAGAGTCAGACCCTATCAAACAATGGAGACATTTTCCTAACAAGCATAAACATGAATCTTCTGGTATGTACTCTGTGGACTCTATGGTATGTAGGCTCTTTGGAAGCACCGATTCTGCTAGATTTTCTATAGAAATGGTTCCCTTAATAGAAACATCAATCAACTCCTTTATAATGGATTGGGCAACCATTCTATTAGATAAGATGGCCAGTCAAATAATAGATTATAGAAGGAACATACTTGTCACCACCGGAGTTGTGCCCCCATTCTATATGAGTGCTTACATAATGGACACAATCTATTTTAATTCTGACTTTCCCATCCTAGGTTGGAAATGGACTGTTCAGGATCGAACCCCCATTCATATTTATAATAAGTATTTATGGAAGTCTGACTACAAGAATTATTTATACAGGATTTGCCATGTTTTTATTTTACCTGTCCATGAAGCCATCATTAATAAACCTACTCCTCGAGTGTCTGACGAGGCTAGCATTGATTTAACTTCAATCAAAAGTTTGTTTGGAAAAGAGAAGTTCACTTATATTATGGTTTTTGGCAGTATCACAGATTGTCATGTCCTTCCACTCTACATTCCAGATAAGCTATTAGCTAGGGAAATAGCCTACCAGATACTGGAAAAATGGATGTCCAGAAACCTTAAAGATTCTAAGGAACAAGTGTGGTCTTCATTTCCCCTCCGTTGTGGCACTTACACATTGCATGATTTTAAACATGCTGAGAAAGAAGCATAGAAAACAAAGGATCTGAGTCTAGGAGTTATTCCTAAAAGACAATATGATCCAAACAAGGTCGCTTTCAATTTCACCAGTCAGGTGAAAGTTAGTAAATTTATAAATGAGAAGGATGAGTTTGATGAATTATTCACTTCACCAGAGTTATTCGCACAAGTAAGTCATCTGGCAAGATTCAAATTTGGAGCCGAGAAGGACAAATTCAAGGAATACAGGACACAGAGGTTACTGACAATACCTCTGGATTTATTAAATACCACCCCTATTGATCAACAAGCAGAGCACAGTAGGGAGTAGACTATTGAAGAGATTTCCGGGGAAGGGGAAGTAAGTGGAAATACAATTGAACCCCTTAGCACAAATGTTCATATTGACCCCATCTTGATTAAAGAATGGGAGAAATTCGATCAGTAGATCAAAAGCTAGAGCGACCGCCAAAACATTATCACATCAACATTTCCCGCAATACAACAGCCCAACGTGCCTGATAATGCGATTGAAGGAACACCCAGGAAATACATAGCTCAGAAAGAGATTGAAATAATCCCTGAATACCCTTCAGGAGAAATTACATTGAATATTGAGGAAATACCACCCTTGGATGTATTTTACAGTCCAAAACACAGGGCTGTAGTCAAGAGATGGAGGAAAAAGAGGAAAATAGACCAGACATCATCCACAGCTCCTTAATCTGAATTTATGAATGTTTTATGGAAGGATTCAGAGGTCAATTCTTATGAGGATTTGAATAAGTTATCTCTGTTTGCAGGGGCATACATAGCTGTTACAATTGATAAGGCAACTAAAGTTAACCAATTGTTCAAAGAAAAGAATCAAAGCATTAATCAGCTTGAAGAACAAGTAGTAGTAGAATAACAGAGGATTAATCGACTTGAGGAATAGTTGGCAGAAGAAAAACAAAAGAACAAGCAGCTTGAGGTACAATTAAACCTAGAGAAACAGAAGATCGACCAGCATGCAATTCGAAAAAAACAAAAATTGTCTCAAGAGCTCGAATAGCTTCAATTGAGACATCAACAAGAAATTAAGGCTAAGGAGGATCAAATCACACAGCTACAACTCTATATAGAACAGTTCAGAGATTTTCCCAAGGTTGAGGAATTTAAAAAGGAAGCCCTAGAGGAAGATAAAGCCTTATCTCAACTGCTGAATCTACTTTTCCATAAAATATTTCTTATCGACCCATTATGCATCATAACTACATCACTGATTGATCAAGAAGTTAATACCAGATTAGAATTTGAGGATGCAGTTGATAAGGTCACAAATTACCTCTCTTGGCAAAGTATAGAGGAAGGAGGAGCTGCTAAACTACTGAGAATTCAAGAGTCACATAAAGAAATATTGTTTTCGGAATGGGAAACACAGTTGATAAAGGCAGAAAGGGCTACCTCCAGGGCTAGGTCTATAATGAATAATGTGATTGAGCTGGTAAATGATGGTTTATATGGAGCGAGTTTAATTTCCGATTGTTCCTTGGGTAATATTCCAAAGGCGAAAGCGTTAGAAAATCAATGGAAGCAAGATTTGGCCACCAAAGATGAACAACTCAACAGAATACAAAGCCTTAATTGGGATGCATATTGGTCCTTTTTGGTCAAGCCACATAGCCAATATATGACCGTCAAATGCCTTGCCGATTTTGTTGATCACATGATGCCTGATCTTTCAAATGCCACATACATGGGATAACTACACTCCAAGATGAGTCATCCTCCAGAAATTCAAAACATGCTCTCAATTCATCAGTTGTGGATACAGGAGAAGAAATAGATGCGATGAATATTTTAAAAGGCAATCGAAATACTATTTTTGCAATTCAAATCCAATATTTTAATGTAGGTAGTTCCAACAATTCTCTGCGATTTTTGTGGACAGTTTGTTTTAATTTTATTATAAAACCCCTTTCATGTTACCTTAGAAGGAGTCCTAAATATGTACAAAAACTAGACTTTAGAAGTTGCACTTTTTCACTTCTTAATTTTTTTTTTATAAGCCGTGGATCAAGGTTTCAGATTTTTGTGAAAGAGCTTCAATCAAGACCTGCATTTTTCTATCTCCTTGGAGTTTCTGGAATAAGAAGGTGGAACCAGAATGTTACTTACATAATGAGACTTAAATGCATTCGATATTTCTATCACTATTCTTTTTGTCTTGTTCTTTATGTAATCAGAATCTATTTAATTTGCTATTGTTGATGTATTAACATGCTTGAAGCAACTCTATATTATGTCACTTCTGAATGATTTAGAATTGTTATATTAAAAGATATATGTCAGCAATAAATATTAGTATGTCATGCGATATGTTTTTATAATTACTTTGTTTAATTTCTTAAACAAAGTAATCATTATTTAAATACATATTTCTATGGATAAGTAAATCATATATATGATTATTTGTCTGGTAGGAATTATCAAGAATCACATTTCTATGAGATTCCCTACGTTATATAGATATATTTGTATATTTTATAGTTATAGATTAAATCGCCTATCATCTTTGTTATAAATTTGAAACACTCATTCATAAAACCATACATTATTGGGAAACTGGTCCCATAACATCGAGTTGGAGCCACCACACCAAACAGAAAAGGAGTTGTACTGAGGTCTAGACTAGGTGGTTATCCCCAATGTTGGTGCTATGATTTTAGAGGCATCAACTAGTTCCTTTGGTAGTACTTCATGTTTAATAACATCTTTTAACCTCTCTAAACACTACATCTCATCTATATACAACCTTCCTTTTTTCTGGGTTCCACTTATAACCTTTTAAACCATCCTTATACCCAATAAATATGCACCTTTTTTATTTCCTATCCAACTTGGTTTTTTCTCCTTTGGAACATGTACATATGCATCACAGCAAAATACCTTGAGTTGTGAAAGAGAGGGTTTCTTACCAATCCATACCTCATTTGGAGACTTATCCTCCGATGTTGATGAAGTTGATCTATTAACTAGGTAACATGCAGTCTCCACCGCCTCTACCTAGAATTCCTATCCTAACCTGACACCACTGAGCATGCTTCTTACCCTTTCCATCAATGTCCTGTTCATTATTTCTGCAACTCCATTTTGCTGAGGTGCGTATGGAGTAGTCTTCTACCATGCTACACCACACTTCTTATGGAACCCTTCAAATTCCTTCTTGTAGAACTCTCCACCATTACTTTTCCTTGACACCTTTATCTTCTTTTCTGTCTGGTTTTCTGCCAGAGCCTTAAATTCTTTAAACCTGTCAAAAACTTCATATTTCTTCCGCAGGAAATACATCCATGTATTCCTTGAGAATTCATCTATAAATGATACATATTAAAAAGTCTTACCTAGTGATGGAACCAACACAGGTCCAAACACATCATTGTGCACAAGCTCTAATATCCCTTTTTCCCTCTTAGCACTAGAGGGGAAACTCACCCAATTATGCTTCACATATACACAATGTTCACATAAACCAAAATCCAGAGAGAAATTAGAAATACCTTCTACCATACCATTACCATGAAGTATTCAAAGGCCCTTCTCTTCAATATGTCCAAGCCTTTCATGCCATAGCATGGTCTCTTCTCCAGAGACAACTAGATTTTTCTGCTCCACTTTCAAGAACTACAAAACTGTTGCACCCATCAATAATAGTACTACCCAAAATCTTGTACATATTTCTAATCCAAACTCCTTGCATCAATACCAGTGCTCCCCAAACCATCTTACATGTATCTTTCTCGCACACTATTTTACACCTGTATCATCCATTTTACTTACAGAAATCATATTTCTGGCCAATTTAGGAATATGAAAAACACCCGAAGGTGTTCTAAACCTCCCACCTTGCAATTTCAACTTAAATTTTCCACACCTGATGATTCTGAAATTCCTATCATCTTCTAAGAAGAAATCACCACCATCATATTTCTCATACTCGTAGAACCACTCCCTAAGGGGAGTGAAGTGAAAGGATGCATCTGAGTCAATCAACCATGCCTCATGATCTACATGTGTACTTGAAGAAGAAGCCAAGTACACATCCCCACCTTCATCTGAGGTGGTTTTTGCCTCTACAAAAGGAGAATCATTAGATACCTTTCCATTCTCATGAGCTTTAGATGTACAGTCCTTTTTGAAGTGCCCTTCCTTTCCGGATTTCCAACATACTTTTACAGGTTTTCGTAGATATTTAGGTCTCCCTCTAGATTTAGATCTCCCATTCAAGGACTTATTTTTTTTTCTATTTTGGGACCATCGTCGTATAGATAAGCCATCTCCATTTTGGCTCTCCATATTTCTCCATCTTATCTCCTCTCACGACAAGGATGATACTATTTCATCAAACTTCAAGGTTTTTTTATTGCTACCTATTACAATAGCTAGAATATCCCACGAATCTGATAGAGAATGCAGAAAATTGATGCACTTATCTTCGTCTTAAATTTTAATATCAATAGATAAAAACTGGCTTGCCATAGTATTAAAGGCATTCATATGATCTGTCACCGAGTCTTCATCATTCATCCTCAAGTTATACAACTTTTTCTGTCGGAACAATTTGTCACTAGAGACTTAGATTGGTACAAGGTCCCTAACTTGACCCATAAAGCCTTCGTCGTAGCTTCCATTGATACATTCAAAAATATTGAATCCGAGATAAAATACTGTATTGTGATCTTTGCTTTATGATCCAACATCACCGAGTCTTCAACTCACATTTTCATTGGTTTAGTACCCGGATCTACCGTGATCCAATGATATTTATCCACCAACAGTTTCTCCATCTTGAGTTTCCATAACTGAAAACTATGACCATTAAATTTCTTGATCTCTATCTTTCCATTGCTTGCTATCTTCTTTCACTAAAAGAGTCGATCCTGTAGATCTCCCACTAAACAAGGTCTACCATAAGCCTAAGCAAAAAATCCTCAACAACAAAGGTGTGTTGTTGAAGCTTAAACAAATCTCATACCAAATGTAGTTTTTAACATTGTATGGAAATTACCAGCAAACGAATTCTTAAAGATAGAAAATATACAATGGCGAGAAAAAAAACAAATACACAGAGATTTCCCCTAGATCCCAAAACCGGGACTACCAGATTGATTTTTCATTATGTTCCTTTCAATGTTACAATACATATATATACATGTCGAAGAATTCATAAACACCAATCCATTAACTCTGGATTAGAAAATAACTAAAGTTCCCTAAACCAAATCTACAAAATACCATAGGAAGAAAACCATCATGCCCAAAACCATGTGTGAAATCCATGCACAAAACCATAGGTAGGTTTGCCCACCTAATATAGGGTCCAAAATTTTTTTTCCGAGGCACTGCCCTGGACCCCATGCAAGGGGGAATAGCCCCCCAACAACACCCTAATAGGGGGAGCTACAACATCCATAGAGTGGGGGTTGTGCCCCCTTGTGATGCCCCCATGCATGAGACTAGTCATGGAAAGAATATAAGACACACCCAACAATAGAGATAAAAAAAACATTATAGTAAAAAAAAGTACCTTTAAGAAGATCTCTCTCTCTCTCTCTCGCTATATATATATATATATATATATATATATATATATGACAAATAAACGGAGCAAAGAAAAATGGCTTTCTATTTCACATCCACACACATATAATGTTACAATGAACTTCTTGGAATATTTTGGAAAGACTCCTAAGCTGGATATTTTGTATTCATTTAAATACAAAATATCCAGCTTAGGAGTCTTTCTAAAATATTCCAAGAATTTCATTGTAACATTGTATATACACACGCACACACACATATATATACAATGTTACAATGAAATTCTTGGAATATTTTAGAAAGACTCCTAAGCTGGATATTTTGTATTTAAATGACTTATATATTACATTGTTGTAATGCATTCAAACTAATAATTTATATTATGAAAGGGGATAATAGAACTCATACAAGATTTAAAAAGAGAAAACCAATTTATGGAGTGTTTGATATTAAAAGACATGATAGAATTTCCTTTCTAAGAAATATGGCTAGGATCAATCTCCATTGATCCAAATCTTGGGGGCAGGCCCCCAAGATCTAAAAGATTAAAATGCCAAAATAAAAAGAGGAGAATGCCCAATAAACAAAACGACAAAGATTTTTTTTATTAAAATGGAGAATAACTGTAAGAGCTACATTGTGGCAAACCAATTATCCTTTTACACAATGCGACTTTTTACTTATAGTATTTTCAGTTACAATACCATGGTTCAATTCCATGGGTGAATGAATACCATGGGCAGATGTCACAATACCACGGGTCAATTCTATGGGTTAATGAATACCATGGGTGGATGTCACTTACAATACCATGAGTGGAGGCCACTTACAATACCATAGGTAAATTCCATGGGCGGATGAATAACATGGGTGGATGAATACCATGGGTTGATGCCATTTTCCATTCGGATCATTCCTCCCTCCTTAAGAAGCAATGGTCCCCATTGCATGAAGTTTCCTCCTGCGAAGCCTTTGTTGAATATGAAGATCCATTAGAGATAAGGGTTTTATGTGGTTAACCCATAACCATGATGAATGAAGATCCGAGGATAGAGGTACCCTGTAATGCTTGTGACCAATTGTGATGCTCACATTGTGTGGCCTAGCAAAGGGAATTTGATGAAGTGTGGGTTTGTGGATGACCCATAACCATGATGAATGAAGATCCGAGGATAGAGTTACCCTGTAATGCTTGTGACCAACTGTGATACTAACAGTGTGTGGCCTAGCAAATGGACTTCACTGAAGTGTGGGTTTGTGGATGACCCATAACCATGACAAATGAAGATCTGAGGATAGAGATACCTTGTAATGCTTCTGACCAACTGTGATACTAACAGTGTGTGACCTAGCAAATGGACTTCGATGACAAGGATTTTGTGTGGTTGACCCATAACCATGATGTTGGTTGTTGATAAAGTAGCAAGTGCCTAAATAGCCTCGGGTGGGATGACATGTCTCCAAATAACCCAAGCCGAATGCTACTATGCTGAAACTGATGAATGTGAAGTAGGTGCCTACTAAAGTGGGTGGGAGGGCACGTCTCCAACAGGAACCCGCTTCAAATGCCGCTCCAGAATTAAAATGGACATAACTCAGTCAATATAACTCAGAATATTTATTATAACATGTATTTGGAAGCAGAAGAACCATTTTGCATCTTCCCATGTGTTGGAAATCCTTATCTAGACACTTTAGAATCTTAGATTCGCCCTGCAACTTTTTTACCGTCACAAAAGTTCTGAAAAAATAGTTGATTTTAAATCAGCAATATCTCCCACATCTGAACTCCGATTCGACCCAATTTTTTTTTGAAATTGGGTGATTTTTGAAGAGGAGCTCAGATATACAATAAGTTTCCTAAATTCTGCACAAAAAAATTCAAAAAAAATATAGGAGATTCACCGTCCACCGGTTGTTGTAAAAAAAAATGTCTACAACATAGTTCATTTTAAATCAGTGATATCTCCCTCATCCAGACTCTAATTCGACCGATTTGTTTTTTGAATTTTGGTATTTTTTCACAAGAAATCCAGATCTGTTACTTTTTTTTGTAGATATTTCACCAAATGTTTCAGATTATATCTACAAACTCGCCACCCAAAAAAAAATGCCTTCATAAAAATGAAAAAAAAAAAAAAAATCTTCTTTCTTGGCCCAAGAAAGTGCTATGTGGAGGTCATAGAACATGCCTGAATTTTGTTAAATATTTCTGCAAAAAATTGAAATTAAAATATGCATTAAACCCTCATTCCCATAAAATCATAACCTACTCCGATACCACTGATCCAGATCTTGGGAAGAGGCCCCCAAGATCTAAAAGATTGAAATGCCAGAATAAAAAGAGGAGAATGCCCAATAAACAAAACCACAAATAATTTTTTTATTAAAATGGAGAATAATTGTAAGAGTTACACTGTGGCAGACCAACTGTCCTTTTACACAATGCAACTTGTTAGTTATAGTATTTTTCAGCTACAATACCACGGGTCAATTCCATGGGTGAATGAATACCATGGGTGGATGTCATAATACCACGGGTCAATTCCATGTGTGAATGAATACCATGGGTGGATGTCACAATACCATGGGTCAATTCTATGCGTGAATGAATACCATGGGTGGATGTCCCAATACCATGGGTGAATGAATACTATGGGTGGATGTCACTATGCCATGGGCAAATACCATGGGTGGATGTCACTTACAATACCATGGGTGGATGCCACTTACAATACCATGGGTGGATGAATAACATGGGTGGATGAATACGATGGGTTGATGCCATTTTCCATTCAGATCATTGATGGATAAGATCATGTTTTATGTTTCTTTCAAAAGTATATGTGCTTAACTTGTAATAGCCTCATGTGAAAAGTTCATGTAATAGAAGTTAGTAAAGGAAAAATAAGACCACGGTCAAGGGACACTTATTCCAAGATAAATGTTTGGAAAAATATCCTAGTGGGCATCACTTGATGTGTTTATGGCTAAAGGTGAAATTGGTAAATGCAATCAAAAAAGATTTGAAAAGGAAAAAAGGTATTTTTTGCATTTTATTTATGAAAATAAAGGAAATTAGGAGAAAAGGTAGGTGAAAGGTCACAAGGTGCATGGGAGGAGGAAAATGAAGGAAAATAATGGAAAATTGAAGAAATTAGAGGCATGAATAATAAAAATACATTATAGCATTAGTTGGTAGCCTTTTGTTAGTTCAGTTTTGGAATTAGTTTTCAAAGAGTAGAAGAGAACCAAGAGGAGAAGGAAATAAGGCAAGCAAAGGAAGGATAAGGAAAGCCAAGGAATGACGAGGAAAGCAATGGAAGGACCAGGAATGCCAAAGAAGTAAAAGGAAATAAAAGGAAAGAAAGGATCAAGCAATGAAATTTTGAATCAAGCGGCTTAAACAAGAATACTTATAAGTTACAAGTTGCATGTATGATTTCCTAGTAGGTTTTAACACGCATGGTATGTTGATGTTGGTATTTGGTTCTCTTTTTGTCACTTTCATGAATTTTTCTAGGTTCGACAGTGGATTTTATCTTGGCCTTGTGATCCAAATCTCTTCATCTACTGGAATTAACCAACATCTTTCACTTTTGTGATGTTAGCAAAATTGCTTTTTTATTGAAGTTTTTTCCCTATCGAAGGCCGAGGAAAAATGCGTGGAACTAGGGTTTGCAGTAGGATTGCAGCTTTGGGCACCATGGAAGGGTGAGAAGGGGGGAGCTCCACTCCCTCCTACAGTCATGTTGTTTCAAACCGCTTCAAGAAGCCCATGGAAGCAGAATCTGCGGATACAAAAAGAGGAAAACAGGAAAATAGTAGAGCACAAAGGCAAGTAGAAATGCAGGAGGAAGGTAGAAGAGAGAAGTGTACAGGAGTAGATAGTCAGAAAACTGACCCTAGCAGTCAGACAGGACCATGTAAACCTAAGGCGTCCATCACACCCCAAGTGGTGTTAAGTGATCTAGTGCTACGGGTGCACCAAGAGCACATGGCGACTTATCTAGTGATATGTAAATTCATGGGGTTTTGGCCAACGGAGAAAGCCCTACACTTATGGATAAAGAACCATTGGAAACCTAAGGGAGAAATAGATTTACACCTTGGATCCAAGGGTTTATTCATAGTTGTGTTTACAAACCTAGTAGATAAAGACAAATTGTTTGAAGGAGGACCTTACTTCTATGTGGCCGCATGCCTCTATATGAGGCCAAGGGTTATGAACTTTGTTCCGGAGCGAGAAACATTTACTTCGGTGTTGGTATGGGTAAGACTATATTCCATACCTCTAGATTACTGGATGCCATAATCATTAAAATCCATAGTGAATAAACTAAGGCATTTTTTAAAAATATCAAAGGCCACTCTGCGCGGAAAATATACCTCCTTTGCCAGAATATGTGTGGAAATGGACCTTTCTGGGGCTTTGCTGAATGAAATAATTCTAGAAGTATATGATGAAGAATGGGTATGGACAGTGGATTATGAGCATGTACCCTTCAGATGCCGCAAATGTCATGAACATGGGCACCTCTTCAGAGACTGCCCTTTAAGCAAAATGGAGACCAGTATCAAAGCACCCTCAAGTAAAGATACTCAAAGCTTTACCAAGGTGGGGGGTAGAGGAAAAGGAGGAAGGAAAAGCCAAAAAAAAAAAATCTATGAGGAAAAACAACCTAGTCATAATAAGTTCAAGATATTAGAAGAAGAAGAGGGGGATGAAAGAATGAATAAATTAATGAAGGAAAATCCTGTAGAGAATGAAGAGGATGACAACATGGAGGATAGACATGATAAAATCCAAAAAAGGGAGGATCAGCCAAGAACTATGGAACTTGATAGGGACCAAGAGATGACCCCAAGCAAAGTGGGAACGAAGGATACTGAACTACAGGAAATACTGGAAAGGGAGCATCTCGATCTAGAAAAGTTCCTGGAGGAAGGAACAACCAAAGGAGTGGATTTGCTACTTCCAGATGAATTTAATAGAGTACAACAACTCTTCCTCTAGAGAATGCAGGTAAAGGGTGCAGGGGTCAAAAGAAAACATGATAGTCAGGATAATGGAGGGGTCAAAACTATGGAGGCAACAGAAGGACAAGCTCCCAAGAACCCAGGAAGGAAAAGAGGAAGGAAAAAACAAAATGAGCTGTTGATTGACTGTTGAAAACTCATGGTCAACTCAGGTAAGATGAAAGACCTCACTAGCTACTCATTTACAAATCTTTCTTATTGAAGCTTAGAACATGGAATATTAGGGGCCTAGGAAGCAAAAGGAAACAAATAAATCTTAGCAATATAATAAAAGAAGAAAAGCTAGATATGATATTTGTCTACGAAACAAAATGTTCAATAGACAAAATAAGAGAAATACACAACAAATGGATGATTAAATATGAATATCTAGAAGCTAAAGCAAAAAAAATAGTAGGAGGAAATCTCACACTTTGGAACCCTCAAAAACTAGGAATCCTTGATGCTGAAGCATCTAGGAACTACCTCTCAGTGGTTATTCAACCTTTGGGGGACAATGAAGTTTATTTGATCACAAATGTTTATGGTCCACAAAAGCTTAAAGACAAACTCAGGCTTCTTACCTCACTGGAGGAACTAAGAGACAGACATTCGGGAATCCCCTAGATTTTGGGAGGGGACTTTAACATGATTAGGTCCTTGTCCGAAAAAAAGGTGGAGATCACTAAGCAGAGATTCCATAGCATTTCAAATTTTTATAAAAAATATGAGGCTAGTAGACATAGAGACAAGTAATGACATCTTTACCTAGAATAATAAAAGGGGAGGAGAGTCTTAGGTGGCCTCAAAACTAGACAGATTTATTATCTCGGAGAACCTTATCCTTATAGGCCTTGACTTGTTAGCGATGATACCCCCTTTTGGTGGCTTGGATCAGTAGCCTGTTCAACTTGAAGCCTCCTTTATAGGAACTCCAAGAAACAGACCTTTCAGGTTTGAAAACATTTTGCTTACCCATCCTAACTTTATCAACAATATTCAAAAATGGTGGATAGAGGATATGCAAGTTCAGGGCACTAAAATGTTCCTCCTGCATAAAAGATTGAAACACATCAAATTCAAGCTTAAATATTGGAATAAGAATGAGTTTGGAAACATTTTTGAAGCCAAAAAAGTTGTTGAATAGAAGCTACATGAAATTAACCAGATCCTCATTACAGATGGCTTCAACGAGGAAAGAAAGGAACATGCTCAATACCATCAACAATAATGGGAAGGATTATGCAAGCAAGAGAAGATATTCTAGAAAAAAAAATCAAGGGTACAATGGTTAAAAGGAGGAGAAAGGAATACAAGGTTTTTTCACAAATCTACTATGGATCACAGGTCTCATAATAGGATTTCAAAAATCAAAGATTCTCAAGGAAATCAACTCAATACCCGCAAAGAAATAGAAGCTGCTATGTTTCAACATTTCTAAGGCATAGTTGAGGAACCTCTCTTAGATAGATCACAATTTAGCAATGACTTTACAAAGCACATTCCTAAGCTTGTGACAAGAGAAGACAATTATAATCTAAATAGGCTAGTGAATTAAGAGGAGGTTAGAGAAGTCATCAAAGAGATGCAAAATGGGAGGGTGCTAGGTTTAGATGGTTTTAATGTTGACTTCTTTAAAGCATGTTGGGGAATAGTCAGGCAAGATATCCTTGATGTGGTGGAGGATTCAAGGAAAAACAGAACTGTTTTGAAGGCGCTCAATACCTCTTTCATATACTTGATTCCAAAGTAGGATAATGCTATGACACCAAATAGATTCAGACCAATAGCATTATGCAATGTGGTGTACAAAATTATTTCCAAAATAATTGCCAACAGGCTTAAGCCCCTTCTTCCAACTCTCATGTTTGAGGAACAAACTAGGTATGTGGAAGGCAGGAAAATTCTCAACAACATCATTCAAGCTCACGAGGTGGTTCACTCACTTAAGAGAAATAGGCAGGCAGGAATGATTATGCAACTTGACCTAGAAAAGGCTTATGATAAGCTAAGTTGGGCTTACATCAAGAGAGTTCTTATAGCATATGGCTTTGACCATAACTGGGTAAGATGGGTAATGGCCCTTGTAACTACCTCCAATTTTTCAATCTTGTTAAATGGTTCACCATACAAACCCTTTAAACCTATGAGAGGTCTCAGACAAGGAGATCCACTCTCCCTCTTCCTCTTTATTCTCATGAAGGAAGGGCTAGGAAAAGCTATCAAAACTGCTAAAGCAAAAGGAAAAATCCAAGGTCTCAAACTCACCATAAGAAAAGATGCTTTGACCCATCAACAATTTGTGGACGATACCATGTTGTAGGGTACACCCACGATCAGGGAAGCTCTAGCCTACAAAAAATCCTAAAAGACTTTGCAATGGCTGTAAGTACAGAGGTAAGCCTTACCAGATCAAATATTTTCTTTTTTAATACTGACATTGCTATTCAGAGAAATATATCTATAATTCTAGGCTTTCAAAGAGATATGCTACCCTCCAAATATTTGGGAGTACCAATAACAGACAAACCTCTGAGCAAGCCAGTTTGGGAGCGTGTGACTAATAAGCTACAGGACAAAATCTGGAAATGGACAGATAGGTCTTTGAATTTAGTAGGACGACTAGTGCTCACAAAATTTTTCCTACAAACTGTCTCCATCTTTATTTTTTCAGCCCTTCCAGCTCCTAAAGGAGTCATGCAACAATGCAAAAATATCCAAAGAGATTTTCTTTGGGGCAAAGGGGAAGAGAAAAAAAATGGGCCCCGGTGGCCTGGGAAAAGATCTGTAAACCTAAGACACATGGAGGTTTGGGATTTGATGATCCTAAAATGCTAATCAAAGTTTTGTGGGCAAAACTGTGGTGGAGATGGCCAAAAGATTTGGCTTCCCCTTGGGCCCAAATTTGGAAATAGAAATATGCAAACAATTGGGAAGAAATGGATCACATTAGAATGTTTCGGCTCATCAAATTCTCCCACATTTGGAACAAACCTTGGGAGAATAGAGCCATTGTTCAGAAACACATTTTCTAGGAAATCAGGGATGGAAACCTTGCTTGGTTTTGGGAAGATAATTAGCAACAGGAACCTAAATTGTTAAGAGAAGAATTTGCACATCTTAAGAATGATACTGAAAACAAAGGGTTACTCAGAGTAAATGAATTCTGGGATTAGGAAAAGAGTGAAGGAAAATGGAGAACATGGAAGAACTTGGTATACAATGATGACTCCGCGTTGAAGGCATAGGCAGAAGCTTTAACAACCACCCTGGAATAGAGAAACATTCTAACATCAGTAGATTCAGACTAGTTGAGATGGGGCAAAAATAATGAAGGCACCTTTAACCTCAAAGAGGCCAAGCGCATAGCCCTTGGGCTTGACTTTCCAAACCCTGATTGGGTATTGAAGGACCTATGTCAAAACCAAAGCTAGATCAAAATCAAACTGTCATGTGGTTAGTGCAACATAAAAAAATTATGACCTGGGAAAACCTTAGGAAAAGAGAGGTATCTAGTCCAACTAGATGAAACTATGTGAATTACAAGAAGAAACTATGGATCACCTTCTCAACCTCTGCCCATTCACATCCACCTTGTGGAATTGGATAACTTCAATATTCAGACAAATAGATAGGGACATGGGCAGCATTACTAGCACCTTGAAGAAGTGGAGGAAAAATTTCTATGATAATGAAATAGTCAACAAAGCTTTGGCTTTAGCTCCAAGCTTTCTAGTTTGGGATGTTTGGAAAGAATGCAACAACAGAATATTCAAGAACATAAAATTTTCTTCCCAGAGCATCATGGCACAGATTTTAAGATAGCTTAATGAGACGATAGGGACCCTCATTAAAAACCCCCTTGAGGACCACCCTAAAGATACAGATGTGCAGATACTACTACATTTTGGTCTTTAGGGGCTTGTCCCATAGGGAAAAAACAAGAATGAAAGTCATATAATTGTTGATAAGGATTTCTGGAAACCTCCCCCTCAAGGTTTTATGAAATGCAATATAGATGGGGCCACAAAAGGAAACTAGGGCATGGCTGGGTATGGAGGAGTAATAAGAGATGAAAAGGGTTTTTATAAAAACCATATTCCATAGTGACTTGGGGAAAGCCACTAATAATATGGCAGAGCTCATGGCTCTTGAGAAAGGCCTAGAAATATTGAGGGACTCAAATGTTCATAATACTATAATTGAAGTTGATTCCGAATTGATTATTAATTCGGTCAAGAAAATTTGCTATGGCTCAGCTCCAGAAAAAGTATGGAGACATTGGAGGCTTCTACAAGTCTATCAACAAATTCAATCCCACTTGCAGAACATGAAAACCATGAGTTTCACTCATGTTCACTGAATAGGCAACAAATTAGTAGATATCTTAGCTAATGAAGGCATACTCTGTGCTAAAAGCAACAAAAAATATGAATGGATAGAGACCCCCCATGGTAGATTGAGGGAAGAGTGTCTCAAACAGGCGAACACAGATAGGGAGTTCTATCAGAGCAGGGGAAGCTAATAGGTTGTAGACTTATGGAAACAAAGGAATTTTGGTCTAGATGGTGCAGTAGTTTAGGGATATATACAAATAGGATGTTCGCCCTTTAGGCAGGAATATGTACCCAAAACTCTATAGACCCAAGGTTCTTGGGTAGGATTCAATATATAGAATAAGTATTTACATGAATATGAAATATACTATAGATCACCTTTCCATTGGCTATGCAGGGAGCTTTGTTAATGTGTGGGTAGATAGGAGAAATAGAGGCAATATTATTAATTTCACATGGAAAATAGCAAGGTGGTTACCAAGCCAAACAAAGTCGTAATTAACTTTAGCGGTAGTTGTATTAGGCTTCAGCTCTGAAAGTAGTGTTAAACACCGAGCAAGTTACTCAACTTGTATTATGCTCTTAACCTGCAAAATGATACCCAAATACAGAATATGCGAAGAAAAGATACCCAGAACACAGAATAGCAATGATTTTATTATTCAAAGAGTGATGTTCTCTTGCCTCTTCGAGGGGGCAACCTCCAATAGAGCAGCGCTCGATTACAAAATAAGACACGATGCTCCTCGCAGGGAGTCTCTATCCTTTATATATGACTCATACATGCAATACCACGGGCCAATACCGTGGGTTTTATTAATACCATCTATCTAATACTACGGCCCATTTGCAACTAACTGTGGTTCCGTCATTAATTGCGGATTAACCACTTACAATTATTAATACTGGCATTATTGACTCTTGACTATGACGTGATCCCATTACATAAATAAGGGGGTTAGGGTGGGACCCTAACATGCCCTCCCCCTTAAGACTAGCCTTGTCCTCAAGGCTGAAGCTGCGGAATCTACAGAAGAATAGTGGCTGGTTCCCAAGTTGCATCTTCCGGAGAGGTGTCTTTCCATTTGACGAGGACTTAATTAATCATGCAGCCACGCAATTGCTTGTATCGTGTGTCTAGGACCTGTTCGGGTTGAAGCCAGATGGATCCTTCTTCGTCCAATTTAGGTAGACTGGTCTGAATTCTGTAGTTGTTCCCAATCACTTTCTTGAGGCATGAGACATGGAAAACTGGATGGATTTTTGTAGTAGGTGGCAAGGCCAACTTGTAGGCCACTTCTCCAATGCGCTGAAGTACTTGGTATGGTCCGTAGAATTTGGGAGAGAGTTTCTGGCACCCCTTGTCTTTGAGTGATGTTTGCTTATATGGTTGGAGCCGTAAAAAGACCTGATCCCCTTCTTGAAATTGGCGCTCTGAGCGATGCTGGTCTACCTTTTGCTTCATACGGTTCTGAGCTTGATGAAGATTCTCTCGAATATGGGCGAGCATGGTTGCACGGTGTTGTAGGAGTTGATCCACTACTTGTACTTTTGAGCATCTCTTGAGATACTAAGTAGGTGAAGGCGGGAGTTGACTATATACTGCTTCATAAGGATTCATTTTGGTGGTGGCATGATAGTTGGTGTTATACCACCATTCAGGCAGAGGTAGCCACTGTACCCAAAGGTGTTGCTTTTCTGAAGTGAAACACCTAAGGTATGTTTCTAGACATTTGTTGACGGCTTCGATTTGACCATCTGTTTGCGGATGATAGGAAGTACTGAGTTTTAGTTGAGTGCCTTGTATTCTAAAGAGTTCCTGCCAAAAATTACTGGTGAAGATCGGGTCGCGGTCGGACACAATAGAAGTGGGCATGCCATGCAATTTGAAGATATGATCCATGAAAGATTGAGCAACCAATGTTGGTGTAAATGGGTGGGGTAGGGCGTAGAAATGAGCATACTTCGACAGTCGGTCCACAACCACCATGATGACTGACTTGTTCCCTGACTTTGGAAGACCTGTAATGAAATCCATAGAAACCTCCGTCCAAATTGATGCCGGAATGGGCAATGGTTGTAATGTGCCTGGTGTGTTGATGGTTTCCCCTTTGTGGCGTTGACAGACATCACATTCTGCTACGAAAGTAAGGATGTACTTTTTCATGCCTATCCAAAAAAATGATCTTCTGGTGCAAGCATACGTCTTCTGAAAGCCCGAATGTCCTACAATGGGAGATGAGTGCAATTCTGCCAAAATACGACTTTTGAGGGTGGATGTTGGTGATATTATGACTCTGTCCTTGTAGCAAAGAATATCATCCTGCCACGAGTAGCCCTTGGTGGAATTTGGATCTACCTGCAATTGAGAAATGAGTTGGGAGAGCTCAGGGTGTGAAAACCATTCCCTGCGAGCCTCTTCAATCCATTCTGGAATGGGGAGGGAAATTGCTAGCAGAGTAATTTCCTCCTCAAATTGGTGATATAATGCATCTGCTACACTATTGTCTTTCCCTTTCTTGTAAATGATCTCATAATCATATCCCAGCATTTTGGCTAGCCATTTATTTTGTTGTGGGGAGGATAGGCGTTGCTCCAAAAAATATTTAAGACTGTGATGATTTGTGCGGATTTGGAAACGTCGCCCCAATAAGTAAGGTCGTTAGGTCTCGACTGCATGTAAGATGGCCATCATTTCCTTCTCATAGGTAGATTGGCCCATATTCCTCCCACTAAGTTGTTGGCTTGTGAAGGCCAACAGTCGCCCTTCCTGCATTAAGACCGCCCCAATACCTGTACCCGAAGCATCACATTCAATGACAAAATATTTGGTGAAGTCAGGTAGTGCTAAGACTGGAGTGGAACACATGGCATTTTTTAGAGCTTTAAAGGCCTGTTGTGCTTCCTCATTCCAGAAGAATGAATTTTTCTTTAGGAGTTGGGTGAGGGGCTTCGCTATGTGACCATAGTTGCGGACAAATTTACGATAATAGCCCGTGGGACCCAAAAATCCTCTCAAGCTCTTCAAGGTCTTAGGTTGAGGCCATTCCTGCATTGCTTGGATCTTTTTGGGGTCCACCTTGACACCTTCCTGCCCCACAATGTGCCCCAAATACTCTACTTCTGCCATGCCCAACGAACACTTGGACATCTTGACAAATAATTTATGCTTGCGGAGCAGTTGCAAGAGTAGATCTATATGCTGAAGATGTGCGGCCCAAGTGCAACTATAGATGAGGATGTCATCAAAGAAGACAAGGACAAATTTCCTGAGATATGGTTTGAGAATGTGGTTCATAAGGCTCTCAAAAGTAGAGGGGGCATTACAAAGACCAAATGGCATGACCAGGAATTCATAATGGCCTTCATGAGTTCGGAAAGTAGTCTTGGGGATGTCGACTTCCTTCATGCGAATTTGGTGGTAGCCTGAGCGAAGATCCAACTTAGTGAAGAATTGAGCCCCATTGAGTTCATCCAGCAAATCATCAACCACCGGGATGGGAAATTTATCTTTGACTGTCAACTTATTGAGGGCCCTGAAGTCGGGACACATCCGCCACTCCCCATCTTTCTTGAGCACCATGACCACTGGGGATGAATAAGGACTAATGCTGGGACGAATGACACCTACTTCCAAAAGTTCCTTGATGATTTGTTTTATTTCATTCTTTTGGGTTAACGGATATCTATATGGGCACACATTTGGGGGTTGGGCCCCTGGAACCAAGGTGATGCTATGATCATGTTCCCCTCGCGAGGGTGGAAGCTCATGAGGCTTGTTAATGAATGACAAATGGTTATTTAAAATCTGTTGCATCTCAGGATGAATTAGCGGAGGCTTGGTTTTGACTACCTGGATGGCATTAAATTGAGCTACAACTCCATGATTGCCCCTTTTTAACAATTTTTCCATCCTATGCGAGCTGATGATAGAGGGGGCTCCCGCCTGGAGTCCATGGAGGGTATGTGTGTATTTGTTCTGCTTAAAACTCATATATAACTCCTGGAAATCCATTGTGATTGGCCCAAGAGTGTGGAGCCATTCAGCGCCGAGGACAATGTCGCAACCCCCCATGTGTATGGAAAACATGTGATTTTTCAACTGATAATCCCCCATTTGAAGTTTGACATTTTCACAGCGGCCTTCACATTTCATTGTGCCTCCATCCGCAATTTGAACTTGGATGTTAGAAACTGCTCATACAAAACAATGCACTGCTTCTGCGACTTTTTGATGGATGAAATTATGTGTACTTCCACTATCAATCAAGACTACTACTAGGTGATGTTTAATAAAACCTCTGATTTTGAGAGTTTGAGGGGAAGAAATCCCTGCCAAAGCATGCAATGAAATAACTGGTTCGTCAGAGACATTGTCCTTTTGCTCGTCTTCTTCTAGCGGCTCATGTTCCTCCAGTGGTGGATCTTCCTCTGTTGAGCTGTAGTCAGTGGCATCAATTTGAAAAAATTTGGGCTCCTTGCATTTATGACCTGGGGAGTATTTTTCATCACAGTAGTAACATAGGCCTTGCTTTCTTCTTTCGGCCATTTCCGCAAGTGACACCTTTTGGACCTTAAGTGTTTGAGTCGTGTTGTGAGCCTGTGGGGGGCGAACTTTAGCGGAGAAATTTGGGCGACTGTATTGGGCTGCTAATGCACGTTCCACATTACAAGCTACCTTGCAAGCCTCCGTCCATGTGGGAGGGTGGTGCAGTAGGACTTGGGCTTTGATAGCTTCTTTAAGACCGCTGATAAAACATTCTGTGTAGAACACATCTGAGAGACCCCAAGCGCGGAAGGCTAAGGCTTCAAACTCTGTAATATATTCATCCACTGTACCAGTATGTCGGAGCTTAGTAAGACGACCCAAAAAATATGATTCCTGGTCAAAGCGGTCTTGAAGAGCTTTGGTGAATTTGGTCCAAGTCTTAAAAGGTCCAGTGCAACGTTGATGCCATTCCCACCATTGCCACCTTTCATTGTCCAAGTACATGCTCCCCAACATAAGCTGAGTCTCATCATCGAAGATGCAATTCAGTTTGAAATACTGCTCCATTTGTGCTATCCATGCCGACGGGTGAGAACCGTCAAATTTATGCATATCCAACTTGGGTGTTCGTTGACTGGGTTGTGGGTGGGTGTGCCAGACGTGAGGAGAGTGGCTAGACTCACCCTCATTGTGTTCATTGCCATTATACGCCTCCTCGTGGGCTTGCTCCTTGCCCTTCGGGCCTATTTTCTCGACCATGCTACATAGTCTGGTAAGCTGAATGTGGAGGTTTTGCAATGATTCTTCAAGTTTGTCCATCCTTTCATTGGCCATCGCTTGAGCTCTAGTTTCTACCATACACCAACCAGATTTTTTTTAAAATTGGGACCACCTAAAAGAAAGTTTCACTAAGAAGTGAATGGTACCACCGTGCTCAGCTCATCGTCTTGATTCTGATGGGCCAAATCCTCAAAATATCAATGCAACCAAAAGTCCTGCGAAAATTATACCCCGGTATAGGAACCCTTCACAACGACTCCGATCTGGTGGATCTTAGAGATCTGAATGGCGGAGGAACAGACTGGTTCTGCGGATCTGATGGATCTAATAGATCGGAATGGATGATCTGCGAACTCGAGACTGCGGGACTGATGTCTGCTGCTGCTGCACCCCTTTGCACAAGCGGATTTGGAAGAGATGATGTGTGATCCCCCGATAGAAAAGGGAACTATGGTCTTGAGGAGTGTCAGGTGCTATAGACCGCAATATACATAAGGGTCTAGTAGTACTACTCGGCCCAATGTTTCAGGGCTCTAACTAAGGAGGATCGACCATACCCTTAGCCGTACAAACCGACTACCCTATCGTACGGGTGAGTAATCTCTCCGAGTGCTGTTCTCGGTGTACTGTAGCCACGAGACGGCCAACGGCTTATCTATGGCGAGGTTTCAAGGGAGCCTAGGGGGCTTCCGATATACCTAGAGGGTACGTGGCAGACAGTCCGTGCACGGTTCTGTCTAATGCGCTACTACTTGAAGGGGTACCCACAGGGGTTACAAGGGAGTCCAACAGACGTGACCACCTCTTGTATTTCCTACGTGCATGCCTCCCCAAATCCGCAGGTTTATGCACTCAACGACAGATCTCGTGGTTTAAAGATGCCAGAACACGTCTCTAGCCAAAAAAAAAAAATTGCTAAGAAATGGAGATCCCACCGGCCCTGGAAAGTGCTCTGATACCACTTGTTATGCTCTTAACCTGCAAAATGATACCCAAATACAGAATATGCGAAGAAAAGATACCCAGAACATAGAATAGCAATGATTTTATTATTTAGAGAGTAATGTTCACTTGCCTCTTAGAGGGGGCAACCTCCAATAGAGCAGCGCTCGATTACAAAATAAGACACGATGCTCCTCGCAGGGAGTCTCTATCCTTTATATATGACTCATACATGCAATACCACGGGTCAATACCGTGGGTTTTATTAATACCATCTATCTAATACTACGGCCCATTTGCAACTAACTGTGGTTCCGTCATTAATTGCGGATTAACCACTTACAATTATTAATATGGGCTTTATTGACTCTTGACTATGATGTGATCCCATTACATAAATAAGGGGGTTAGGGTGGGACCCTAACAACTTGGAATGGATTTCCTGCATCTAGTGGATTTCAGGCTGACCACATGTGCGAGGGTTATCATCCAACACAGACTCAAAAGTTTTATAGTGTTGTCTCTAAATTCTTATCGGGTCCGATACATGAATTAAGGGTTGTGCTTGTTAGTGTTCTGAAATTGTGTCTCGACCGTTAGATCTCTGATGGCAGATCACATGGTCTTGGCATTCGATTGAATTTTGGAGGTCACGACGTCATGTTTTGTGGGCCCTGGGCCTAGATAGTGGGCCTTTGGCTCGGTTTCCAAGGCTATGTGTGGCTAGATAAAGTTATGGCCCACATCTCCTTTGGGTTTTGTGCACATTATGTAAGGTGTTTTTATAATATAATTGAATAGAAGGACCGACACTTAATTCAGCAAAAAAAAAATGTTAACAGAATTGCATTCAAAAGAGCATGAAAAGCCACATGTGCATTCTTTAAAGAAGATGAAACATAATGATGATCATCAAATCAAAGGACACAAAACACATTTATAGCAAAGTTTAACCAGTGTGGCTTATGTCTCGGGGCCTTGGTGTCATGACTAGGTAGGATATTTCCTTAAATGCTTCAAGTGATGATGATGTACATGGTTTATTATTTGCCATTACAAGGATAAATACCCTCAACCAGAGTGCATGTCTCTCCATGAGACATCATCCTATAGGAAATCTCACTCAAATTGGCATTCCTTCAACAATCAAGCTAATAAGATCTCATATGATGTGACATACCTCAACATAATGGTAACCATGGATCTCAACAAGAAATACATCATATCAACAAAACATAAGAAAAACATGACATAACTACACCATATACCTCCACTTTTGGGGATGGCCAAAAAATGCAAAGCTTAGCTACTAAAAATGACATCATTGCTAAATTTGTGGGGTGAAATCGTGTCAAACGACTATAAACTTTGCCCCTTTTTGACATTGTCAAATTCTAGACCCTAGGAATCTCGAAGATAACCTCAATGATTACTTCCTGGAGATGGACGAAAAATCTGCAACTTAGATAAAGATTCTAAGAACACCATTGTGCTCCCTGCGAAATTCTGTGAAAAATGACTATAAAGTTGGTCATTCTTCCTCGGTCAAAAATCAATCTCTAAGGGAATATTTTAGATTCTACAAGATTCTCTAAAGATTCCTTGTTGTTGGATACCTTAATTTTTTCTAGTCAGATGGATATTTTGACTACACGGTTGGACTCCTGGTGCAAAAATGTGCAAAAATGACTATCAATTTGTCAATTTCTAACACTAGAACCTCTAGCACTCTAAGCAAATTTTTTCAACATCTCTTGATCACCTCACTTGGGGTTCCACACCCTCTGCCTACTTGTGACACTATCATCCCACATCTATCCATGTAACCAACCAACTAGGGTAAACATGCGACGAGAGGCCGCTATTATTGGATTCAACCTCCTAGGTGACCTTAAGGAAATGGAATCAATTGAAACACATCATACAAACTTTCCACATCAGCAACAAGACTCCTAGGAACCATCCCAATATTTCTGGTAACCGAACCATTGGTCCCACTGATATTTTAGACCACTTCACACTTGGACAATCACATGATATGGACATGACAACATCCATAAATCCATGGATAATCCCACAACATGTCATGCCAGTGCCTAGAAACTAAGTTGCTCAGTGATGTCCCAACATCACTGGGATTTGAGCCACATTTTAGGCCTAGAACCCAGGTCACTACCCAAAATCAATGGCACTTCCAGAATCCATGATTTAAATAATAATAAGTATTACCAATCAAAAACTAACTCAAGGACTAAGCGTGACCATCCCCAACTAGGACTAACATTTTTTCAAACACTTGGCATAAATGCAATCTATAAGAAATGAATACAAGACAAAGGATAAATAATTGATAAATCGTATGAGGCTTGAGAAGAAGGATCAACACCCTCTTCCCTTAATTGTTTTGACATTAATTAGGTCTTGCATACATTATCCTTTCAGTTAGAAGTGAATCCATGAAATAACCATGACAATAACCACTAAATCCACATATAAATAAGTAAAAGAAAGAAGGACTTATGTTCTATTAAACATAGACAAATCCAACAAGGTTTGGGACTTCCATGTACCACCCGCCTGTAGACATGGCTGAACGAAATTTTTCTTTCAGCCAATCACCCCCCTTCCATATTTGAAGCATGAATATGGGATTTCATGTATAAACCAATCCAAAAACAACCAAGGAAATGCAGAGGTTAAACCACCTCTACCCTCACCAAACTGTGATCTCACGAAAACCAGCTCCAAGATCACAAAACCAAACCGACCTAAGAATTCCTCTAGACTCCATCATTATCCTTAGGGAAATTTTCATCTTCTTGTCTCTCAAGATTTACCACAATCCACATCGAATCACCGGGCCCTAAAATGAGACACTAGTCTCTCAGGATTTACCACAATCCACATCGATGACCAGGCCCTAAACTGAGACTCCTCCCTTAGGATTTACCATGTATGCCACCAAAATCGGTCAAGGGATTCCTAGGCCATTGGGAACTTTCCTAAGACCACCTCCACCCCAGATTCTGAAACCATCCGGAAATTCCAAAGCTCAAAACTGAGAAAATGATCCCATCATACCATGGCTATCCATAAAAAGACAAGATTAGGATGAAAATCACTGTCATAACCTGGAAAAACCATGCCATTGACAACAAGAGAACCATACACCAACATGGAAGGCCACACATGTCAAGAACAACTAGGAAATCACACATGCAATATGTCACTTGCAAGTATTCCTACAGAAGTTGTTTCATCCTTCTCTTCCTTGTTTGCTCCTTGCTTTCCTTCCTTTCCTTTTGCTTGCTTTTCCTTCCTTGCTCCAAAGCTAGAGTGCTCCAAACAAATTCTAAGTGTCCAAGGGTGAGAGAGAGAGAGATAATAATGAGAGAGCTCCAAAACTGAACAAATCAAGGGCACCAAATGATCCCTAGAAGCCTTTTTATCAATTAAGCCTCTATTTTCTTTATTTCCATTATTTTCCTTCAATTGCTTCCTCACATACAACCTGTGACCTCTCACTTTCCTTTTCTCCTAATTTTCCTTATTTTCATAAATAAATGTGCCAAAAATTCCTTTTTACCTTTTTAATTCCTTTTCCTTTGTCAATTTCATTTATCCATAAACACATCCAGTGATACCCACTAGGATATATTTTCCCAACATTCAGCTTGGAATAAGTGTCCCTTAATCATGGTCTTATTTTTCCTTTATTAACTTTTAATACATGGAATTTTCACCAAGTCTATTAAAAAACCCACCCCTTGGGGAAAATCATCCTCTATGTTAAACCACACCAATAACCTAGAAAATCGTTGAAAAAAATCATACTGCTCATGGAAATTTACAACTTAGCTTGTTTCAATATTTACAATGAATGACCTGCTCAAAAGAAAAACATCATGCAACATGACAAGATAACAAGCATACTGCTTATTATATCTGTATAACTTAGCTCATTATTTACATCCATATACATATATACACATACCAAAACATCATGAAAACATATGCCAAACGTACACCAACATGAAACCAAAACTGCTTTGCCTCAACCGTTAAACAATGAAGGATACATGGCTCACATTTGATCCACCATCTCCCATATATCTTCTGCCGGCCAAAAGTTCTTCTACTGCATTTTAACTTGCTCTATGGGTTTGTTATTGAGCATGAGATGCTTCCACTACAATATGCACTGAGGCTCCAACTGGAACTCTCCTTCTTGCTCCACTTGCAATATAGACCAATTAATAACATGATCAACATACTTTATATACCTCTTAAGAAATGAAACATGGAAAATATCATGGAATTTCATTGTTGGATGTAGTGTAATTCGATAGGCCACTGGTTCAATCCTCTTAAGGATCTCAAAAGGATTGCAATACCGTGGTGCAAACTTGACACATGATCCAATCCTCAAAGAGCTCTTCTTGGACTTGATGTGCAAATACACATGCTCCCCAATTTGAAACTTCTTGACTTCCCTATGTTGGTTTTCATAACTCTTTTGTCTATCCTATGTTACCTTCAAATTATTATTTATAACCTGCATTTCTTGTTCCATGCCTACCAACATATCCGGTCCAATAAGTACCATGTTCACTGGATCACTCTAGCTTATGGGAGTATTACAACTCTACCCATAGAATGCCTCAAAAGGAATCATCCTCAATGACTCATGATAACCATTATTGTATGTGAACTCAACCAATGGAAGATACTCCTCCCATCTTCTCTATTGGTGCATCATGTACATCCTCGACATATCCTCCAAGATCCGGTTGACCCTCTTAGTCTGTCCATCTGTCTGCGATGATAAGTTGTATTGAAGGTGACATTTGTACCCAAATCTGAAAATAGTTCCTTCCAAAACCTGGAAGTCAACTTCCATCCCTGTTTGACATAATATTCTTTGAAACACCATGTAATCTCATGATCTCCCTGATGAGAAATTGTGCCACCTCACTAGCTAATTATGTAGTCTTTAATAGAATGAAGTGAGCTACATTTCTCATCCTATCGACCATGTCCATGATAGAATCATGTTGTCTCACTTTCCTCAAAAGTCGTGTAATGAAATCCATGGAAATAACCTCCCACTTCCACTCTGGAATTGCAATAGGCTATAGCAGTCCACTTGGATGCTTACACTTTACCTGCACCTACTGATAATCCCAACACCTAGCCACAAACCTTGTCACTTCCTTCTTTAGGATCAGCCAATAGTAGAACTTCTTCACCACCATCAACATCTTCTGATATCCTGGGTGACCCAAGTATGGCGTCATTTGAAACTCACTAAAGATAATATTCTTGATCTCACTACAATTCTGAACAAAAATTTTTGCCATGAATCTCACCAAACCATCTCCATGAGATGATAATCTTCATCCCTATCACCTGTACCTGTACCTATACCTATACCTTCACCTATACCTATACCTGTAATCTATTGTAACCTATGCATAATATCCATATATTTGTCATCACGTTGTCTTGACGACAAGATCCTATCTTGTAACTCTATCCCATAAGAGCTCATAGCTGATATGTGATTCACCTATACCTTCCTACTAAGAGTATCTGTAACTCAGTTCTCCTTTCCCTTAATATATCTAATAGCGAAGTCAAACTCACTAAGGGTGGCCAACCATCTAGTTTACCTAGCATTTAGATTTGGTTGGTCAAAAAAGTATCTCAACCCACTGTTATTTCTCATCAATACAAACCTCTTGCCAAGAACATAGTGCCTCCACATCTTCAATGCATGTATGATTGTTGCTAGCTCAAGATCATGTGTCGGGTAGTTATTCTTGTGCTCATTTAGTTCTGTGAATTGTAGCACACTACCTATCATTCCTGCATAAGAACTCCACCAAGTACTCTCTTGCAATAATCTATATACACTATAAATTCCTTGTGAAGATTTTTTATATTTAACACTAATGAATGTGTCATCAACTGCTTGAGCTTCTCAAAACTAGTTGCACATTCTCCTATCCATTTGAACTTCTTACCTTTTCTCTGCAATAATGTGATAGGATATGTAATGTGTGTGAAATTCCTGATGAACCTCCTATAGTAACCTGCCAATCCCATGAATGATCTCACCTCATCCAAATTCTTAGGAGCTACCCACTCCATGATGGCCCTTATATTTTTTGGATCTACTGTTATGCCTTCCCTAGAAACAACATGTCCCAAATAAAGCACCTCTGTCTAAAATAAGTTGCACTTTCTAAGCTTAGCATACTATTGGGAAAACTACTAGGGGGGGTGGGGGTGAATCATTATTTTAAAAACACAATAATTATTTTTTTTCTAAAATGTGAATACGAATTTACTGAACCCACCTCGCGTATATACACAATTACTGTAAAAGAAACTAGCGTATGCTTAGTAAACTTGTAAAAGACCTAATTATTTATCTGCTAAACTTAAACTAGAATGTAATAAATTTAACAGGCATTTGATGAGCATTAAGAAGGTACAGTGAGAATAGAATAAATTATCACACAAAAGAAACACACATGAACGATAGGATTTAATGTGGAAATCCAATGCAGGAAAAGGCCACCTCCTGCTCTCATCTCTGACTTCTTTTTAATATAAAATAGCTTTTTACAATCTTGTATTGGTGCAGACTCATACAAGTACACAGGAACCCACCTGTAGAAGGCTACAACCTTCATTTGTTCTCCAGCTCCTACTAGAAGGGAGCTCCAACCCCCTCACTCTTGTACTATCGTAAGCTTGTACCAGTATGTAGGCACCAACCTGCAAAAGGCTACAACCTTCACTCATTATCTAGCTTCTATTAGAAGTGAGCTCCAACCCCCTGATCTGTTTTACCAACTACCACTTGAAGGAAGCTCCAAATCCCTCAACTCCGGGGACCACGTTTCACAAATTTTCATACTGGATCCACCTGCTACAACACATCATAACTTGTATCCCATGTTTCATCAAATTTTCAGACTCGAACCACTACCAACACTTAAGATAAATATCAATAATGAAACTATAACTCATAATTGTAACACACTCATCAATCTCAAACATAACTAAATCAACCAATCACTGAAACCTAATCAACGAAAACTTAGTCAAAACTCAACCGGTCAATTGGAACAATCAAATCATTGTAACCAAAATATCAATCATAATACTGTACATCAAAAAAACTGTATTTTGTTAGTACAAATCCTGATCAATCGTATTCTAACATGCATATGCTACTTTGCTTAAGGCAACCTGCGTTCATATGTGCTTTTCTATAGAGAAACCCATGAACAGATCTCAATGTACTAAAAACTATCATTCTGAATCACATAAAGAGTTGACGAGAGTTATTCTAAAATATTCTATTAGCTTACAGAACCCTCATACAGTTAGAAACATCAATAATCTTTTCAACCAATCAACATGTAACCAAATTCAACTTTAGCATTCAATCATTTTTACTTCAGACATTATCACTCAACTCAGATCAATATGAGGACAACATTGATAGACAATAGAGATACAACAAAACTGATATGGTTGATGAGTCATTTATGAACAAAAACCCTTCTTTTATACATGCGACTTTGAAGAAATCAATGTGCGTGTATACACAGATTCATTGTGGCCAACATGCGTATAGATTCATAAATTTGAATAGAAACTCTTCCTTTATATACGCGACTTTGAAGAGATGAACCTGCATGTATACGCAACTTCATCGAGACCAACCTGCATATAGATCTACAAATTTTGACCTAAACTTGTGCAACTCTTCAGAACATCAAAAAGGCCTAGATCATAATATTTAGAGATAAAAATGTATGTCAATACTTAGATCTAGTTAATCCATGAGGAGATCATACAACGAAAATTCATTTCATGTCTCATGATCCTGATCCATCTTTGTATTCATTGGTGCATAATTATCTCCGATCTATTGGATCTTATCCATCATTAAAGTCTCAGGTGCATACTTAGTTTAGATCAAGCAAAGCATCAAAAGCCCATAACATGCATATTTGCTTTATATGTAACTATTCATAATATTTCCATCACTTGCACACCTTACACACTTTGATATTCACCACCTTATATAGTTAGCCTTTTTTAATACCATAGGTCAAAATCATACTCCAACTAATGGTTTTCTTAGATGGGATCAAAACAATTGTTGGTGGGCTCAACACGATAGGGAAATACCATGGTAAGTACCCTTGGTATTTAGAATACCATGGTGCGAAAACTGTATGCTCCTTTGCTTCCTTAAACTTGCGTGTATATGCGACTTGGCCTTGACGAACCCATGTAAAGTTCTTGAAATTCCAATTTTATCATTCCTTTGCCTCTCAACTGCCATGCATTTTTCAAATCACTCTGTCACATATGTAAACACATCCTGTTTATACCTTTAACAAGTAGATTTTCATCAAGAGACAACTTATCAAGTAGATTTCCATTCCTCAAATAGGTGTCAAGGACAACTCATCATGTAGGTTTCCATCAATGATAACACCTAATTCATAATTCCAACAATCTCCCCCTTTGGAGTTTATGGCAACCACTTTGGTGTTTGGTCACCACAACCTGTAAATACATTAAGCCAAGCACCTAGATTTTCAAAACATCAAGCTACTCTCCAAACACCAACCCAAACACCAAGCTACTCTCCCCCTTTGACATTAAGGGCATGCGGTTAACCAATGTTGAATGAATACTTCCATATATGAACTATTGAATATGAATACTAACCATGCTCCCCCTAAGAACATGTTGAATCCTCTGAACATTCTCCCCCTGAGCACAAGCTAAAATCTCTAATTGATGTATAATGAATAACATGACTCTATGACTCACAGAACGTGTCCTATCACCAAAAACTTACATCAATCACCCAATCAGAGTGGGTTTGCACATTTGACATAATTATTACATTAGCTTCCGAAACACAGTGGGTTTCAAAATTCGTCATATGTCTAAAAGGACTTGACCACAATAGTCCATACGTGGCCGAATTTTATAATGAGTAGATCATAGGTCTTTATATGACCTTTACATCAAATGACATTTATAACAAATAGCAAAGACCTAAACAACACCATGATAGTTATCAACAACTATCATATACCATATATGATCTGCACCATAAGCATCTATTAGCAACATCAAGAACACCAACCTATATATGTCCATCATCAATTTGCAAGATAAGGAAATGTAGCTTTAATATCATCAACCTATGACTAAGTATGTCACATATATATTTTCATATATATCTGCTATCAACTCATCCTCTTGATCTTATCAAGATCAACTTGTTATTTTTACATAGTAGATAAAACCTTAATCTATGTTCATCAAAACATAGCCTTTCATGAATCAACTAAGCAAATGCCATATCTCCAAGCAGTAATGCCTGTATCTTCACAAAACCATTCAGATCATATCATATATATGTGAAATAACCATAGTTATCATCCATGACCACAACATCATCATCAAATCATCGTAGCAAGAACTGCATGTTCTTTCTACAACAAACCTCAATATATCAAACATGTATCATCACTAGGGAGTTTTCTAACATCCCACATCTGATAAGCATCGACCATGATAATAAAAATATGCGAGAACAAAGCCTATCATCATAAAGTAAGATAGGAAGAAGTATTCATCATTCCTTATCATCATCATTATGTGACTAAGTAAGCCATCTCTCCAAATAGCCATGTCTTCATGAAACCTGCAATAACACCATTCTCTTGGCCAATTTTCTTCATAGAAGAAGATATTTTATACCAACATCATTTATCAATATGAAACTTAAGTAATCATCCATGTGATCCTTATATGTAATGTATACATCATAGAGATAGTAATATGCATCTAGCTTCTCATCAATGAGAAGAGAAAACCATTAGCTCACAATCATTTTTCAAACTTTCTTGATACCTTCAAAAGAAAAAATCCTCAAACAATATACCATGTGAGAGCCATGAATTATAGGAAGCCTCATCCATAATTGCACCATATGAAATTTATGCATTTCTTAAGGCATGATGACAACAACATAAAAGTAATGAGTGAAACTTATCATCATCAAATAATGAATTTGTGTACTCAAGCTTTGTTTTTCTCCTTGATCTTATGATGATCACCATGTAAGCAACATAACATATGTATTATATGCATGAGTCAAAAGAATCATCCATAAATATGATCAATATCATAAAAACAACTATGTGGCTCAAGAAATATATAAGTATCATATGTGATTTCATCATAGGAAACCCATGACTGCAACATAGCATGATGCATCATTCGAGCACTTTGGAAACATAAGCATCATCACCATTGATAAGCATCATTACGTACCAAGGACTTCTAAAGAAAACATAATGCCAACAATGCATAATTAGAAGCATAGAAAATACTCCCCCTAAACCTATTCCAGTTTTTCACTATCAGATCTTAATGATTTCATATATTGGTACAAATCATCAAGGAATCATCATAAACCAGTTACACATCAACTCATCAACAACTTATGAGGGCCAAAATAAATTCTAAATAGCATCAACATACTATAATCATCAACCATCAAAATAGAAAAGACAATTGATAATTGACTGAACCATGTAAGACCATTTTCCAGAATCTATCCCACTATTTCTTCATCAAATCAAAATATATGTGATTGTGCAGTTTAGAACTCGTGTATACATGTGACTTGTCTTCATAAGATCCTCCTACCGAAAGTTAAATAATGAAATTTCATACTTTCATCTCCCCCTAAGCTTGTTCTTACTATACGTGGTCCTAGAACTTTCGTTGAAACATTAGCTCCAAGAATAACATTACCATGATGGTTCTTCATGAGAGACTCCATTTTACTCTTATCTCTAGTCATGTGATGAGAACATCCACTACCTATGTACCATTCATCTTCTTCTTTGAATGAGAAGAGAGAACGCCCACTATCTATGTATCCATGGACCTGTTCCTACATTTTTTTGCTACATGCCCAAACTTGTTACAAGCATAACATCTAATATGTTTCATATTCCTTCTATAGAAATCAATGGCTTTGTGACCAAACATATTTCAAGAAAAACAATATCCCTTAAAGTACCTGGAAGTTGGTGATATTTCTGTGAGACGGGTATTAGCTTGAAACATTATACTCTGCAACTAGCTACAACATGTCCAAAATTATGACATATAGAAAATTCAACATTATTGATCAGAGGAAAAAATCGATTAACACTTCTATAGTTAGGAGTAAATGATTTCCTTTGAAGACTCCATTTCCTTGGTTGTTTATGGGGTTGACTTCTTATCTCCTTATTGAGAATTTCAGATTTTGCATTAGAATTCCTTGCCTCAGCTTGTGAGCTAGATTCACCTTTAACAGTTTCATGCAAACAAGGACAGAATTTGATGGCAAGAGACCTTTGACTACTAATAATATTGTCCAAAATCTTAGTACTATCTTAAAATCGTAAAAGTTTATCCTTTCTAATTTACCTTTTAGGATATTTACCTCAACCCAAAATTGCTTTTCCTTTTCTAGATACTACTTCTTCGTGATTTCTTTAACCTTTCTTCCTTCCTACACTTGTTGTTTTAATTTGAGAATCTCATTTTCTTGTTCTTCAAATATTTGAAGTATTTCTTCATTCCTCTTATTTGATACTTCAAGATCTTATTTTCGAGAGACGACCTCAACTTCAAGACATTTACAGTAACTGGTTCTTTCTTTAATTTTCTTAATTGTTGTATCCTTTTCATTCACTTGACTTTTTAATGATGTTACTTTATTCTGCAACTTTTGACATTGATCTTGCTTTTCCTTGTACTGCTTCCTTATTTTTTTCCTTCCTCCAACTGAGTTTTTAACTTGGTAACCTCTTTTTTGTAGGTACATTCCCTTTTACCAAATAGATCTTGTTGATATCTAATTTTATCTGTGATCCTTTTAACTTCTTATTCTATGGTCATTATATTTCTTTCAATTTTACCTATAAGAGAAAATTCAGTTGTTTCATTGTCATATTCATTGTCTTCAATATTTCATGAATAGGGAAAATTATCACCAAAGGACCAAAAATCAGTACCTAATAATTACTTTGCTTGATCATCTTCATTATGAGGTGATTCTAAATTGCTTCCATCTAATAGCGAATCATCTCTATCTTTGTCAATGTCTATTTGAAATGTCTTCTTCTTTTGAGGTGCTTTCTTCTTTTGCTTCTTTCCCATTGTCTTGACAGATCTCCTTCAAGCAATCAAGCTTCTACCAAAGGACCATCTCAGATACCAATTGTTGGGAAAAATACTGGGGGGGGTGAATTAGTATTTTAAAAACTTACAATAATAAAATTATTTTCTGAAATGTGTACACGATTTTAGTAAACCCAACTCGTGTATGTACGTAACTATTGTAAAAGAATCTAGTGTATGATTTGTAAACTTGTAAAACAACTAATTCTTTATCTATTAAACTTAAACTAGAATGTAAGAGATTTATTATGCATTTGATAAGCAATAAGTAGCTAAAATAAGAATAAAATAAAGTATCACACATAAGAAACACACATGAACACAAAGATTTAAGGTGGAAACCCAATGTGGGAAGAAACCACCCGGTGTTGTCACCTCTGACTTCTTTTTAATATAAAAAATACTTTTACAATCTTGTACTCTTGCAGACTCAGACCGGTATGAAGGCACCCACCTGCAGAAATCTACAACCTTTGCTTATTCTCAAACTCCTATTGGAAGGGGGCTCCAACCCCCTAGCTCTCGTACTAGAATAAACACGTACCAGTATGCAGGCACTAACCTACAGAGTGCCACAACCTCCACTCATTCTCTAGTTGCTACTAGAAGGAAGATCCAACCCCCTGATTTGATTTTCCAACTATCGTTGGAAGGAAGCTCCAACTTCCTCAACTCCAGGGACCACGTTTCATAAATTTTCGTACTAGATCCAACTCCTACAACACCTCATAACTTATAGGCCATGTTTCATCTAATTTTTAGACTGGACTACCAACACTTAAGCTCAATATCAATAATCAATCTGTAACTCATCACTATAAAAAAATCATCAATCTCTAACATAACTAAATCAACCAATCATTGAAACCTAATCAACTAAAACTTAATCAAAACTCAACCAATCAACTAGAACAATCAGATCGCTATAACAAGAATATCAAACATCATACTACACATCAAAGAATACATATTTTGTTACTGCAAATCGTGATCAACCATATGCCAACATGTATACGCTACTTTGGTTAAGGAAACCCGCATGTATACGCGCTTTTCTGTAAAGAAACCTGCGTACAGATCTCAATATACTAAAAACTGTAATTCTTAACCAAACACAGAATTGACCAGAGTTATTATGAAATATTCTGTTCGCTTACAAAACCCTCATACAGTTAGCAACATCAATAATATTTACATCCAATCAACATGTAACCAAATTCAACTTCATCATTGAATCAATTCTACTTCAGACATTATCACTCAACTCAGATCAACATGAGGACATCATTGATAGACAGTAGAGATACAACAACATTGATATGGTTGATAAGTCATTTATGAACATAAACCCTTCCTTTATATATGTGACTTTGAAGAAACAAATGTGCATGTATACGTGAATTCACCGTGGCCAACCTACGTATAGATTTGCAAATTTGAACAGAAACTCTTCCTTTATATATGCGACTTTGAAGAGACGAACCTACATGTATACACGACTTCACCGAGACCAACCTACATATAGATCTTCAAATTTTGACCTAGAATTGTGCAACTCTTTAGAACTTCAGAAAGACCTAGATCATAATATTGAGAGATAAAAACATGCATCAATACTTAGATCTAGTTAATCCATGAAAAGATCATACAATGGAAAGTCATTTCAGGTCTAATGATCCTGATCCATAATTGTATTCATCAGCGCATAATTATCTTTGATCTATTGGATCTTATCCATCATCAAACTCTCATGTGAATACTTAGTTTAGATCAAGCAAATCGTCAAAATCCCATAACATGCATATTTTCTTTAGATCTAACTATTCATAAGATTTCCATCACTTGCACACCTTACACACTTTGATCTTCACCACCTTATATAGTTTATCCCTTTTCAATACCACAGGTCAAAACAATACTCCATCTAATGGTTTTCTTAGATCAGATCAAAACAATCGTTGTTGGGCTCAATACAACAGGGCAATACCATTGTAGGTACCCTTGGTATTTAGAATACCATGGTGTGGAAACTGTATGCGCCTTTACTTCTTTAAACTTAGGTGTATACGCAACTTGGCCTTAATGAAGCCGTGTATAGTTATTGAACTTCTAACTTTATCATTCCTCTACCTCTAAACTGCCATGCATTTTTCAAATCACTCTATCACATATGTAAATACACCCTGTTTATACCTTTAGCAAGTAGATTTTCATCAAGAGACAAATTATCAAGTGGGTTTCCATTCATTAAATAGGTTTTCATCAAGGACAACTCATCAGGTAGGTTCCATCAAGGACAACACCTAATTCATAATGCCAACACATACAATTGATGCTCTCTTAGCAATGTCAACACTTTTGCTAAATGCTTGGCATGATATTCTTCATTCTTGGTGTATATCAAGATGTCGTCAATGAATACAATAACAAACTTGTCCAAAAAGGGACACAATACACTATTAATCAAACCCATAAATGTAGCTGGAGCATTAGTCAAACCAAATGGAACTACAACAAACTCATAATTCCCATACCTCATCTTGAATGCAATCTTGTAGATACCCTATTCCTTGATGCATATCTAATGTTATCCTGGTATCAAGTCAATCTTAGAGAATAATGTTGCTCCCTTCAATTGATTAAACAAATCATCAATCCTTGGCAATAGGTAATTGTTCTTGATCGTTACCTTGTTCAACTGCTTGTAGTTAATGCACAATCAGAGAGTACCATATTTCTTCTTTACGAACAATACTGGTGCACCCCATGGTGATACACTTGGCCTAAGGTATCCCTTGTCAAGAATCTCCTTTAACTAAAATTTCAACTCTACTAGCTTTGGAGTACACATCTTGTAAGATTCCTTCGACGTTAGTGCTACTCCTGGCACCAAATCAATGGAGAAACCTACTTCCCTATGAGGAGGTAACTCAGGAATCTTTGTTGGAAACACATCCTGATACTGCTGCAATATAGGTATATCTTGAATATTTTTGTATCCTTGACATATTTACCCTTGTCACTAGATATATGTATTTCAAAAATCACACAAAATTTTCTGCAACTATGCTTAGCCTACATAGCGGTAACCATCCACACTAATGTAGGCTTCTTCTTTCCCTACAAAATTCTCTTTTCCCCACTATCATCCACACACTCAATGGCATTATCGAAGCAATCCACTTTGGTCCTTTGAAGGTACAACCAATCCATACCCAAAAACATACTATAGATCCTAATGGTAGTACATTTAAATGTGTTACTATAGGCATACCATTTAACTCAAATGCACAATCTTTACCCAATGGTGAACTCTCTTCTTTGTGCCTATAGCCAACTATACTAACTAAGCTTCTACATGCACTTACTTTCTCAAAACACACTTATCCAGGATTAATATAACAATAATTAGATCCAAGGTCAATCAAAATAGAAATAAGTTGATCACAAAGCTTACCGTCTGTCTCAATGATAGATGCCTGATGGTCCGTTTACCTATTGTCCAAAACTACATAAATTTGAGGAATGTTATGAGCAACATCACCAAGTGTATGTGCCTCTTGAGCACTATAGATTTGGGGTCTAGCACCCCAGTACTGTGGACAATCCCTGTTAAGATGATCCTTTCCACATATCCAACACTACAATGGTGCTCTACCATCGCCTCTAATCTGCTTCTCTCCATGTCCCTTCCTAGTTGTAATGAACTTCTTGTAAGAGACTACATTTTATTTCTCACTTTCTTCTTGAGGTATTCCTCAATTTTATGGCCATTTTCCTTTAGCCTTCTCATTTCCTTTCAAGTCACGCTTAGGATCAACTTTGTGCTTCAACTACTCATAACAATGTTTTAGCTCTGGGATGGCCTCATCCAATGATATAGGCTCATCAAACTTGATCCTGTCTATGTATGCTACTGGAATTCCAATGATGATTCTCTAAACCTTGGACTTCTCCTCCTTGAGGTAAGGCACATACCTCAACAACTCCAAGAACTTGCTAGTATACTCATCATATGTCATGGAACCCATTCGCAACTTAGAAAAATACTTAGCTTTGTCATCACATGCATTCCCGACAAATAATTCTTCTTGAATTACCTCTCAAACTCATTCCAATTCAATTCATCCTCTTGAATACCTTTGGCATTCTTCACATCTTCCAACCAAATATCTACTCTACCTTTGAGCCTGAAAGTGGCCATCCTTCCTTAGTAATCATGCAATCTGAAGAACTTCCTTATACCAAGAAAGCATGCCTCTCGTTAGGTTTCGTTTCTTTCTTAAACTTAGATATAAAGTATCCCCTATCTCCCCACTTGTAAGGATGATAATGATGATGATCATGATGCCTGTCAGAACCAGAACTAGAATAATACTTGTGTCCATCACCTCTCCTATCTAGAGTATCCAACAACCTTCTACCTCTAATCATATAATCTCTATCCTACCTGTGACCACCATGAGATGTGCTACCATGTTGAAAATGGCAGCAAGAAATTCTAAAAATAGCACTATTATAAATAGTAGTTTGGGTACCAGTGTTGGATTGGGCAACAAGGAATGAAAAATGGAAGTGTTTAGTATGGATTCCTATTTTAGTCAGTCCCTGGACTAGAAATAGGAAGTAAAATTCAAATTTGATATTAACAACAACTTGTAAATTAATTAATTAATTCATCTTGAGTTAATTAGTTAAGGAAAAAGAAACTTGAAGTCTATGTGAGGACATGCAATAGTTTATCTATTAATTGAGGAATTTATCCATCAGTTAAAGAGATAAGGATGAGTTGTAATATTGAGTTGTAGTTAGTTGGTTAAGTTAACAGAGTCAAGTCCAGTTATATTTGATTTAAACAATTTGTTTAAATTAAGTAAGTTCAGTTAGTTAATGCATGCTAGCATATAACTGTTGTACTTTAGATAATTGAAGATTCTCTCATGAATAACTCATGCATGTAAGTTCAGATAGAGACCCAGTTGAGATCAGATAAGGGATAGTGTACTATCAGTTGGATGAATATTTTTCCTATAAAGGAAGCTCATCCATGATGAGGATTTATCTCCTTCAGCACTACGCAGTTGGATAAGAGGTTGGTTAGTGTGTGAAGAGGCCAATTCACACAAGTCGCTGCACTGGACCCCAATCAGGATTGCGTAAATAAATAGGAGGCTTGGAGGATATACCAAAGGTTAGATAGAGGCCTTTGAATGTATATGAGTAGTAGAGGTATTGTAGAGAGAGCAGGATATCTTTTTAGCTGATTCTTTTTGTAATACTACCTATATTTCCACTTGTATGATAATATAGATTTGGGGTTTTACGCTGAGGCTTTCCCCAGATAAATTCTTCTGTGTTATGTGTGATTAATTACTTCTTATCAGTTATATGTGTTCTTATTGATGTTGCTCATGTTCGATTAAGCTTCTGCTAAATTGTTTGTAGAAGTAGATCAAGTGTTTAGCTTTAGTACATTACATTACCAGGTGATCTACAGGTGGGAAATTTCTACATGGTATCGGAGCACAGGTGATCAAGGAAGAAAAGTATACAACAAGGGAGAAGTTGAAGTTTGTGATTCTTGAATATAGAAATTAAGTTCCTATCACATCTCTATTTCATCTATGGCGTTCTATGGTTTGAGACTTGAATATGCCCTTGAAGAAGTCCCCAAGCTGATTGGTGCTGCTGAGTTAGCTGAATGGAAGAAATGTGTGGCTAGACCAAGGAGAATCTTTCTGGAGGGAGTTCGAGATCACATAGTCTCGAGTCTCCATGGGAAGGAGACACCATTTTCAATGTGGAAAACATTGAAAGATCTATATCAAAATAGGAGTGATCAGAGGAAGCTGGCACAGAAGGACAAACTTCGAAAGATCAAGTGTGAAAAGGGTGACACAATCTCTATGTATCTGAACAGGCTCACCACATGTAGGGATGAGCTTGGAAGTGTAGGGATCATGACAACTAATGATGACATGGTGAGTCTTGCACTCCTCGGTCTTCCTAAGAGCTGGCATAGCTACCTGGACTCGGTTAATGGAAGAGAGAAATTGCAAGATTGGGAACTACTTTGGTCAGATTTGATGCAGGAGGAAATAAGAAAAAGCACCAGAGATGATTCTTCATCCATGGAGGATGAAAAAAAATATGCCTTAGCGAGTAAGGCGAAGAAGGGGAAGGAGAAGTTTTCTCTTTCTGAATCCAGTTCTTCCCATGGAGGGAATAAGGTTGACAAATAAAAAGTGCGATGCTTTTCATTATCATGAGGTGGGCCATTTTGCTACAAATTGTCAACAGAGGAAATCCAAGAAGGGATCCGAGGAAGGATCTAAGGTGAGGCACTTGCTTCTCAGTTCGAGTTGGATTTCACACTTTTCGCATGCATGGTTTCATCCATGGTGGGGAGTGGTTGGTTTCTTGACAGTGGAGCTTCTTTCCACATGACTGGTGACATGAGTTTGTTCAGTACCTTGGAGGAGAAATATCTCTAGATACTTATAGTGATGGGTAATGATGAAAAGTATAGTGTCTCAGGTGTAGGCACGATTAATTTTCATAGGGAGCATGGAGCTCGCCTTACCTTGACTGATGTCAAGCATGTACTAGGACTGAAGAGAAACTTGGTGTCGATTGCGATGCTGGAAGATAGAGGCTATGATGTATTCTTCAGTAAGGGAAATGTTTTCCTTAGACACATCATCACTGGACAGGTGAAGCAGATCGATTCACGGGTCAAGAACCTATATGCTCTTGAGGTTCAAGATGCATGCAAAGCCTTGAGCAACAAGGCAACTAATGGAGACTTGGTGGTTGAGAGGGAGAGTATATTACCTCTCAACATGCAACACCAGAAGAAGTCTCAGACGATTGTGGAGGAGCCATGACTGGTGCAATAGCTTCAAGAGGTTGCAGAGCAACCACAACACGGAAAACTGAGTGGAGATCGAGTAGAGACATCTACTCATGCAGAGATCTCTAGTAGGGGGAAACTTTGAGGCAGGTGGGATGAGAGATCACATGCAGCCATACCTCCAGGTAGAAGGTGGGTCAATGTGGAGTGATTGTCCCAAGGAGGAGGGCCAGGATCCTTGAGGTACCCAACCTCTTTGATTCAACTTTGCTACAGGAGCCCCAATGAGGAGTAGCAGACTGACTGATTGGGTAGAGATAGATGCAGATGGAGCGGCAGAGAGACCTACAATGCAGGAATCCCAAGGCAACGCAGAGCTAGCAAGCTGCAACAATGTGAGAGGCACAAGTGTGTTGTACCAGTGTAGGATGACACAAAGAGGTGTGTAATGGTGCGAGATGCATGGAGATGTTGTAGTAGTGTAAAGGTCAGAGAGGGAGCACTTTTCAGTAGCAGGTAGAGCTTCAACATCAAAGTATGTTTCTAGCCCAACAGAGAGGTTAGTTGGGATTTTTTTTGTTCCAAGAGTTGCTAGAGCAACCACACTTGGTAGAAGTGTTGCATGCAAAACATTCCAAAGGTATAGGATCAGGTTCAAGAGAAAGCCTTTCTTCTTAAGAGGGAGTGTTGAAAATGGCAACAAGAAATGTTAAAAGTAGAAGTGCTAAAAATAGCACTACTATAAATAGCAGTTTAGGTACTAGTGTTGGATTGTGAAATAGGGAATGAAAAATGGAAGTGCTAAAAATAGCATTCTATTTTTAACAGTTCAGTACGGATTCCTAATTTAGTCGGTCCCTGGACTAGAAATAGGAAGTAAAATTTGAATTTGATATTAACATCAGTTTGTAAATTAATTAATTAATTAATTCATATTTAGTTAATTAGTTAAGGAAAAACAAACTTGAAGTCTATATGAGGACATGCAACAATTTATTTATTAATTGAGGAATTCATCCATCAGTTAAAGAGATAAGGATGAGTTGTAATATTGAGTTGTAATTAGCTGGCTTAGTTAACAGAGTCAAGTCTAGTTATATTTGATTTAAACAGTTTGTTTTAATTAAGTAAGTTCAGTTAGTTAATGCATGCTAGCATATAATTGTTGTACTTCAGATAACTGAAGATTCTCTCATGAATAACTCATGCATGTCAGTTTAGATAGAGACCTAGTTGAGATCAGAGAAGGGAAAATGTACTATCAGTTAGATTAATAGTTTTCCTATAAAGGAAGCTCATCCATGATGAAGATTTATCTCCTTCAGGACTACGAAGTTGGATCAGAGGTTGGTGAGTGTGTGAAGAGGCCAATTCACACAAGTAGTTGCACTAGACCCCAATCAGAATTGTGCAAACAAATAAGAGGCTTGGAGGGCAGACTAGAGGTTAGATAGAGGCCTTTGACTGTCTATGAGTAGTAGAGGTATTATAGAGAGAGCAGGATAGCTTTTGAGCTGATTCCTTTTATAATACTGGCTATATTTCCACTTGTATGATAATACAGAGTTGGGGTTTTAGGCTGAGGCTTTTTGTTAGGCCCCTATACTACTAGTGTAACCCCTTATTGTTATTAGTACAACCCACTTATTATATTGATGTACCCATGTAGTTCCCATATTGTTACTATTGTACCCCATAGAAGCCCATTATTGTTATTATTGTGCCCTTACATTATTATTGTTATGTCGGCTCTGATTATGTTATGACCCCTTAGACTCCTATATATAGAAAGGAGGTCTTTTCATTTGTGTCATCCAAGAATTGTTCATTTATGTAATGTAAAGGAGGTTTCCCCCTCGAAGAGGCTGAATTCTAAGGTGTTGATCTATCTTTTCTATCTTTTCTTGAGCTGGTTTCATAACATTTGGTATCAGAGCTTTGGATTCTAGGGTTTCGCTGCTCCAAACAGGTCATCGTGGAATTTTTGCTATAACTTTTTTCTGCGACGTTTCAAAAGTTGTAGAAAACCCCCATTTGAGAAGAAATCGCGCTGAACCTTGGGTCCAAATTTCAGAGCTTTTCGCTCTATATTTGCGGAGATATGATCTGAGGAAGTTGTTCTTTTTGCAGACTCCTGAATTACATTCCAAACAGGTCGCCTAGGGAAAATCGTCATAACTTTCTCTCTGAGCATCGGATTGAAATTTTGTAAGAAGGTACAGAAAGTGGATGGACTATAGTTTTTTTTATAGCTCTTTCAGATCCAAAGGTCGAAACAGTGACACGTGGTACTTCATACAAGTTCTCTCTTCTTGAAAGGTCTATAATCAGTTCATCTTGGGAGATTGTGCATAACTCTTTCTTAGAGAATCCAATTTGGATCAGACTGGTGGCATTGGAAAGAGGACACAAAGGGCTACTACAGGTCACAATTTCAAAAATTAAAGATCCGAAAGTACATAGTTACAGTCGTTCCAAGATCGAGCTCCTAAAATCAAGAAAAAGCAAGATGAGGAAGTTTGATGGCAAGGATCCGGTAAATTGGATACTTCAGATGGAGCAATATTTTGATCTACATGGTGTATCACTGTTACAAAAGGTATGTATTGCATCTTCATATTTAGAACCGGATCAATTTTTATGGTATGAAGGTCTTTGTTCTCGTAAAAAACTTGTTACATGGTCAATTTTCACGGAGGAAATGATAGCACACTATGAGGATACAAAGAGAAACACCTTCTTTAGAGAAACACCACAACAATTGGAAAGAGTAAAAGGGCTTTGTGACATATTGGAAAGCAAAATTATGGAAACTAGGAAGCATACCCCTCACAACTATAAATATGGAAGTGTTGTTTCTCCCAGCCTTCCACAACCTACAAGGGTTACAGCACAACAATTGGAAGAAAAAAGAGAAAAATGGCTTTGTTACAATTGTGATAGCAAATGCACTAAAGGTCATAAGTGTGTTGAGAAGAAATTATTTTACATAGAATATGAAGAGGAGGAAGAAAAGGATCAAGAAACATCAAAAGAAGAGGATATACGCCAGGACCCCACCCCTGAGAAAGAAGAAATGAATCGGACCATATCTTGTAAAGCATTGGCAAGAATTACCACTCCTAAAACTCTCAAGATAGAAGGACATATCAAGAAGAAAAAGGTGCAAGAAGTGAAAGATCACATTGAGAAAGAAGAAATGAATCCAACCATATCTTGTAATTCATTGGTCGAAATTACCACTCCTCAAACTATCAAGATAGAAGGACATATCAAGAAGAAAAATGTTCAAGAAGTGAAAGACCACATCGAGCATCAAGAAATGAATCCGACCATATCTTGTAAAGGATTGGAAGAAATTACCACTCCTCAAACTCTAGAGATAGAAGGACATATCAAGAAGAAAAAGGTTCAAGAAGAGAAAGATCACATCGAGCATCAACAACAAGTTCTCCAACTTTTAAAGGATAACGCCACTTCAGTGAAAAATCAAACAAAACAACAGGTAGATCAACATCGTAGTAAAAAATGTTTTGATGTAGGTGATTGGGTATTTTTACTGCTACATCTCAAGCAAGCTATTTATGAGAAGGAAATGTTGGCAATACTACATGCACTTAAAAAATGGCGACCTTACCGAATGAGAAGACTCTTCAAGGATGAGGATGTGGAAGAATTGTTTTGTGCTATTTCTATTATCCAACCAGATTGGATAAACGAAGCAAGGGATGAATGGAAGAAGTACAAAGAAGTATGGCCACTTATTCATTATTGCAAAAGATCCCAATTCAAACAATATTGCCAGAAATTGAAGAGGAAGGAAAAATCATATTGGAACCTGGAGCAGTCACAGAAACAAGAACTGGATAGCTACGAAATCAATCAATTTCAGAGTATCTCATCAAGTGGAAGAACTTACCTGCTGAAGATTCCACATGGGAGGCCAAGAATTTTATACAGAAGCATCAAGAACTACTCAAGCGTTGAGGACAACGCTTTTTGAAGGAGAGGGGCATGTTAGGCCCCTATACTACTAGTGTAACCCCTTATTGTTATTAGTAAAACCCACTTATTATATTGATGTACCCATGTAGTGCCCATATTGTTACTATTGTGCCACATAGAAGCCCACTATTGTTATTATTGTGCCCTTACATTATTATTGTTATGTCGGCTCTGATTATGTTATGACCCCTTAGACTCCTATATATAGAAAGGAGGTCTTTTCATTTGTATCATCCAAGAATTGTTCATTTATGTAATGTAAAGGAGGTTGCCCCCTCGAAGAGGCTGAATTCTAAGGCGTTGATCTATCTTTTCTATCTTTTTCTTGAGCTGGTTTCATGACACTTTCCCCGATTAAATTCTTCTGTGGTATGTGTGACTGATTCCTTCTTGTCAGTTATATGCATTCTTAATGATGTTTCACATGTTCGATTAAGCTTCTGCTAAATTGTTTGTAGAAGTAGATCAAGTGTTTTGCTTTAGTACATTGCATTACTAGCTGATCTACACTGGGAATTTCTACATATCATATACCCCATTAGCTTTTTCCTCCTTCTAGAGGCTAATCCAAAGTGGTCCCTCTCGCTGCAATTATGACAAACTCTGAAGAAGTATTGCATTAACCTCTACTTGTTTCTCTTGTGCCTGCATGAGTTTGTTATTATTTTCCTTATAACTCCTTATTTATTCCATTAAGCTTCTTAATGTGTCTGCTAAATCAAAGGTGTGCCCAACACCATGCTTCTCATATGATTCATAGGGAGAGTATTTGTAGTCTACCATATTGATAGCCATTTTGATCTCTTTCCTGCAAAGCATACTATGTCAGCTAAACCAAATCACAATAAATCAATGTACCGTATTATAATTTGGGGAGGATACCTTGTCTGCAATATAAAAAAATCAATGTGATACATGTACAATATAACCATGAAAAAAATATATAAATATAACACATAGGCATGTAACCATATGTCCATCATTCTAGCTAGAGTCTAGTCATTAATGCATGACCATATCAACTACACATACCCCGACCTCACGCATAACAACAACAACAACCATATCACTATACACTGATAGTACGTAAACAAAACCAACATGCAACCAATCATACACCCATGGTGACACACTTCCCATGAAACCATCTTCCTTCACATGGCAGCATCACTATAACCATGACCAACGCTATGCATATGCAACAAGCACATGGTATTCCAACACAAGAAACACATATGCAACTCACATGAATGCATGACCAACACACAACCCATCTAGTCCGAGGGGTGAACCATGCTCTAATACAAATATTTGTTATTAGATATGACCCAAAGAGAGCACAACCCATTATGATACCTCTCTATAACACCCTCATCCCACATCTACCCAAGTAACCAGCCAACCAGGATAAACATGTGATGAAAGGCCACTATGATTGGATTCAACCTCCTAGGTGACCTTAAGGAAATGGAATTGATGGCATGTTTCTCTCTTGGTGGATCGATAGATGGTTAATTTAGGCGAGTTCAACATCCACTGGAGCATGCAGTTAATACATTGGAAATGGTATAGTTGAGGTTCCGCTAGGGATGGGTGGGTCCGCCAGAGGTGGCCTGCCCACCTAATATACATTTGGTTTAATATCTAGATATATATGTATATATATATATATATATATATATATATATATATATATATATATATATATATATATATATATATATATATATATATATATATATATATATATATATATATATATATATATATATATATATATCTATATATATATATATATATATATATATATATATATATATATGATTGTTGCGGGCGCAATTAGGCGATTGGATGTTGTTCCATATGTTTATTTTTGGGTCACTGGGGTTTGACCTCCTACTAACCATATTTAATTTTCGTACAACATAAAATGTGTTTGGGGTGGTGGTGATTATGGCCCACCACCCTTATTTTTATATTTTTTTTTTGTTTTATTTAACCAACTTATACAAAATTAATTTGTCAGATTTTAAGGGTCACTAGGAAAATTATGTAGGCAACAAATTCTCCCATTCTGGTGGTTGGATTCAATGCATCGGGTCATTGCCAAATTATTGCCTCATTAAGCTTGACACTTTGCCAAGTTTGACCCAAACTTTTATCATGAATATCTGGAGCATACGAACTTGGATTTGGGTTTCATTCGTACTGTTGGAATTAGGGCGATGAGCACTAAAATATGGTTCTAGTTTGGGATAATTCTAATGAATTTTATTTTTGAGCTATTCCATAGCCACTATTGAATTATGAGCTTGTCTGGAGCCACCTGGATCATTCCTCCACACTGAGGAGTTTTTGGTCCTCCAAAAGCATGAACATAATATGCAACTATTGTGTCACATATTTTGCACCAGAAGTGTCCTCATAGGTCATACTTCCTTCTCTTTAACCCATGTTCTTCGGAGCCATAAGTGATAAGATGAAACCTGCATCCCCTACAAACCTGTAGTACAACTTTGAAAATTACATGCTCAATGACCAATAATGACCCAAGCATCCCCATACTTGCCAAGAGTTTATAAGACACACTGTTTGGTCAAGTTTACATCAGAATATAATTCAATACCATAACTAACAATAAAGTCCATAAACACCATCACTGCTTTAATAAGCAATGGAAAAATCATCATCACTTTTACAATTTAAATTGCAACACATGATTTACAAAATGAGGCCATGAAAAGCTACCATTTATAGTAAAACTATCTCAAGATTCACTTGTTGAACAACTCTTCCAACTGGTTCCTGCATGGGTGCTTTGTCCTTGAGACGTTGCTCTAGATGGAGCCTCCAACATGTGGCTCTTTGATGTCCACCTCTATTACAATGACTGCAAAAATTCTTCTTCCTCTAGACGTACTTAAATTTATTCCTTCCTGATGTGGAGATGGCCTTTCACACTTCATCCTTTTTCTTGCTTCTATTCTCTTTGAGCACTCAACAACCACATGGTTATGTAAACCACAAAAACTACATGGTTGCCTTTGTCATGATTTGTGTTCATCATTGACAATATGTTTGCAATAAAAATGAAATATAGAATACTGAGATAGCTTATACCTCTCTTGACTGTCTCTGATGTGATTATGGTGATGATAGCTTTCCTTAGATATTTTTCTATAATGTGCACTATCATGGGAGGATGGTGATGCATTCCCATCATTCTCTTTCCTTGATGGTTTCAACAATGTCTTGGAAGCTTTTGACACCTTTGAGAACTCTCCTTTAGTGTACCCCAAACCTGTAAATCAAGGTCTTTGAACAACCTCCAATGATTGATTCATCCCTTGGCCATTAACAACAAGTCCTCCTCCTTTATATCCCACCTTGGTAAGGAGTCTCATGCCAGTTTCTGAAATGGGTACCTCCATGTCTCCAACAAAAATAACGTTATGTGAAAATGAAATTGAAGAATGGTGAAACCTGTTTAGCTCAACTATAGATTTTGAAATAGGTGATGATGGCTTCGCTAAGCCTTCATTATGCTTCAACTCTTCCAAGGCCTCTTCCATGGCTAACAGCTGAAGTTGTAGTCTCTGCTTCTCCTCTTTCTCTTCTTGTATAATTATCCTCAATTCAGCATTCTCTGCTTGAAGGCTCTAGTTGATCTCGTCATTTGAATGATGAGAAGATGATGATGAAGATGAATGTAAACTCGAGGGGGTAGATGGAACATCATCCTTTCTTTTTTCTTTCTTGCATTCCCCACTTGCCATGTTCTCCTCAAAAGATGCATACATTATGTCTACCACTTTTGACATCCTATAGAAGGCCTCATACATATCTTTTTCATCCTCCATTTTATTTCTTGTTGCACAATCAATCGTTCATACTCACAATTCACATCAATGAGAAGACCACTCTGATGCCAAACTTGATATATATCTCTTCAGCTACTATAATTAACCAAGATATTTTACTTCTGTGATGTTAGCAGAATTTCATTTAAAAGAGCATGAAAATACACATGTGCATTCTTTAAAGAAGATGAAACATAATGATGATCATCAAATCAAAGGACACAAAACTCATTGATAACAGAGTTCACCTAGTGTGGGTTATCTCTCCTGGTCCTGGTGTGAAGAGTGGGGAGGTCACTTCATTAAATGTTGCAAGTGATGATGATGTACATGGTTTATTCTTTGTCATTACAATGATAAATACCCTCAACCATAGTGGCATGTCTCTCCATGAGACGTCCTCCTATAAGAACTATCACTCAAATAGGCATTCCTTCAACATAATAAGCTAATAAAATCTGACATGATGTAGCATACAAGTACCCCTCAACATCATGAGAGAAATTTGGAGGTACAAAATGGGTCTCTTAAGAAAAATGTACAACCAAAATAAACTTTATAAGAAACAATAGGATTTAATATGATGATGTCAACCATGGGGGATGATTCACCATTTTTGGGGTAAAAAAGTAAAAAGATTAAAAAATAATAAAATAATAAAACTACTTTTTCAACTTGTATTTTCAAATTATCTCCCTAACTTTTTACTCAAATTTCAAGCACAAGCACTCATTGGATGGAAAATTTAATTCCACATCCAAGGAGTACCCATGTTGCATACTTTTGATGGACCCCGCTAAACGAAAAATGAGAAATACATGAAAAAATGTGAGTACAATAATGTTTTTTCATGTAGTAGGGTCCATCGAAAGTATGCAGCATGTGTACTCCTTGGACAAGGAATCAAAATTTCATCCAACAAATGTTCCCACTCAACATTGTAAACCCATAGGAAGATAAGTTGAAAATACGAGTTGAAAAGTAGTTTTTTTTCCTCTAAAATTTGATGATGTAATGTAATCTTATTTTATTATTTCCACTATTATTTTATAATTTCCTTAGGAGGCCCATTTTAGACCTAAAATTTCTCCTAACAAATGGTAATTAGGGATCCCAACAACAAAGACATCACCTCAGCAAAACAGAAGAAAAGATGACATAACTACATCATGTACCTCCATTTTTGTGGATGGCTAAAAAATGCAAAGCTAAGCTACTGAAAGAGACACCACTGTTGAATTCCTACCGTGAAATCATTTCAAACGATTATAAAATTTTCCCCTTTCTGGCACTATCAAATTCTATACCCTCGGGAATCCTGGAGATTCCCTTAAACATTTCTTCATGAAGATCACTGAAAAATCTACTGCTCGAATGAAGATTCTAAGCACAGCAGTGCACTCCTTGCGAAAGTCTGTGAAAAATGACTATACAATTGGCATCATTTTGCCTCGGTGAAAAATCAGCCTCCAAGGGAATCTTTTAGATTATATAAGATTCTCCAAAGATTCCTTGTTGCTGCACACCTGAATTTCTGCTACTCATATGGATGTTATGACTATACAGTTGGACTCCTAGCAAGAAAACGTGCAAAAATGACTATCAGTTTGTCAAATTCTAACACTAGCACCTATAGCCCTTTAAGGGGAACTTTTCAACGCCTCCTAATCCCTTCGCTCATGGTTCTACCTCCTCTGTCTACTCATGGTTCCATGCAGACCTCAATGCTATGCCCCTGGCCAAATGAATTAGACGAGTTTAAATATTGGTGAGGGTTGACTTTACAATGATGAGCCCATTGGGCTATTAGTGGATGCCCAAGTTGGTTTGGGGCTGACACGGGCTCCAATCCTAGGGCTACCCAAAATACATAGTAATTTGGTGTGATTTTATTTAACATTATTTTTAGCATGTTTAACAATGACTTCCCATAACTGTTGGCGATCAACACTTGACATCTTTGACATAATTGTTTGAATGATGTTTGCACTGGTTGTATGCAGTGGCATTTTGTTTTGTGTTTAAATGTTGGCATGCTACTCCGCCAGTGGACTGGTCAGTAGTTAAGACGAGCGGGTTTGACACCCATCGAAGCATGCTATTAATACGTTGGCAATGATATAGTGCAGTTTCCACTGGGGATGGGCGGGTCTGTCGAAGGTGGCTCGCCCACCCAATACACATTTGTATATATATATATATATATATATATATATATATATATATATATATATATATAGATATAGATATAGATATATATGATTGTTGTGGACGTGGTTAAGTGATTGGTTGTTGTGCCATATGTCTATTTTGGGGTCGACGTGGTTTGACCACCCACAGACAATATTTAATTTTTGTATAACATAAAATGCGTTGGGGGGTAGTGGGGGTTAAGGCCCACCCCCTTTATTTTTATAATTTTTTTTGTTTTATTTAAACAACTTATTGAAAATTAATCCGTCAGTTTTTAGGGTCATAGTGAAAACTAGGTAGGCAACAAATTTTCCATCTCTAGTGGCCGGATTCCATTAAGCCTCGTTAAGCCTGCCACTTGGCCAAGTTTGACCCAAACTTTGACTGCAAATATATGGAGCATATGAACTCAGAGTTGGGTGTCATTCACATCATTAAAATCAGGTCGACGAGTACTATGATCTGGTTTTGGTTTGGGATAAATAAAAGGACTTTGATATTTGAGCTATTCCATAGCCACTATTGAATTCTGAGTGTGTCTAGAGCTACATGGATCACCTTACCATTTTCGTATAACCATGGTGTGATGGGGTTGTTCTTGGCTTGAGATTTGGATTGATGGAAGATTTTGGATCCAGGTGATGTGGTCTCAAGAAAATTCCCAAAGGCCTAGGAATCCCTTAATAGGTAATGGTGGGATACATGGTAATGCTTGATGGTGGAGACATGAAAAATTCCTCAAGGTATTAGAGAAGAAATTCTTAGGCATCCAATATTGGTTTGGTTTTATGATTTTGGCATCAGTTTAGATGAGGTCAAGGTATGGTGAGGGTGGAGGTGGTTTAACCTATTGATTCCCTTGGTTGCTTATGGATTGGTTAATCTCATGAGATCCCATATTCATTCTTGGAATATGGCACAGGGGTGATTATCTGAAAGAAAGGTTTGGTTCATCCAATCTATGATTTTGTGGTACGTGGAATTCTTGAACCTGGTTGGATTTTGTCTATGTTTAGTAAGAGCTAAGTTCACTTGCTTTTGATGATTAATTGTACTTATCATTATGTGGCTTTAATGGTTGTTCTATCATTGTTATTTATCTGATTATATTTTGGTTATAAGCATTGTTATTTGATAGTTCTTATTCATGGATTTTTTCATATTTATACTTGTAATTGAAGGAATAATGAATGAAATACCTAATTGATGTTATGATAGCTAATGTGAGAAGGTAGTGACCCTTCTTGTTAAGCCTCGGATAATTTTTCAGCTCCTAATGTTCATATTTGCATTTATGACCTGTAGGTCATAATTTTACCAAGTGTTTGACAGAATGTCAGTCCCAGTTGGGGAAGGTTAGGTAAGGTATTGGTTTCATTTTTAGTTTACAAGAATTTTTTCTATATATTTTATGAGTTCTGGAAGTTTCAAGGAGTTTTACACAAAGATTGGGTCCTAGCCTTAGAAAATAGCATTAAGCCACATAGTGGCTGGCATAGCACTAACAAAAAAAGGCTATAGTTTCACTGAGGAAGGCTCATGAGAGTGATTTGGAGGCTCTCAATTGCTTGGAGGGATTGGAAAGGGAGCGATTAGGGGTCTAAGTCAGTGGAAAGGGCAATCATCTCAGGGGCTTGACACATGGAGGGGTTGGGTTGCTCCTGAAGGTCCTGTAGCACCTGAGGGAACTCAGTAAGGTCTCAAGCTTTTGAATCCATTTTTTTAAGGTCATATAGGAGGTTGAGCCTTATCATAGTGACCCTTAGCTCATGCTTACCCTAGGAAAGTCGGTGAAAGAGTGTAAATGTGGGAGGAGGTGGTTACATAACTTATATATTAGTTATTTTTATAATTAATGATGATGATAATAATAATAATAATAATAATTATAGTTATAAATAAAGTTATAATTTTGTGGTTAGACATTTCTATTTTAGAATAGGGATTTTAGAATTTTAATGTAACTATCAATAATTATTAGGTGGATAGTAGCGAATATTCATAACATTGTACACAAAACATTGGTTGAAATTTATTTTCAAAGTAGTAATGTCATTTTTCCCTTTAAATTAAATTGATTAATTAAGAAAAATATCATATAAACAAGTGTCATATGAAATAAGTTATGGTTTTTGGGCATGTGTTCTTTATAAGCCATAGTATTAGCCCATGCTATTGTAACAAAGCCTATTTACATATTAAAAATCTCCATAGTGAAGTGTGTGTAAGTGTTTTTGTTTTTATTATGGATTGATGTCTATTGGTGTTTTCCAGCTATTTAATTTATATGGTTGTGTTGGTTTAGTTAATTATTATGGTATTTGCATAATTTTAGCAATGTGAAATTTACTATGAAATAGATTTTTTAACTCTTATTATAGATTGATGCCTATTTGTGCATATCAATCATTTAATTTATATGAATACACTAGCTTTATGTCAGTCAACCCTATAAATTCATAAGAAATCCTATCAATTTAATTTTTAAAAAAATCAGGTTAAAATAATAATTATATGTTTATATATATATACATATATATATATATATATATATATATATATATATATATATATATATATAGTTTCATAGCCCCAAGGGTTAGCTCAGTTGGTCAAAATCAGTGCCTCGCTGTTCGGGAGGTCACAGGGTCCATTCTGCCCGAAGCCCTTGGGGTTAGGCCTTGCTAGCGGGCCACAGGGCTAGATTCCCTTCAGGGTCGATCAGCCTAGATTTTTTTGTGGACGCAGCGACCACCCGTTGACCAAGGTGTCCGTGAACCATAGCCAATATATATATATATATATATATATATATATATATATATATATATATATATATATATATATATATATAGTTTCATATGTACAAATAGAAGATTTAAGATTTAGACAATGGGTATTTTACAACAATGGTGAACCAAATCACCATATTTAAACATAATCAACATTTGAGTATACTCAACCATGGTTCATAATAGTAAAATATAGTTAATCGTTCTCAAACATGGTTTACAATATTCAACCATAGTTGACATAGTTGACCAAAGTCAATCAAAATCAACCATAGTCACACAGAGTTAATCATGGACAACCAAAATCAAGAACTTTTATCATGGTCAAACATAATCAATCAATCATGGTCATCCATAGTCAGCGATGGTGAATGATAGTCAAACATACTCAATCATAATCAAATGTTGCAGTTATTTTAATATCAAATATAATGATATTTTAATTTAGAAATATGTTCATCATCCCTATACATATCTATTGTCAATTAACACAAAACATAGTTAAAAATGGTTGATATATGTTGATCAAGGCCATTTTTCAACATTTTAAACTAATGAAGTCAATTGGTGTTTATCATCCACCTTTTATTATGGAGTTGTGCTAGTTAAATGTTATCCTTCCAGCACTTCCATTAATGTAAATTTCTCATCATTTTCCTTTTCATTTCCCTTTTAGTTGATGAAAATTTTTTGTACACTTATATTCATAATCACTAATTGATTTTTCAAATTCTAATTAAAAAAAATAATTCATTTGATTTTGTAGTATTTTACCTATAAATATTTAAGAAAAATGTATATTAGTATTCACATATGATTAAGTTGTAACCTTAAGTTATTATTATCAATTAATTTGTTTGGTTCATATTAAAAATATATTTATAGTTTAAATTTATAACATAAATTAACTTTAGAATGAACATAAAAATCATCAAAAATATATATCCTATATTAGGTGTTGATGTTAGTCATCACTGTCTCCACCACATGAAGGGAAAAGGCTTACATGTATAGTTCTTCCCGTGATCCTCCATATGAGCAAGGTATACAATAGTTAAAACATAATCATCGATATACAAGGGATGACAAAAGGTTAATTAGGTGATAATGGTGAGGGTTATTATTTAGAGTATGTGAAATAATGTCATTTCTTGTAATGATGGTAATGACATTAGAATATTAACTAGGGTGAACTCCAATGACCAAATAGATAATTGTAGGGAGATTATGGTGGAGGGAAAGATTTCTCTTAATCCCCACAGGCCCCAACCCCTTATATCCTAAGGGAAATTTTAAGGATGAAAAATTATCTTATAATGTAGAAACTTTAGTGAATCTTACTAGTCCTTAATGTGCAAAATGTAAAATGCTTGGTAAAAATTTTGTAAAAATATTCCAAGTTATAAGGGTTTTAAACATTTTTTTTATAAAATTTTGGTCATTTTTAATATTAAATAATTTTATCCTATATAATCTAGGCAACCTGCTTTTAAAAAATGGAAATTGGTGAATTTGTTTTTGGGAAAAAACATGGAAAATTATCCCATGGGGGAAATTCAACCACTAATTATTTTCCTGGAACTCTCTTTGTTTTTCTCCATGATGTTGATATGTCTTGGTTTCATCACAAATTTATTGGTACTACCCTCCATTTCTAATTTCCATGTTCATATGGGTGTGGGTTTGATATTAGTCATTCTCTTTTTGGGTCTAGGCTATTAATGCTATTTTGTTGAAGATAGTGGAATAATAGGTTTTCATGGTCGAGATAGAATGATCCATAAACTCCCATGGATATTCCACTAGATTGTTTGTCACAACATATCTAAGAGATTATTGTTTATTGTGTATGTGTCCAATGATATTTATGTAGAAATTAGAGAAAAATGAAATCAAAACTCACAAAACATGATTTGACACAAAATATAACATAGGAAACCCTTTTTGGGGGAAAACCCAGTTGGAAGGCGAGATCACTCTACTCTCTTTCTCTAAGTAGAAAATATCCATGTGTAAAAATAAGGCCTATGGGTCATGGGCTATTATAGTGCCCAAATCAGATTTATGTCCTCTTTCCTTATCCATCTTGGCTAGGCTACTCATCTACAGAATAATTACACTTGAAAATAATGGAACCCATTTTCCTCCTAGTGGCCTGATTATAACATGCTCCAATGGCCTACCAATGGTTAGGTTTGACTCCTTCAACCCTTAACCAGAGTTGCAATGTGGTGGCCAAAATAGGAAGGTAAACTTCCAAGTGGCATAACTTTTGCATACATAATCCAATTGTGGTGATTCTTGCATTGTTGGAAAGGTCTATATGAATAGAATAGGGTAAAATGGCATGACAGTAAATTGGAAAATTTTAACCCCCAAAGCATCATTTGATACATCAAAATTCTCATGGAAGGTTTCAAACCCTAATTTTCCAAACTGAGTGTCGCCAGTAAAAATGATCCTTTGAGTTGATTCCTCAAATTTTCCCTCTAAAATAATTCAGATGGATGGAAACAAAATAATTATCCAATGTATATCATAGGAAACATTGATTTGGTTTAAAAATATGTGGGCCTACTAAACATTTTTTTCTTTTCCCTCCTAGTCTCAAGTGTATGCCAACTTTTGTCATCTCTCAACCAAGATGAGACTCTAGTGGTGGGCTTCTACATGGGTTTTTGGTTTCGTATTCAGTGTTGGGTCTAGTGTTGATTGATGATAGGGTGCTCTTGTGCACTAGAATATTGCATCTAGACTTCGCAATGGTTACATAGAGCTTGTTCCATAACAAATGAAGGAATCTTTGGGACTTCTATGCCAAGTCATACATATACAAAAAGGAAGGGGAAGGGCAAGGCCTCTACATACCAATTGGATTCACCTAGATCTCGAAGTATAGGAGAAGAAGAAAAGGCTATGGACACACAACAATCCTTCAACCAACATGAAAACTAGCACACTATTCAAATTTTGAATGAACAGGTGGAGTTGGTAAACAAGATGTGTTAGCAATACAACCACGTAGCATATTATTGAACAATTTCAAGATTAAGTCATAGAAACAATATCTTCCAGGTCTAAGGTTACCAAACTTTTTAGGGACATGGAGTTTTATTATTTCACTAGAACTTTGGTTATCATTACCATAGATAGCTACGAGTAGATGAAACCTAAGATAATGGATAGATTAATGATAAAATCCAAGCTCAAAATCCTATGCATGGAAAGGTAAACCTATAACTGCTAAAACTAGTGATTTAATTTGAAAGCATTGAGTTCATTTTGATGTGACTTGGAATCTACCTTCGCTTTGATATTGAAGAGGGAATTCAAATGGTTGACAACACTTGAAATCAGTTACTCTTTTTTGGGTTCCCTAGACTCCTTTGGTTCTTCCTGGTCCCCCAATTTCTCTAGGATCTAACATATGTGTTGTAGCTTTTGTCTTCTTTGAGCAACATAAGATTATTGGTTGGGGTTGTCATGTGGAGGATCACATTATGGTTTATATGTGTAACTTGCACTATAGTCACACAAACCTCTAATTTTACATATCTTAAGCTTTATCATAAACTAATTCATCAACTATGGATGAGGATTTATGAAATTATTCTTAAATAAATATTATCCCTTGCAAGTTCCCACAAAATACCCAAAGAATCCTACTTCAATACCAATATTAGTTGTATGTTATCATGGTTATTCCACTAGATATTTTGTCACAATATATGTGAAAAAATTGGATTGAAATATGAAATCTATACTATCAGGGTTAATTTTTCCTTTGATTTATACTATTTTTTTTCTTATTCATCCAATAGATAAAATGTGAAAAATAAAGAATAATGAAATGCAAACAGATATTAGAAGAAATTTCGACCTAAAACTTACCATAATTTTTCCGTGAAATATGGAAAGTTCTACTAGTGTGGACATTACATAATGGGCCAAACTATCACTAATAGATATGAGGAACCAATCAACCTCATCGTGATTCCCAACCTTATACTAGAAATTGATCCCATCATTGTTTCCTCCAAAGTTTTATATACGGTCTTTATATACTTTTGGCAATTTTTGAGGTATAATTTTATACTATAAAATTTGGGTAAATCATTTTTAGAAAATAATGGAAATTGGCGAATCATTTTTTTGGAAAAACCATGGAAAATTAGCCTAGTTGCAAATATTAGCCCCTAAAATTTTCCATGATATATATGATTATAATTATAATAAGTTTAGAAATTTAAAACACATAAATATTACCCATTGTTCATGCAACTTTAAATAAAAATGATCATGTAAATAAAATTTTAAAGTCCACTTCATTCTTATTCCAAATTTACAAAATATTTATTTTATAATATGATTATAATTAAGAAGCTAGATAGAAACGTTACTTCAATACGAAATAAGTTATTTTAGAAGCGAAGAACATAATATTATGACTAATACTAATACTATTAAAAAAAAATTATCAATAAAACTTTTTTTAGGAAAATGAAAATATATTTCTAAAAAGTAAATATATTACTCGTCACTATATAACCATGAACATATCAAAAAATATTCAAGGTATACTTCTAAAAATAAATTTATTACTCATTACCTTATCACCATAAAACACATCACAAACAATTTTAGGTTTTAACCCCGTACATAAATTACCTGCATATGAATTCTAAAACACAGAAAATGAGCAATGCGAGAACATAACACATATACACAGAAATTTTCCCCTAGATCCCAAAACCAGGTCTACTAGCTTGATTTTTCATTATGTTCCTTTCAATGTTACAATACATATTTAGACGTGCCGAAGCATCCAATACCATGGAGCGAAAACCATCGCGTCCAATACCATGGACCGAAAACCATCACATCCAAAAAATATGTGTGAAAATCATGCACAAAACCATAGGTGGGTCCGCCCAACCTAACATAGGGTCCAAAACCAAAAAATTTCTGGGGCGCTGCCTTGGACCCCATAAAGTGGGGTTATGGGTGCCTTTCAAACCCCCTATTAACTATGTGGAAAGAATATAACACAACCCAACAACAATAAAACTAACAATTGCATTATATGTTGCAAAAGAAATGTTTTAAGGAATTAGCTAAGGAAACACTAGGATAGAAGAAATAAATAAAAAATTTATGCAATTTTGTTTCTTTACTAGCATTTCTTTTTTATCATATGTTATGTTTCGTAGAGATTCCAACCCGGTCAATATTCCATAATATCTTCGAAATGAAGGTAATGCACAACACCTTAATTTGGAAGGATTTATAAAATTGCTATTCATTAAGATTCAAGAATCAGTTGGTTATAGAGTTGATGAAGACATATGAGTGTCATATGTTGCTCTAGATTTAAAAAATGTCATCACACGTCTACTAACCAGTGTCATGCTTCACATTCTATCATGTCTTTTAAACTAGCAAAGGACAAACTTGTGACAATAGTCAATAAATTATTTCCGATATGTTATTTGCATAGGTGTTGAGGCTCATTGTGTATCACGTATCATAAATCCTAAATCATTGTATTAGCTTCAATAGTACAAAGGTGTGGGTTCATTACATTGGTGACAAATTTCTCCATTATTTGATCTAGGCAAAGGTAGATGAATATTTCTGGTTGCACATGTCCAGTGTGCAAGCTCTTTTAGCTCCTCAATATGAATGGACTCTTATTTATGTTGAGAACATTAATTGTTGTGTTTCTATGATAGATTTTAGAATCTTTGTTTGTAAAATGGTGTCATTTAAAGGGATATTCAAATATTTGGAAGAAATCATACATTAGAATGTGATAGTTTAGATTTTTTGAACTCAACCACCTACAAAGAATCCAACAACAAAAGGAAACCATTCTAGTACAACCTATTGCATCTTTGCATTGCTTGGTAAAAGTAGTTATTTCCTGGACCTGTTTTAGAGTAGAATTATGTTCATTATGATTCTCAAAATAACACTATGAATTTGCAACACATTTAACAGATTTCAGGGGTTTAACCAGTGGGTAGAATCAAGGGAGAACCAAGTGACATTTCAAGCATTTTTTTTTATCATATGTTATGTTTAACGGAGATTCCAACCAGGCCAATATTCGAGAATATGTTGAAAATAAAGGTAATGCACAACACCTTGACTCTAAATGATTTATGAAAATGCTCTTCATTAAGATTTAGGTACTGCACCCCATTCCAAATTTTGATTTTGTGATCAAGAGTTTAGAATTTTTAAAGTGGTGTTCTATGTGAACTAAAATACATGTGAGGTCCAACACTATGTATGAGGTTTTTTTTTCAAGATTTGTTTGTCCAGAGTAAAGAATATTTCAAATGTTTTCTGAAGTATGCAAAAGACTAGGTTATTGCACTTTCCATTAGTCTTACCTCTCTTGAACTAAATATAGAAAACAAGAAGTAAGGCATGTGGATTTCTTTGAGTAAGCCAATAGTAGCTAGAATGCAAGCCTATGATTTAGAATATGGAGATCAAAGATCATGAGAATAAACGTTTTTAAGTTTTAATAGTAGAAATCAAGAATTAGATAATTCTAGTTACATCAGGAATCGACAATGAGGAAATTAAATTTATGTTGCACAAGGAACGAAAATGGGGATATACTATTTGAAAGAAAACATATACAAATAATGGTTCTCCTATCATAAGGAAATTAATATTTATTTTTATTTTAAAAAATGGAAATAATCAATCCTTTCAAGGTAGTTCGAAAAGGTACGTGATCTTATGCAACAAATGGTCAATGTAGCAGTGATATCTGTATATGACCTAATGGAAAACCTGAGTGGGTAAGAGGCCAGTGAGTGACAAACATATGGAATATATGCCTGTAAAATGGGACATAGAATCTACCCGTTGATTTGAAATTAAGACTTCAATTTTCCTAGGAAAAAATTTAATACAAGAAAACAAGAAACATCAAAGGCCTAATGCTTTTCCTTTATTTTCTTTTCTACTGTGGTTGTTTTCAAAGACCAATATGATTTTATTTTGTGTTGGCCTAGTTAAGAATGGATCTTGAGAACTGTGATTGTTATATTCCAGATCCTAATAATGTATTTAAATACACTATGTGTAGACATATACTTTCTACAACTTGTGGTTCCACAAATTATATCGCACCAAAGTTATACAAATCAAATTATTCCTCTGAGTTTGTCAAAAACTATATGAGAATTACATTATAAGCCTTTCATTATATATGAGAATTACATCATATTGCTATGTCTTGTAGGTAATTCTTAACCAGAATTATTATGGAGCAGTTGCATACATTTGGTCTTGTGGGGCCATTCTCTTTAAATTACTAGCAAGTTTCTCTCCCTTTGAAGATTCTAATCTTATCGACCAATATGATAAGGTATATTACAGGCTTTAAAAATTCATGGCTAGTCTAACAGATAATTATATCTGGAATGATCTTTGACTTATCTGGGTTCTTTGAGAAGGAGGTATGTTTTCACATGTACACTATTTTTATTTATTCCTTCATTGAATGTCTCCAATTAATGAAAATATGAAGAGATGACATATTTTAGATAATATACAATTTCTTTAAAAACTTAAATAACACTTTGTTTACTCAACAAATTCTTGAGAAAATTTAGGAGGATTTTCCATTATTTATGAGATTTATTCATTGCAAAATTTTAATCTTGAACAAGTGGCTCAACCTAATTTATTTAATGTCAAAATAATGCAATATGTATCTCACCATGTCATCCTAGTCTATAAATGTTCTTATTTCTTAATGTATTCAAACCATTAACCCCAACTTTGGATTGCAGAATGATGGTAAAAATAAGAAGAGGTTTTATTGCAGACTTTCAGCTTGGGAGACAATAGGAAAAATAAATGATGTTGCTAAGAGTTGGGGATTCTTAGTAGAAAGAGTAAATCCTCGCAAGGTTGGTATATAGTTTATGGATACATTATCCTCCACATTTTTCTACAAAAAGAAGGGCATTGCAATTTTACTCAATTGTTTTGGATGTTTTTCATTACCTATTTGGAAAATATTCAAAAACCAATGTGGTATAGAGAGCATATATTATAAAATGTGTTTACATCTATATGCATGTGTATAAATTAGAAGATCATGCAAATAAATGTTTGGAGTATTAATAGAAGAAATCAAGAATTAGATAGATAACTCTAGTCTGTAATGTCATTAAAGAGACAAGAATTGGAAACACACTATAAATAGGAGAGGAGACATATTGTTTGATTGAAATGAGAAATTGAACTCAAAGTGTGTTGGGAATATAATGAAGTCATGTAAGAATCGCCAGAGTAAGCATCAACCTTGAACAGGTATGTATGTTCTCACATCAATGCCATATTTAGAAAACTGTGAAGGATTTTTACTTGAATTCATGTTACCTTGGCAAGGAGCACGATAATCCACCTCACAAGTGTAAAAATATATTTCTAGAAAAATCACACAACATCATTCAAGTTAGAACTTGGAAAAATGTAGCATGGGCCTTGTAGAGCCTCTATTCTACACCTACTTGTCTACCATTTTCCTCAGTTTTTCCTTATCTTTCCTTCACTTTTGCCTCATTTTCACCATAAAACCACCCAGATCATTACATTAGGTGTCATTAAGCATGATCAAGCAAGTTTTGCTAATGAATGACTATTTGTTTAGATTTTGACTTACTTGCAGGAATCCCGCAGCTATCTGACGATCCTGCAGCTATCTGAAGATCCTGCAGCCTTTTTTGTTAAACGCAATGTTCCACGTGTCGGTTTGCTAGATGAGCCACATGGGCACTTAGGTATCAACGTGCTCGAGGTTCCTGTTCCATTTTTCCAGCCATCCACGTCATCTTTACCCATGGTCAAAGCTGGTCAAGTTACGGTCAACTCAAGGCTGTTTAACGGTGATTGTGAGCTGCTTGGTCACGTCATCTTAAACGGTGACTTGTCCACATTCTACAGGTGGCAGGGGACATGATCCAACATGGGATTCATTACCCATGACGACAGAAGCATTAAACTCATCCACGCAGCCGTATGATGTGTCCAGGGACCATAAATACGCATGACTGTTTGTTGTTTTTCAGTTAATTAGCTGTATGAGTAGGCTATCTTAGAAACCTCTATAAATAGCTGCGTCTGCGTACGCTCATCAGACTTTTATCAGTTGTAATTTCTGAACTTGTGTTAAATTTAAGAGCGTTGTGAACTCTGTTTTTTTAGTGCTATCCTAGCACTCTGTTTTGTACACTTTTTGCAAATGGAGGAATAAACATAGCACTGTTTTGAAGTTTCCAGATCTTTGAGTTTTCTTATGGCTGAATGAATAGAGGGCCCCTGCTCATCTCAACCTCTGTAAAGTATTTTATGTGCAGTATTTCTTTATTTTCTTATTTATTTCCTTAAGCATGTATAGTTTCATTTACTTGTTTTCCTTTCTTTCAAGCTGATCAGTGTTATTTCTTTGCAGGTTTCTTTTAGCCCGGGATTTATTTTTATGTGTGTGTGTTTGCTTTACAAACTAATGGTATTTGAAGTTGACAAATTCAAGTGCTGCTTTTGTTTTTATAGCTGATTTTTAATCTTATTTCTCAAAGAGCTGCTAACACATGAATGATCTTCATCATAAACTGTTATCTTTTAAGATCAGAATATCACTAACCTGCAGTCAGTTTTGAGTGCTTTTTGGACTATTCTTTCACTACTTTCTAACCATACTTTGCATAGTACATATGGCTGAAGTAGAGAGTTAGAAAGAGCAAAATATTACTACTAGTCTTTAAAGTAGAGTTTTGATTTTAAAAGTGCTTCTTAGACTATTCTTTCACTACTTTCTAATCATACTTTGCATAGTACATATGGCTGAAGTAGAGAATTAGAAAGAGCAAACCATTATCATTAGTCTTTCAAGCAGATTTTTCTCACTTTTCTAATTCAACTTAAGCTACTTTCTATCCGTGCTTTACACAGTACATGTGCTTTGAAGCATCGAGTTAGAGAGAGATAATCTTTATTTTTGGGTTTTAAAAGTGACTTTCTTTTCTTTTATTAGCAGCAGCTTGAACGGTGTCTAGTGCCATTGGAAGTGGTCATTTGCTTTCAATTTTATTTCAAGTCATTTCAGTTTACTTATTCCTTTCAAGCATTTCCTTTCAAGCAAGTAGTTAGAAATCACTAATCACACACTTTCACTCATTTAGGATTCACTCTACACACACACCATCACTCACTTGTTTATAAATTATCACTCCATCTTAGGAACATAATTAACCACAACAACACCCCCAACGATAAGAAAAACTCTAAGAGGTTACTTAAGTACATATAGTACACCTTCGCTTCATCAGCTTACGAGCCCGGGTTGACAATAAATACTAGCAATTTAGATAACACTAAATTGACTAAACATTTTGGCGCCGTTGCCGGGGAAGTGAAATTAAGTAGCCATATTCTTAGAAGAAAAAAAAATATAAAGTTTCAAGGAAAGAAGTTAATAGCCTATCTAAGTATGCTCTCCTCTTGCACTTTGAAGTGATCTGGAGGATCAGAAAGGAGAAAGTTATTGATTTAATAGTTTCTTGAGTATGCTCTCTTCTTGCACCTAGAGTGAACTGGAAGATCAGAAAAAGAACTATTTAACTTGACTTGAAGATAAAATAAAAAATGACATGCATAGAGCTAGAGATTCTAGGGGAAGGTTTTTAGCTAGAGCTCGAAGTTCAATTTTTACAAGTCCATCTGCTTCAAGAGATAGACAAGAGACACCTCCCTTATCTCCAACCGAAACTCCTAGACCTGAAATTCAAGAGCCAAGAGTTGACTCTCCTACACCTTCTATTGAGTTTGAACTAGGAAGAGACTCTTCTCTTTCTCCTACAAGAAAACCAATTGTAATTGAGGAAATAGACTCACCTGAAGAGGAAGGAGAAATCTCTTCTCATTCACCCTTTGTAGAAGAACCAGAAGATTTTGAAATCCCTAGGAGAATCATCATGGCAGAAGAAGAAGGAGGTGGTAGAGGTAGAGGTAGAGGTAGAGGAGGAGGAGGAAATAATAATAACAATGGAGGAGGTAGAGGTCCCATTGGAGGAAATAGAGATGGGGATAATTCATTTGGGTTTCCCATTGTTGATGAGGACTCCCGAGCCACCATGAAAAATATATCACCATCCGTCCTCCCAAATTTTCATGGATTAAGAACTGAGGACCCTGAAACATTCTTGTTTGAATTTGAAGTTGTGTGTCGAACCTATGACTATCTGGATGATACTCAGAAACTCAAACTGTTCCCATCAACATTAAAAGATCAAGCTTTGAAATGGTTCATGGGGTTAGTTACTCAATCCATTAGGACCTGGGATGAAATGAAACAAACCTTTTTGGATAGGTATTTGGACTATTGTATGCCTACTAATCATAAGGATGAGGTTTTTAAAATGGTGCAAAAAGAAGATGAGAGCTTAGAAGATTTACTTGAGAGATTTCAATATAATTTAAAAAGAGCAAAAATGAGTACCTTGGATGAAGAGACCTTAAAAGCCCTCTTATTAAAAGCCATTAGGGATGAATGGATAGATATCTTAAACATGATGGGAAAGGGGGATATTTCTCAACTTTCTCTCAATGATATAGCAGAACTTTGTATCCATCTCTCAAGGGGCAAATCAAAAACTCAAAAAGGGCCTGGAGATCCTTCTCTCCTTAGGGCAAATAAGTCTGCAACAGGATCAGTGAGTAGGGCTGAAATCGGTAATATGCTAGATGAATTTAAAACTGACATCTTAGGGAGTCTTAGTGAACAAATTGATACCCTTAAGATTCAAAATAAACAAAAAGCAGAAGCCGAGGCTATGACTATCTTTTGCCCGAAGTGTAGAAAGAAGCATGCTTTAAGGGAATGTCCCTTGGAAGCACAAGTTGTGGAAACCTGTGTAATTTGCTCAGAAACCCATGAGACCAAGGAATGTCCTTCAATCCCTGGCCTCAAAGCAGTCTTTCAAGAAGATCCAAGTACGCTTGAATCTCTTTGTTTTGTTGCAAGAAAACCTTGGCAGGGGCAGCAAAATCAAGGGTTTAATAACTCTATGAATTTCCAACCCCCACCAAATTGGAATCCTTGGCAACAACCTTGGTCACAACCACAAAATCCTTTCCAAGCATGGTTGCAAAGCATGCAAATGCAAAATCCTTATGGGAGATTTGCCCAATTCTATCAATATCCTCAATCCTTTCAAAATCAGCAAGCTCCCCAACTTCCAAATCAAGGTCAACAATTGTCATTACCATTCCCTCAACAACAACAACCTCCTCCACAAAATCAAAATTCTCAACTCTTGTTACAATCTCAACAGAGGCCAAATCAACTTCCCTCTCAACCTCAACCAAACCCCAATAATAGGAATCCTCAAAGTGCTTATGTGATGGAAGGTCAACCACTCATGGAAGGTCAACCATTCCCTACCTATATGGTTGTTCCTCTCAATGAGGTACAACTCAGATCAGGTAGAATCCTAGACCAACCTTCTACAAGTGCTCAACAACCAAGCATTTCTGAGGAAGAATCTCTCAAAGCCAATAAGGGTTCTGAAGTATCCCTTCAAAACACAAGCATTAAAGAAAAAGAAAAAGCATCAACTCCCTTAGTAGAGCAACCCACATCTTCAGCTATTCCTCCTTTTCCTGAAAGATTGCAAATTGATAAAGGAGTGGAGAAGCAGATTTGGTTGCCTGACTATAGCTTTCTAGATGAATTGAAAAATGTCTGTATCAAGATTCCCTTGTTAACAACCATTAAGGAGATTCCCATTCTAGCAAAGACAATAAAGGAGATGAGTTTGAAAAAAACAATAAAAAGAACCAGAGATACCAAAAGGATACATCTAGTTGGAAAAATTGCAGACATTATGATGGGTAAAATTACCATGCAAAAATATGTAGATCCCGGTAGCCCTATTGTTAAAACTCATATTAATGGGGTTGAAATCCCAAACACCTTGATTGACTTAGGAGCCGCTATCAACATTATGAGTAGACAGACCATGGATCAGTTAAAACTTCCTAACCTTCTCTTTACACCTACTTTGTTGCAACTTGCAGATAGATCAATCATTAAACTGATGGTGTATTGGAAGACATTCCAGTCTCACTAGACTCTTGGGAATATCCAGTTGATTTTATGATTTTAACTCCCAAGAACAATCTAGGAGGACATCCTCTTATTCTAGGAAGACCTTGGCTGGCCACAGCTGATGCTTTCATAAGTTGTAGGTCGGGAGACATGTATATATCAGATGGTAGTTCTACCAAGAAATTCAACTTGTATCCTCCCGCAAAGGCAATAACAGAAATAGGAGAAGATGAGTGGATTGATGATGAGGATACTCTTCAACCTGTTCTAACCATCTCTGAGATCAGTGAGGACAGTCAAATTCTAAATACATTAGAAAATTTTGAGGTACCTTTAGAATATGACTCTTCACAGTTTCAGTTAGATGCAGATATTGAATATCTCTCCTCTAGACAGATGTCTCTCTTCTCAATGGAAGAGTTTGGTAGTTCTACAGTTGAAATCTTTCCAGGAAAAACATTAAACATTAACAAGAACTTGGAAAGACTACAACAAGAAGAATTAACTAAACTGTTGCAAAAACATTCCACTGCCTTTGAATGGGAATATACTGACATGAAAGGAATCGACCCTAAGACTTGTATTCATCACATTTATATTGAAGAAAACAACAGACCCATTAGGCAGCCACAAAGACGGATGAATCCAAATCTTAGGGAAATTGTGAAAGAAGAACTTCAGAAATTGCTCAAGGTAAACTTCATTTACCCCATTTCAGATAGCCAATGGGTTTCTCCCTTGGTTATAGTGCCCAAAAAGAATGGTAAATGGAGAGTTTGCATTGACTATCGAGAATTGAACAAGGCAACCTTAAAGGATCATTTTCCTCTACCTTTTATTGATCAGGTATTAGACACTTTAGCAGGTAAAAAGTATTTCTCATTCTTGGATGGTTTTAGTGGTTACAATCAGATTCAGGTAGCACCTGAAGATCAAGACAAAACCACCTTTACTTGTCCTTGGGGAACTTTTGCCTATCGAGTACTCCCTTTTGGATTGTGCAATGCACCCGCTACATTTCAAAGGGCTGTACTAGGAATCTTCTCAGATCTGATTCATGATTGTGTAGAGGTATACATGGACGATTTCACAGTCTATGGTAATACATTTGAAGAAGCTTTGAAAAAATTGGAAAAAGTACTGGTAAGATGTAAGGAAACAAATCTTTCTTTAAGTCATGAAAAGTGTTTTATGATGTTTACTGAAGGGATTGTTTTAGGACATCATATCTCAGGAGATGGAATCAAAGTTGATAGATCTAAAGTAGAAGTCATCTCTAAGTTACCTGTTCCAAATTGCCAAAGAGATGTTAGAAGTTTTCTTGGGTTTACTGGTTATTACAGAAGATTTATTGAAAACTTCACTAAGATAGCATCCCCTCTTTTCAAACTACTTACTAAAGATTGTGAATTTAAGTGGGATCCTGAGTGTCAATCTGCCTTTGAAGCTTTAAAGACTAGAATATCTGAAGCACCCATTTTAAGGGGTCCAAATTGGAAACTCCCTTTCCACATTTCTACTGATGCTTCAGATACAGCTTTAGGAGCTGTTTTGGGACAAAAGGATTTGATCCCTTATGCCATTTATTACACAAGCAAGAATTTGACTCCTACTGAGTTAAATTATACTGTTACTGAAAAGGAATTTCTAGCCGTTGTTCATGCTATAAACAAGTTTAGACACTATATAACCGGCTATGAAACCTTTGTCCACACTGATCACTCTACCATTAGATACCTCATGAACAAACCAGTCACTAATGGTAGAGTTACAAGATGGCTTTTGCTTTTACAAGAATTCAACATAACTGTGTTAGATCGACCAGGTAAACAGAACACAGTAGCTGACTTCTTGTCTAGAATCCAAAACACTAATGAGGACTCTCCTGTAGAGGATAAATTTCCAGATGAGTATTTGTTTGCAGTAACTACCAAAACCCCTTGGTATGTTGATATTGCTAATTATTTAGTTACTGGAAAGTTACCTTTACATTTATTTCCTAATGAGAAAAGGAAAATCATTCAGGATAGTTCACATTATTCTTGGATTTCTAATGAATTGTTCAGAACAGGGCCAGTTTTGATGATCAGAAGATGTGTACGGGAGGATGAGATGCCTGACATCCTTAAGGCATGTCATGATGAACCTTGTGGCGGACATTTTTCTGATAAGAGGACTGCCTATAAAATCCTTTCATCAGGATATTATTGGCCTTCTCTCTTTAAGGATGCAAAGCAATATGTTAAAAGGTGTGACAGTTGTCAAAGAATTGGGAGACCAACTCTTTCAAATGAAATGCCACTACAGCCACAGGTATGCATCGAACCTTTCGAGAAATGGGCTCTAGATTTTGTTGGACCAATTAATCCGCCATCCAAGCAAAATAGATATATACTGGTTTGTACTGATTATGTTACCAAGTGGGTAGAAGCTATAGCATTAACCTCTGCTACTGAAAATTCAGTTGTTCAATTTCTTTTCAAGGATATTTTCACTCGTTTTGGTGTCCCAAGAGAAATTGTAACAGATCAGGGAAGCCAATTTACATCAAGGATGATAGAGAAGCTGATGGAGGAATATAAGATCAAGCATAGAACATCTACTCCATACCATCCGCAAGCGAATGGTCAAGTAGAATCTACAAATAAAGTTCTTGAAAGCATCATCACAAAGACTGTTCATCTTCATAGAAGAGATTGGGCAGAAAGGCTTCCTGAAGCCTTATGGGCCTATAGAACTACATGGAGGAACACCACAGGACATTCTCCCTATGAACTTGTTTATGGGAAGGAAGTCCTGTTCCCCATTGAGTTCCAAATCAAGACCTTCAAGACAACAGTTCAATTGGGGATGAGCTTATCAGAAGCCCAGAAGCACAGAATGGACCAGTTAAACGAACTAGATGAAATGAGACAAGATGCAATTCTAAGAACCGATCTAGTTCAGCACCAAAGAAGCAAATGGCATGATTGACATATCAAAGAAAAGAAGTTTCAAAAGGGTGATTGGGCACTCTTGTTTGATTCAAAATTTAAGGACTTCAAAGGAAAATTTCAAACTCATTGGCTTGGGCCATATGAGATTGATGAAGTCTTTAATAATGGAGCAGTTAGAGTGAAGACTATTGATGAACTTCAAACTCCCTTTATTGTGAATGGCCACCGGTTGAAAGTCTACCACAAGCCACTCTCAAAAGAGGAGTTTGTTAAGTTATTCCAAGGCGATTCTGAAATGAGGCTGGTTGAGAAGAATTCTTCTCCTCCATCAGCCTAATCTCTGTTTCTTTCAATTTCAATATAAAAAAATAAAAAATAAAAAAAAAAATAAAAAAAGAGGAAAAATAAATAAATGTATGAGGCTGAAAACCAATCTTTGATTGGCAGTCTCATGCAGAAAACATGAGGTGAAAATCAGGGTCACCTGACACCTCATGTTTTCCAAAAAAAATCTCTCTCTCTCTTTCATCTCATTTCATTTATTCCATCTCACCATTTCCTTCCATCTTGCCATCCTCACTTCACCTCACTGCTTTCCACTCATTCATTCATTCATTCATTCCGTTTCATTTCATTAATAAAGTTTTTTTAGGCAACTAAAGTATTTTATGCAGCTGGAAGACTTCATTACAGTTCCTGCAGCTATTTGGCAATTCTGCAGCCGTTTAGCCTTTCTGCAGCCTTCTGCACCTGCACAAGAAACACAGTCTGTCTGAAGAAAATATGTACATTTCAAAATCATCAAAGACAAGGAGGAAAGAATCATGTGCTAGCAATAAAGTTAACAAAAGGTTAGTAGCAAATTATCAGAAGCCAAATCAAATGCGGATCTGAGGTATGTTTAAAATTTTAAACCTATAGTTATTTCATTACGCGGAATTTTCTGGGTTATGTCTTGTTGGCCACTAATCGTAATGATTACCCATTTTCTTTTCCCATGCGACCACAAATCCACGAATCCTCCACGTCTACCAGCTCATAAATACCCATGATTTTTGAAATCACATATGGTTGTTTCTGTCATTAAGGTCTCATACCCTAATGACGTAACCTACCGTATTACGTCTCTCAGTTCTCATCCCGCAGCCATGTGTCAATCCACAGCCGAAATCGGAGAATATAGCCGTTCCATTCATCATTTCGAAACCCTCTGCGCTCATAACACTCCATTCCTCGCTATCATCTCCCTTATTCCGTTTCACTCACTACGATTACCTCCATAAACCATACTCTGTTTTTCCCTCTGCTGTATAGCCAGTAAACGTGTGATACAGTTGTATTATGACTGCTAGTCACCATTTCACTGTGTTCACGCTGTTATCCACCACTTAACTCTGATTCAAGCCGTGAATTCTCGGTGTCTGAGGCTGTTGATGCACCCATATATCCTCTGTTCCACAAAGTCTGAGCAGGAACCGAGGAATTTCTGTGTAAAGTCACGGAATTACTGTGTAAAGTCACCATCAAAGTCGTGTTTTAAACAAAGCTGAGGAATCGATGGGAAAACTTTTAAGGGCTGAACCAGAAGGTTGGAAATTCTTGGAGGCATATCCTCAGGTTGAGGAGGCATTGCAAAAAGCCAATTGGCTACAGTGCATCAAGAAGTTTAAGGGCTACCACAAAGAAGTAACAAAAGCCTTTGCAAGGTCATTCAAGGATAAAGACAGTCAAGTAGAGGTGGGTGATTTAACATTTGCAGTCAGTGAAGGAAGCATAGCAAGGGCTACATCTCTTCCACAAACCGGTGAACGCTGGTTCAAAAACCGGGCAGTCCAGGATCAACAATGGAAGCAGATTTTTAAAAACCCAGGTATGGATACAAGTGTTTTCACCAAAGGAATTCCTATCTCTCATGTTAAAGAAGAATGGAAAATTCTACTGTTGTTAGTGCAAAAATTTTTCACGTGTGAAGGGAGATTTGGAGTATTGTACGTTTATCATGGTAAAATTATGCTGCAATTTCAAGGAGAACATGATATAAATCTTCCCTACTTTCTATTCCAAAGCCTTAGGAAAATGTGTTCCATGGCTCAACGGAATCCACGAAACATAGAAGCTTACCTCTGTCACCATAGTCTTGTTAAGTTATTGATAGAAGAACAATTAAAAGAAAAACAAGACACATGGGAGAAATTCCTTGTAAGGAATCATTTTGAAGAACCTGGAGAATCTTCTATACCTAGGAAAAGCAGAAGGAAGAGAAAAGAAAGTATCTTTGAGACTGTTCAAGGACAAACTGTAGAGGAAATAGAAGTATATCATCTTGAACCTAAGATTGAACCTACTGAAGACAGTGCTCAAGAGATTATCTCAGAAACCCTCGCTGAACTTGCCAAAGAAGCTGCCAAAAAGAGAAGAGAAGATAAAAAGAAACAAAAACAAGACAAGGGAAAATCCGTAATTCAAGAAACTGATCAGACTCCAGAGCATTCTAATGATGAAGAAAGAGATAGCCAGCCCTTAGCACAAAGGTTAGCTAAACTCCATGAGAAAATTGCCCTCTCCAAGAAAGTAAAAGTACAAAAACCAAGGAAAAAGGCACAAAAAGAAACACAGAGTGCTGCCATTGTAAGAAGGAGTAGTAGATTGCAGAATAAAGGGAAAGCCACAAGGACACTCTTCGTTGATCTAAGCACACCTGAGAAGGGTGCTATAAAAACAGACCTTGAGGATAGTCCACAACGTGAGGCAGCTACTCCTCCAAGGGAGGACAGTCCGTTTCAGCCAGAGTTTGAAACTGAAATTGAGCATGCATATAGTCCAAGGAAGTCACCAATTGTTGACCCAATTCAACAAGAGGTGTACAACTATTTTGAAACATTGGAGCAGAACACTGCTGGCCCAAGTAATGTCATACCTCATGAGCAGCAAATAGACTTACTCAAACAAGAGATCTATGAACTTGAGGTGCTAAACCGTCACATTAAACAGAGAAATGAAGAAATGAAGTAGCAAGCTGATATTGCCAAAGCAATCCAAGATAACACCTTTCTTCACATGAGCATGTGGCAGAAGAAACACAGCAGACTCAAGAAGAGATGTAGAAGGCTGAACAGAGCCTTAATCAATTTGAAATTCAGATGCATGTTCAAGAGACCAAAGGTTAATGTTTCCACACAAAGGAAGAGGAGGAGATTGGATGTCTTAGCTGAGGCATCCCAGCAGGTGGATTGAATTGTGTTTTCATTGCATGAGGACATGCAATACCCTCGGAGTGGGGGTATGTAGAGCCTCTATTCTACACCTACTTGTTTACCATTTTCCTCAGTTTTTCCTTATCTTTCCTTCACTTTTGCCTCATTTTCACCATAAAACCACCCAGATCATTACATTAGGTGTCATTAAGCATGATCAAGCAAGTTTTGCTAATGAATGACTATTTGTTTAGATTTTGACTTACTTGCAGGAATCCCGCAGCTATCTGACGATCCTGCAGCTATCTGAAGATCCTGCAGCCTTTTTTGTTAAACGCAATGTTCCACGTGTCGGTTTGCTAGATGAGCCACATGGGCACTTAGGTATCAACGTGCTCGAGGTTCCTGTTCCATTTTTCCAGCCATCCACGTCATCTTTACCCATGGTCAAAGCTGGTCAAGTTACGGTCAACTCAAGGCTGTTTAACGGTGATTGTGAGCTGCTTGGTCACGTCATCTTAAACGGTGACTTGTCCATGTTCTACAGGTGGCAGGGGACATGATCCAACATGGGATTCATTACCCATGACGACAGAAGCATTAAACTCATCCACGCAGTCGTATGATGTGTCCAGGGACCATAAATACGCATGACTGTTTGTTGTTTTTCAGTTAATTAGCTGTATGAGTAGGCTATCTTAGAAACCTCTATAAATAGCTGCGTCTGCGTACGCTCATCAGACTTTTATCAGTTGTAATTTCTGAACTTGTGTGAAATTTAAGAGCGTTGTGAACTCTGTTTTTTTAGTGCTATCCTAGCACTCTGTTTTGTACACTTTTTGCAAATGGAGGAATAAACATAGCACTGTTTTGAAGTTTCCAGATCTTTGAGTTTTCTTATGGCTGAATGAATAGAGGGCCCCTGCTCATCTCAGCCTCTGTAAAGTATTTTATGTGCAGTATTTCTTTATTTTCTTATTTATTTCCTTAAGCATGTATAGTTTCATTTACTTGTTTTCCTTTCTTTCAAGCTGATCAGTGTTATTTCTTTGCAGGTTTCTTTTAGCCCGGGATTTATTTTTATGTGTGTGTGTTTGCTTTACAAACTAATGGTATTTGAAGTTGACAAATTCAAGTGCTGCTTTTGTTTTTATAGCTGATTTTTAATCTTATTTCTCAAAGAGCTGCTAACACATGAATGATCTTCATCATAAACTGTTATCTTTTAAGATCAGAATATCACTAACCTGCAGTCAGTTTTGAGTGCTTTTTGGACTATTCTTTCAGTACTTTCTAACCATACTTTGCATAGTACATATGGCTGAAGTAGAGAGTTAGAAAGAGCAAAATATTACTACTAGTCTTTAAAGTAGAGTTTTGATTTTAAAAGTGCTTCTTAGACTATTCTTTCACTACTTTCTAATCATACTTTGCATAGTACATATGGCTGAAGTAGAGAATTAGAAAGAGCAAACCATTATCATTAGTCTTTCAAGCAGATTTTTCTCACTTTTCTAATTCAACTTAAGCTACTTTCTATCCGTGCTTTACACAGTACATGTGCTTTGAAGCATCGAGTTAGAGAGAGATAATCTTTATTTTTGGGTTTTAAAAGTGACTTTCTTTTCTTTTATTAGCAGCAGCTTGAACGGTGTCTAGTGCCATTGGAAGTGGTCATTTGCTTTCAATTTTATTTCAAGTCATTTCAGTTTACTTATTCCTTTCAAACATTTCCTTTCAAGCAAGTAGTTAGAAATCACTAATCACACACTTTCACTCATTTAGGATTCACTCTACACACACACCATCACTCACTTGTTTATAAATTATCACTCCATCTTAGGAACATAATTAACCACAACAACACCCCCAACGATAAGAAAAACTCTAAGAGGTTACTTAAGTACATATAGTACACCTTCGCTTCATCAGCTTACGAGCCCCGGGTTGACAATAAATACTAGCAATTTAGATAACACTAAATTGACTAAACAGGCCTTTCACACTTAAACTTTAAATAATTGTTCCAATAGAAAGGACTGATAGGTACCTACAAATTCTGGCACTAGGGCACAAAGGGAAAGTTACAACCAAGAGAAAACAATATAAAAGAACACATAGGGGAAAAATTGTTTTATTCACAAGTAATTCACATTTTGAAATGGACGTGATTTTCGTTCCTATGCAATTGCACCAAATGTTGCAAAGGAATCATTGTAAGTGAGATAACATAATATGGAACTTGCATTTATAATGAAATTGTGTTTTACATTTCATATAGGGTTCCACACATCATTAATAAAATATGTATTGAAAACAATAACACCTCAACAATTAATCCCCTCTGGACTCTCTTAAATTGTTAGGATAAATATTATTAATGTCCACAACGTATGCCATGTTAATTATGGTGTTTCCATACTTTTCCATGCACTATTAGAATAATTTTGTCTTTTAACTTTTATAGTCACACTAAGATTATCTGAAGCAAACAAATGAGACCAAACAATCACAAGGAGCTCCCTCTTTAGTGGTACACTTCAAATTATGTCCAAATGCTCTAACAACTAAACTTTTAAAGTTCTTCATAACAATATATTAAGACATATTAATGAACTATTCTACCAATTTTTCTATTTCTTTTATTTGAGCTTTAATTAAAAAAATTATTAAAAACCAATAATAAATATGACGTTAATTCCAAAAACAAATTATCTACTCACCAATAAATTTCTTTAAAAGTTGGCTTTATTATTTTTAATAATTTGTTTTTTAGCATATAATAAAATGTTCACCAAATTTATAAAAATTAACTTATCATATTTTTTATAATCATATTTTTTATATTAGATGATGATTGAAAATTTCTTAGTGCAAAAATAATAAAAATAAAAATATTTTAATTAAACAATAACATTAATATAGTCACACACTGAACATAATAGGGAAAAGTTTGAAGTCTTATTAAAATAAGTTTTCAAAAATTTGTGCGATAAAAAATTAAAAGTTTATTTTGCTCTTATGACCATACTATTATTCTTAATTAAATTAATTCAAATTTAGATTGCACTTGGATGAAGGGAAGTAACAATCTAAGGTGCTCTTGGGTCAGCGCTCAGCGTCTATTCTATCTTTTTTAACAATATTATATTAACCAAACTTATTCAATTTGATAATTATACCAATTAAAATAATGATATGAACAACACTTATTCAATTATCACCCTTTTAACAATATTATATTAACAATACTTATTCAATTTGATAAGTATACCAATTAAAATAATTATATGAACCACACTTATTCAATTATCACCCTTTTTCGCATTAGTTTATGAATTCTGCAATCATCACATCTAAAAAAGAATACCATAATTATAATTGTGGAAAAAAATGGTTGATCCAAGTTGATGAAAAGAAAAAGGAAAGTTGATGGGAAAAAGGGGAAAAAGCCTACAATGATGAAAATAAAAAATAAACCAGTCATCAATGGTTTCTCAAGCTCTGACCATTCACTCTTCCTCCTAAATTATGACAGTCACTTCAAGGCACCTCACTTTCCAAATGAGACTGGTTTGGAACTATTCTCATGTGTAGCAGTTTCATTCATCGATTAACATCAATAACGACATTGTTATATTTTCGTCTGTGATCTGTTTTATTGTACGGCGTTACCAAACAACGCTGTGCCCCCATGCATGAACTGGTAGCAAAAGTAGACGAGTATTTAGGAGGTATGATCAGTGGTTCCCATTCCACGTTGTTTGAGGAGCTGGTACTCTATTATATTGGTCCAGCTGATGACCACACTATTGATTATCTACTCACCATTCTCAGGGACATCAAAGCTACACACACAACTGGGCCAGTGTTGATCCATGAGGATATGGAGAAAGGGCGGGTTACCCATATGTAGAGAGAGAAGCTGACAATCACCATGGTAAAGCATGCAAATATAATACAACTAATAAGTAAAAGCTTCTAGGGAAATGACTTATGTGAAACTCCATTGTCTCGTGAGGCAAGAAATTACTGAATCTGTCTTTTTCTATTGAGAATACCATGGTCGTTCTGGGCCTAAGTCCTGGAAAAGAGTTCGGGGTTTTCCATCTGAAAGGTGAACTCCAAGCTGAAACTCTGTGTAAGAATGGTCGGTCATGTTAAGAAAACAATGTCAAGAATAAACTTTCACATTATAACCTTAAGAAGTCTGGATATAAGCCAGGTAAGGCAAAAAGGACTATGTACAAGAATAAACTTTCACATTATAACCTTAACGAGTCTGGATATAAGCCAGGTAAGGCAAAAAGGACTATGTACAGGATGTGAAAGAGGATAAATTACTTGAAGCCGAATGTAAATGAGAAATCTCGGTAGCCGTAAGATGAATTACCAATTGTTAAAAAAATACTCGATTAAAGTGAACAAGATGAAATGATAATGCTGAACAATGTGTTGAATGCATCATCTCCAACGCCAACGGTCTTGTCGCTAGGCATTTGTCCATCAGGCTGCAAAACGATGCATGACTGCTCAAACCTTAAGAAGCCCCCTGAAAACCCTAAGAAAACCTGCAACCAAACTTAGACAAAACCGTCCAAGAAAATAAAGATCATCTAAATCCCCTCCCAAATAAACCAGAAAACCCTAAAGAAATCAGCCAAAGTCTCCAACAAACGAGCAAAGAGATAACCAACAAAGTTTACACAATGAAAACGATCTACCAAAAGCCGAACACATTGGAAGAACACAAGTTTAGCACAGGGAAAAACCAACGGCTGAACATAATTCGCATCGGAGTCGGTGAACAGTTGAGTAGGAGTCGGTAGAGGGATCAAAAGCACCAGACGAATTCAGTTGACAGTTGAGTAGCATGGGTGGAGAAATCTTATGGCCAAAAATCTTTCAATTGTTTAACATTCAATTTGAAATCTTTTTATTATATAGATATAGTTTTACAAATACAAATACTACTTACTCAAGTAGTATTTGGCTATAAATACATTCACTATAGGGTTTTATTAAATGAATTTCTGAAATATCACTTGAATTCATAATATATTAAGCAATATTCTTAATTTAATTACATATTAGAAAATATCTCTAAAAATTACATTATTTAACCTTTTATCAATAGAAACCCAATACACTTTTCCAATTTAAAAAATCATATATTTTTACAAATACAAATACTACTTACTCAAGTAGTATTTGGTTATAAATACATTCACTATAGGGTTTTATTAAATGAATTTCTGAAATATCACTTGAATTCATAATATATTAAGCAATACTTCTAATTTAATTACATATTAGAAAATATCTCTAAAAATTACATTATTTAACCCTTTATCAATAGAAACCCAATATACTTTTTCAATTTAAAAAATCTCTACTTTTATTAGATATTATACAATCCATTTTTCATTAACATTTTTTTTTTTTTAATTTTAAACTCTATTTTTTATACTTATTAATATAAAAACCCTTTGCTTATATACCTTCATGTGATCTCTATCTCTATCTCTATCTCTATCTCTATCTCTATCTCTATCTCTATCTCTATCTCTATCTCGATCTCGATCTCGATCTCGATCTCGATCTCGCAATATAAATAGAATCCCCATAACATCCACACACATTAAAATTATATTTTTACTCGAACTAGAATTTGCGAAAGTATAGCAGTGATTAAATGATATCCACTTGCATGCTACAAAGTATTGCTGCAAACGGAGTGAGGAATCCTAAGAGTACCGAAATTACGAGGGTAAAGAAGCGGTACCGTTTATGGAAAGTACAACCAAATCAATCACATTTTGCCATTGAAAATGTCACAGAGAACTCAAACCGTTACTCGGACAGAAAGCTCTCCCGCGTTGAGGTTCACGTTGGTTGTCTCGCATATCAAACCCGGGTCGGTAACAGCCTTGGGGTCTGAATCATGAAATTGAGACCGATCCGATGAATTAGAAGGTAATTCGCGTTGGAAAGGAAGCAGTCGCGGCATCTTGGGCGGAAGATTGGGCAGTGGAGCTTCAAATTTGAGCGTTTGAAGTACCTGTCTTATTTTGGGTCTTTGCCTACAGTCTGGATGACAGCACCGTAACCCAACCACCATCAGCTGATTCATTTCTTTTGCAACGAACTCACAGTTCAATTTGTTGTCCGCAGCCTCCAGCAGGCGGTTTTTGCCATATAAATCCCATACCCATTTTGCCAACGGCCAGTAACAACCGCTGGACAACTGGCCCAACCCATATAACGCGGGCTTTCCACAAGCAATTTCTAGGGCAACGACTCCAAAGCTGAACACGTCCGTCTCTGCATTAGCTATACCCGACATAGCACACTCGACTGCAATGTACCCTCGAGTACCGCTCGGCGCAGTGAAAAGCGAAGTATGGCCGTCCTCTAATATGCGAGCCAACCCAAAGTCACCCAGCTTCGCTTGGAACTCTGAGTCCAACATTATGTTGCTGGATTTTATATCTCGATGCACAACTCGCTGTTCAAATTCGTCGTGGAGATACGTGAGTGCCAAAGCCAAATCACAGGCTATTCTATATCTAACCTTCCATTCCTGCGCAGGCGTATGCGGTCCTGTTGAGGATCTGAAGAGGTATTTGTCGAGACTTCCGTTGGACATGAACTTGTAAACCAGCAGCAATTCGTTGGGTTTCTCGTGACACCAGCCCAACAGTGGAACCAAGTTGCGGTGCCTGAGCTGACCAATAATGGTGACTTCTGACAAATACTCTTTACTTCCTTGCCTCGATCCAGCGGAAATTCGTTTCACAGCCACGGTTTCCCCACAATCCTTCAAGACACCCTTGTAAACACTTCCAAACCCTCCCTCGCCCAGCTTTTGGTCTTCGTTAAAGTTATTAGTGGCAGCCCTCAGCTCCTTGTATTTATACTCACGGGGGCGCCAACCCTGTACGCTTAATTTTATTTCACGGCACAGCGTTCTGCCATTCTGTAGCCTGGATGATCTGGTTTTCATGTGCCTGATTACATAGCAGAATAACACGAGAAGCATGGCCGAGACTGCAACCAAGCAAAAAATGACGAATATTACATAGAATTTAATGCCATGATCAGTCCAAGGAGTTTGGATTGAAAATCTCCATGAGATGATACGGTGTAGTTGGTGGGAAAGTCCCGTTGAAGCCGAGAACCCAACCAGAACCTTTTCAGGAAGATACTCTGAAAGATCTATTCCGTAGGACAAAATCGGGTCCGAGGGTTTGGAACTATCATTGGCGACCAGAAACACCTGTAACATCTTCTCTGTGCCATTATAGTCAACCCATGCATTCCAAGGTATATTGCCACTAAGACGCCGGTCTGAGGGCAACGAGTAGGTCTTCACGGAAGTAATATTGTTGACATCAATTCCAACATGATTATCATCCGGATCATGGAGAATTGCATTGTTGTATGAATCGAATTCAACGGCGATTGTGTGAGTAGAATTTTTGCCGTTGGTGGTCTTATTGAATAGACCCAGCCACATGCCGGAGCCATTCTCGGGTGGCTCGAACCCGAATGGCGCCATGAAAAAAGCAAGCCCATCTCCGTGGGATGTACGATTGTTGGGATCCTGTATTCTGTTGTTTATAATGAACTGAAAATGAGTTTGAAAGTCGCCAAGTTGTTCGGAACGTTTACACCAAAGTCTGATTGGATCTTTGTACACAACCCAACCAACACTATAATCCAAATTGTCAGTACAAATGCTTTTTGTAAGATATAATTTGTTCTGCCATAGACTTGCATCATCTTTAGTGACAATATCATCCTGATTCATCTGATTAAAATTGGGGAAGTCGAAGTGCATGTGTGCTTGTGCAAGAAGAATTAAAGAACTTGTAACGAATAGAATCGATGATCTTATTTTTGAGATTCTGCCTCTAGCCATGAGCCACCGATTTGCTTCGCTTCCTGGACTGGGTTTCTCTACTGCCTGGAATCGATTTTGCCACCCGAGTATTTTGGGAAATTGCCCCTCTTGCCTAGCAATTTCCTTGAAACCTCCACTGCTGTTCTTGGTCAACGATTTTCGCCGTCTCTTTTATTTTGCTTTTAGAAATAGGTGCGACTCGCTATTCTTAGCCATCTCTTTTTCCAGACAAAATATAACATAAGGTTTTTTTTTATCAATTTTATAAATATTGCAGAATATGATAGTCAATTTGGAAATATTCCAAAATCTAAAATCATCAAAAGTGAAATGATTAATTCATATATTTTATTTAACTTCCGAGTGACATGAATACTTCATATTTTTTTATTAAATTCAGTACATTTTTTTTATTAAATTCAGGACATAACTACATTTTTTTTATTAAATTAAACGAATGTAATGAATCTGCTTTGCGGGTGGTTGGTTTACTTCTTATATCGATTTAAATTTGAAGGGAAGGATTGCTGGTAAGAACCGGCCGTGAGAGTTTTGAAAGTAGATTTTCATTGGTCATAGAGGTTGAAGAGCGTTTTAATATGTTAATAGAAATTAGATTAGATATAACATTTCAATTGTTTTAAAACATGAAAAGATAAGAGAATGATCAAACTTTTAAGAAACAAAACATACATTCTAATTGTTAAGTCACTAGGGTCATTCCCAACTGGAAATTATGTAATTGAAACATAAAAGAACTAAAATGGAAACATAAAATAACTAAATTCAAAGAAATAGAGAAACATTCAAGATGATTTACCTAAATTAGTCGATATTCCTATGGGAGAAGCCAGTATCAAGGGTATGCTTATGTGTTTTTCCAATCTTGCAATTCATTGCTATCATATTTTTCTATCATGTGTTGTTGTTGCAATAAAGTCAACCTAATATTTTCTTTGATTTCATTTTTTGCTAATAATTATTTTTTTAAGGAGGAACTTAAGATGACAGTATATGTTTACTATATATATGTATTGATTATAATGAGCTCTACTATAACTTTCAGGAGGAGTTCAGTTTGCCACTTTTACAAGAACCTCTATGTTTGTGAGGGTGCATCTCTCACTAACTAGTTCCCTTTCCACCTATGTAATTTCCTCCTAAATTGACTAGGGAATTAAATATCTATATCTCCTGGTCGAACTTTCGACTCATATCTAAGCTTTGGAGAGGCCTCATTATTGATAATATGCAACACCCTAGCTTAATACTTGGGCAGGATGAGAAACTAGAAGAAGAAAAGGGTTATGAGGAGAGGAGATGACCCGCACAACAAAAGACAGGTCAGAGTGTTGTTACCAAAAACTAGACTGAAGCAAGAGGAGTTGCAAGCATGGAATGCCATAATAGTGGTGGAGGTTTAACTCTTCCTTAGAAGCCAACTCACTCTGAGAGGAGCAAAAGCATCAAGATTTTCTGAGGTAATGATGATGGCATCATCTAAAGTAAAGAAAATGTTAAAACAAAAAACAAGGAAAATAAAAAATATTGCATACCTAGGCCACCCTAATCAACCAAGTTGTGGAGGTAGCTTACTTAGAAGGCCACGCATGGCTCAAGGTGGCTTTCCTAGAATGCCACAAATGGCTCAAGGTGCTTGCTAATTCAGATGATAAGGAAATTTCCTCCAATACCGGAGACATACAACTATGAGAGCATAAAGGTGATGAGAGATGACACAAACCATGGTGAGGGATAAGGAAAAAAACTAGCTAGGGTATCTTTTCATGCCTACACTATCGTGAGGCTTTCCACTATTTCCAATTAAAACTCCATTAAACCAAGATGAAATGAGAGAGAGAGAGTAGAAGTTGTGGGAGTTGGAAGTCTCTCCTACCTTTAGTGATATAGTCTTTCTTTGCCACCAAGCAGATAAAATGAAGTGGTTCCCACCCCGAAACTCGCATCCATGAAGAAAATCCCATTGAATGCAAATTAATGAATGTCAAATGAGTGAAAATACAATGTTTCCCTCGCTCGCCCATGAGAATAGTATGATCAACCTTGAAATCCCATCGAGAACCTATTTGAGTTTCCCATCCATCAACTGACCTAATATTTATAATGAATTCCAAACAAACACACCCACTGGTAGATTGATGGACTTTCTATGTATACTACATGGCTTAATTATGAACACTATGAAGTGGTGTTGCTATAACTAGCTAACACATGGACTAGAAGCACAACAACAACATGCCCCCTACATGCACACCTCATCGAAGAAATTTATTTATATGAAATTTAATCCTTAATGCATCATTGGTTTAAATTTCAAGAAAAAATAGAGTATAAAAGGAAATTTGAGGATTAGAAACTTCGCAAGTTTTTTAAGATAACTTATTATTTTGGTGTAGAGGTGATTTCTTGGAGAAAATTGTGTGATAAAGAGGTTAAAACTCTTTTCAGGTGAACACTTTCGCATCATCAAGGAGAAAAAGCAACAAACTTAGGTGAAGAGGAAAAGAAACAACAAACTTAGGTGAAGAGCAGGAAATCTAACCAATAAATAAATAAGGAGGATGCCTTGAGAGAAAAATTTCGAAAAATAATAAAATAAATAGAGAATGAGAATTTTAGTTAAAGGAACAAAAAACAAAAAACAAAAAAATAGTCAAAGGAATATAAGATAAAAAATGTTGGAATTGAGAAGAATAATTGCGTGGAGAGGCACTCTCCAGCCCAGTATGCAAGAGACGTTTTAATGTTATGTTTTGTCTTGTCCTGTAAACATTTTTGTTAAAAAATGGAAGACAAAAAATATATTCAATAAACTGAGCAGCTCTTATGTGAGGGCTTCACCTGGATACTGCCTCTGGCAGAACGCTCTACCCATTCATCATTAATATCCATCAATAAATAGTTTACAAGCAAATAGGGAGGTTAGAACAACCACCTAGAAAATAGTAACAAATTCCTAATTTGTGTCTCACACACAACTAATGAATTGACTCACTCCAACATTACATTTCTCCATTATCTTTAACACTCCCCCTTAATGGAGAAAGGGTTCACTAGCATTCCTAACATCTCCCTAAATAACTCAAATTTAATTCTTCCAAGAGTCTTAGTAAAAATATCTGGAGCATCGTCAGAAGTATTACAATATTCAATATGGATTTCCTTTGACTGAAACTTCTCCCTAACAAAATGAAACTGTGTATCAATATGCTTTGTGTTTTTTGGAACACTGGATTATTTGCAAATTTGATTGAGCTCTACTTATCACATCTGATAACAGTTGCATCCTTTTGTTCTTCTCTAGCATCATGGAGAAGTTTCCTCAAACAAACTTCCTCACATGTTGCTACACACATTGCTTAATACTTTGCTTCTGCTAAAGACAAGGATACAATGTTCTGCTTCTTGCTGCTCCATGCAATGACCTCAGACCCAATGCTGAATGCATAACCTGTTATGGATTGTCGATCATCTAGATTTCCATCCCAATCTGAGTCTAAGAAAACTATCAATCTAACATTAAACAAATTAATATATTTAATACCAAAGTATAAGGTTCCTTGAATATACTTTAAGATTCCTTTCGGTGTAGCCCAATGATTCTCAAGAGCCTTTGACATGAATTGGCTCAGTACACTGACTACAAAAGCCAATTTCAGCCTAGTTGTAGTCAAGTAAATTAGACTCCCAACCAATTGTCTATATAGTGTTTCATCAACATCCTTTGAACCATCATTATTCTGAAGTTTGGTATTATGCTATAAAGGCACTGATGTTGCTTTACACTGATCAATTTTGAACTTTTTCAATAGACTCCTGACATACTTTCCTTGAGACAAAAAAGTCTAGCGAGAATCCCTCCAAACTTCAAGACCCAAACAATAGTGTAACTCTCCAAGGTCTTTCATCTCAAAAACCTATGACATCTTCTCTTTGATTTCTTTAATGAGTTCATCAACATTTCTTGTAATGATAAGATCATCTACATATAAAGAAATCAAAACAATTTTCCCCTTTTCATCAAACACGATATACAAATTAGGGTCATTATTTCTTCTTTTATAACTATGTTGTAGGAAAAATGAATCAATTTTATCATACCATGACCTAGGTGCATTTTTTAGTCCATACAATGCTTTCTTCAATCTACAAACTAAATTTTTCTCCCCCTGTTTAACAAACCCTTCAGGTTGCATTAAATACACTTCTTCTGTTAATTCCCCATTTAAGAATGCATATTTCACATATAGCTGATGTATCATCCAATCATATTTGGTAGCTACGGAAATTAACATTCTGATCGTGTTTAATTTAGCTACAGGGGTGAAGGTTTCCTCATAGTCTATGCCTTCTTTCTGTGAGTACACCTTTTCAATTAGCCTAGCTTTGTATTTTCCTATGCTCCCATCTACTTTAAATTTAGGTTTGTATAACCATTTGAAACCTATGGTTTGTTTTCCTTCAGGTAGTTCAACTAGATCACATGTTTTTTTTCAATATTGACTCATATTCCTCTTCCATGGCCACCCTCCATCCACTATATTGACTTGCTTCTTTATAGTTAGAGGGTTCGACAACATTTATCATACTAGTTATAAGAGAATGATCCCTATATATTGCTGGCAATTGAATTTTCCTACCTGATCTCCTTAGCAGTGGACTGGTTTCAAATCTATTATGATAATCCCTTGGTGGACTTGGCCTTATTCCTGCATCTGTACCATCCACATCGTCATTTTTTTGTTGCTGTTATTGTTGATGTTGTTGTTGTTGCTCATGGCTATCCCTATCATCACTTCCATCTTCCACCAGCAAAGGCATGTGCCATTCTTCATTGCTTCTTTCATGGTTTCCATCATTAACCTGCTTATGGAATACCACATCTCTACTTATAAACCTTTATGAGTAGATGGATTAAACAATTTATAAGCTTTAAACTCTGTGCAATACCCAACAAAAATGCATTTATGGCCTTTGAATCTAGTTTCTTCGTATCCTCTTTTGGAACATGAGCAAAAGCTTTGTAGCTAAAAAATATTAAATGGTTAACTGCATGCTTAAAACCTAGTAAAGCTTCGAATGTAGCTTTAAAATCAAGGATTTTTGTTGGACTCCTATTCTTCAAAAATATTGTAGTATTTATTACTTCTGCCCAAAAGCCATTAGACAATTTCTTACCTTTTAACATGCTTAGAGCATACTCCAGAAGGGTTCTCTTCTTCTTCTCTGCAACCCTATTATGTTGAGGAGTGTGGGGTGCTGTGAACTGCAGGACTATCCCATGGTCCTTGCAATATTTGATGAAACCCCCCTTCTTGTATTCACTCCCTTGATCCGAGCGGAGAACTTTGATGAATTTTCTTGTCTATTTTTTAATCATGCTTCTGAACTATTTAAAATATTCAAAAGTATGACTCTTCTTTCTGAGAAAATATACCCAAGTAAATCTCATGCAATCATCAACAAATAATAGGAAATAATAGGTGGAGAAATACCCTTGTAGATTGTTGGACCAATATCTACTAAAAAATAGCTGTGACCGCGCTCCTGAGAACCCTAGCGCGTGCGCGCGCTGCCTACCGCCTTCAAATCTCTGGTTCGCGCCCCCATCCTTCCTGATGGCCCCTGCGGAGGCTCCACCGGAGGAGGTCGCTTAGCAGCTGGCATTCTCAGCCCTTGTTAGTTCCTTGCCACCTCAACGAGATCACCCAACCCTTTTAAATTTTGTAAAAAAAATAGAAGGACTACTAGAGGTTTCCCTTCCTCCTACTCTGCCTAGAATGGCTGCACTTGCTTTGGCCGAAAAGGGTCTGATAGGGCAATTCACTGGTCTTTGGCCCTCACCTAAAACTATTCAGAGGTGGGTGGAAAGAAATTGGTCAGACAAAATCCAAGGAAAAATTGCTATTAGATTCTGTGGGAAGGGCTACTTTACCTTTCACTTCGAGACAAAGAATGACAAGGATCTGATATTTCGCAATGGACCATATTTTATAGACTCCAGAGGTCTGTACTTAAACAAGTGGACGCCAGATTTTGATCCAGAGCTTGACATTCCTAATGCAGTTCCTGTTTGGGTACGTCTCCCACATCTCCCATTACACTGCTGGGGAGATGAATCTGTGCGAGCCATTGGAAATGTAGTCGGAAAATATATTGACAGAAGCGAACCAAGAGACAACATGCAAGCATGCGCCCGTATCTGCGTCGAGGTCGACCTAGGCAAAGGACTTCCAGAAGCCATCAAGATCAAAGTCGATGAATGGTCGCACATACAACAACTTGATTACGAACAGATCCCCTTCAAATGTAAGGTATGTCACGAGTATGGTCATTTTTCCAATCGCTGCACTAAGATCATTAATGTGGATAATAATACTCAAGAACAGCAATGGGAAGTGGTAAAAAAAAAAAATCAACCCTAGTCCCTCTTTACCCAATGAACCTGGACCCTCCTCTCATAAAACCTCTGCCCAAATCCCATCTCCTCCGCCTTACCCTCCTGATCAATCTCAATCCCCTGGACTTGGGAAACCCCTTCAATCTCCTCCATCCTCCAACCCTTTCCATGTTCTTTCCCTCCCTGAAGGTGACCCTTCTCCTTCGAACCCTCCTGATCAACCCTCTTCCCCTCATTCTATAACTGCCCTTCCTCCCCTCTTACTTGAACCACTCCCCCCTAGAATCACCCGAAGCAACTCTAAGGACTAGGGCTCTTCCTTTGATGGTCAAAAGAAGCCGGGGAGAAAGACTACAAAGAAGCATAGGGATGAAAACACGCAGAAAGACATAGCCCTTGGTCTACAGAATCCAATAGAATCTTACATTCAGGCCACAAAAGATCAAGAAGTAGCAAGCAAAGACAAGGGAGGCAAAGCACCTCCTTGAACCACAGGTCTGAAATGATTAAAATACTTTCTTGGAACAGTAGGGGACTTGGGCACCCCTCTAAAATCAATGCTCTAACAGACCTTATAGTGCAGGAGAAACCATCCATCATATTACTACAGGAAACAAAGCAAAGAGAATCAGAAATCAACAAAATCATTGGAAAGTATAAATATTACAAAGGAAGCATATGTGAAGCAAGAGGAGCTTCTGGAGGAATTACCACCATCTGGAACCAAAATGACTGGGAAAGCGAAGCTAAGTTAATCGATCAGCATTGGATAAAAACAGTCCTGAGAAATAATATCAGCAATCAACATATTGTCATTTTCAATGTATATGTTCCCAATCACTATCGGGATAAAGGAAAATGCTAGGAAGCTCTTAGCAATCACATCATAGAAGGAGACAATAGCAACATCATAGTAGGCGGCGACTTCAACTTAATTCTGCATGCTAATGAAAAGCGAGGGGGGAATTTTCTGCCAGATCCTTTCAGGAATCAAATGGAAAATACAATGCACACTGGTGATCTGATAGATATAGCTCCAAAAAATTGCAAGTTCACATGGAGCAATCGAAGGCTGGGCAGCCACAATATCATGGAGAGGCTGGATTGATTCTTGGTTAATATCTCACTCCTGTCAACCTTTTCATCTGTAAACTCCACCATTTTACCCTTTGCTGCTTCAGACCACTATCCAATCACTCTCGCTTTGAATACTCACTGTGCCCTTCGTCCGCTTCCTTTTAAATATAATCATATTTGGAGTGATCATCAAGCTGCCCGAAACATCATCCAGCTACCTGGGGACAACATATTGAAGGTTCCCCAGGCTACATATGGGATAGAAAACTAAAGAATGTGCAAAAAGCGCTTAGACACTGGGCCAAATCGCACTATACGGAGCCAGAACAGGAAAAACATGAGCTAAAACTTCAAATTGCTAAACTCCAAGGCACAATAGAACAAAAGGATTACTGCCACAGCGAAAAAATCCTAGAAGAAGAGCTGTACAATAAATTGAGCAAAATTAAAAGGCAGGAGGAAGAAAAGTGGCGCATCAAATCAAGACAAATATGGCTAGAAAGTGGGGACAAGAACACATCATTCTTTCATAAACAAGCCAATGCAAGACAAGTCAGAAACACCATAACTGCCATCTCGGACATCGCAGGGACTCAACATGTGGAACAAACAGATATTAAAGAAGCAGCTACAGAACATTTCAAGGACCTTTTAACCGAAGCACAGGAGGAAGAATCTTATGATGACTTGTTACAACATTTGCATTCTAAAGTCACAGATGATTTGAACAAAAACTTGACAGCAAAAATAAACGAGGAAGAAATAGTTGAAGCAATCTGGAACCTCCAACCCAACAAGGCACCTGGTTCGGATGGGTTCCCAATTTGCTTTTACAGGGATTACTGGGAGCTGATAAAGAAGGACCTCATAAAATACATCAAGTGGATCTAAAAAAAAGGCAATATAGGTGGATATACAAATTCTACCCACTTGGCACTCATTCCGAAGGAGAACCGACCATCCAATTTTTCTCGCTTCAGGCCTATATCTTTATGCAATTCATCTTACAAAATCTTCACTAAAATCATAGCCTCTCGGCTCAAACCTCTTCTACCGATGCTGATCTTAGAAAACCAAGGAGGCTTTATGGCTAATAGACAAATTTCAGATTCTATTCTTTTAGTTCAAGAGGCCATACACTCAAGTCATGCAAGGAATGAGAAAGGCTTCATTCTAAAACTAGATCTGGCCAATGCCTTTGACAGGGTAAGGCATTCTTTTTTATTTGCAGTTCTTCAAAGGATGGGCTTCTCACCTCTTATTATTAATGTCATAAGAGGCTGCATTTCTAGACCTTGGATCGCTCCCCTCATCAACGGAAGACCCGGACCCTCCTTCCAATCCTCAAGAGGACTAAGGCAAGGTTGCCCCTTATCCCCTTATCTCTTCATCCTCATGGCAGAATCATTTAGCTGTGCCCTTGATCAAAAGAGAGTCAGGCCTCATTACGAGCATCAAGTTTGAAGATGGCATTAAAAATATAAATCACTCTCAATTTGCTGATGACACCCTTCTGCTGGGGGGGCGACCACCATTATTGCAAGAAGATTCAAGTCCCTACTTGACAAGTTCATGAGATATTCAAGAGGTAAAATAAATCACCTTAAGAGCTGTATTTATGGATGGAATGCTTCATCCCAAATGATACATAATATTGCCAATATTTTTGGTGTCCCCTGCAAGTTAGATTGGGATTGTTTCAGTTATTTGGGAATGCCGGTAACCATAGGGAAAGCAAAGACTGGAGTCTGGGACTTAACGCTAGACAAAATGAAAAGGAAAATTTACAGATGGGGAACTCTGTGGCTCAATCCAGCTGGGCGACAGGTTCTACTAAAATCAGGGCTCTCCTCCCTACCTTTATATCAGTTTTCTCTGGCCCAAGCTCCAGCTTCATTCCACCGAAAAATGGATAGCATCCTCAGATTTTTTCTTTCGCAAGGGGGCAAGAATGAAAAGAAAAAATACAACCTAGTAAACTGGAAACAGGTTATACAAAGTTCTGAGAATGGAGGTCTGGGCATTAGGTCCCCATCTCTTATGAATTTAGCATTCAGTGGGAAATTGATTTGGGGACTAATGGACAATCAACCTGCATGGTGGAGAAAAGTCCTAGAATCAAAATATCTTAATCAGCCAAGATCGCAAATTCTCAACTCTGAAATCCCCAACAGAAACTGTACAAAGATATGGAAACTTTGTAAAAAAGCCATCGCCTTCATGGCACAAAATGTTTCTAAAGTGCCAAAAGGAGGTGAAACGGTGAACTTTGGTTCGGACAAAATCATGGGGAACCCTCCCATAAACAGTCTTCCAGGTATCGACCCTATACTTCATTATCTCCAAAGTAAAGGCATATCTAATCTGAGTCAAATCTCTCAATGGAATGTATCATCCAATGACTAGGTTCAATGGGAATTCCCACCCATACCCCACCATCTCAAAGGTAGCTTTGACTCTCTTTGTAACTGTCTGCACAGTATTGCACCCACCATTAAAGGTGCAAAGGACGAGTTTCGTTGGGACCCTTCAGGAACAAATTATTCCATCAAAGCAGGATACATCTACTTGAGTAGCAAGGAATACCCCACTGCTACTTGGGCTCACGGGAAGATTTTAAAAAGAGCTGAAGCAATTCCAAAGATCAAAATTTTCATGTGGACACTTCTCCATGGTAAAATTTTAACTGCAGAGAACCTCAGGAAAAGAGGCATTTACGGACCCTCTAGGTGTCCCAACTGTCAAGCGGTGGAGGAATCCATACAACACTTATTTATCTCTTGTCCCTTTGCTGCCTCATGCTGGAATAGCATCATCCCTTCTGCTCCCCCCATTTTGAATCCCCAACATTCTATTGATGAAGCCTTAAACAATTGGAGGAGAAACTATCCTTGGCATTCAGCGAAACAAAATCCAGCTAAAAGAGTTTGTAACGCCATTCCTTTTGCTCTTCTGTGGCGCATATGGATCGCCTGAAACAGTATGAACTTTCGAGACAAAGTAACTACAATCAGGCACATACTCCTTAAAGCTTTAAGTCTTGCATCAGAAACTATAACATCTAAGATAATAAAGAGAATCGATCCCGTCAGCCTATGGACAGAGGAGAAAAACTTTATTTGGATTCTTATAGACAGGTCCAACACCATTTCAGCAACAAAGATCAATAAGTTCAGTGGCAAAGCCGACAACACTGAATGGAAAATCTTCCTCACAAAACATGATTTCGGTAAATGGCTCCTTTCAAAGAAATCTCACTCTTTATTCTTTGATGGAGCTTCCAAATCTAATCTGGGAGCTGCCGGCACAGGGGGCATCGTTCTGGATCCTTTAGGTGCACCTATGTCCTCCTTTGAATGGGGTTTGGGAAGGCTAAGCAACAACCGAGCTGAAGCTCTGGGTCTGTACCAAGGTATCTTACAACTTCAGAACCAAGGGATTAACAAAGCCCTCATCTTCGGCGATTCGGCTATAATAATCAGTTTAATGAATAGCAACAGACAAGCATCCAATCTCTTTCTCCATCAAATCATCAGTCGTTGTAAAAATCTGCTGTCTCAGGGCTTGGAGTACCAATTTTTTCATGTCCTTCAATCCAACAACCAGGAAGCGGATAAGAGAGCTAGTCATGCCAACTCACGAGAAAAAGGAAGCCTCTTATGCAATCAAGTGAGCTTGCACCAATTCATCCCTTGAACCACATGATTGCCCCAAATCGCCACTCTCCAAGGAACTACGCCTCTATTATCAAGGAGTCTGACCAAATCTCCATCTGTAGCAATCTCTGCCTACGCAATTTATTCTCATTCTTGAAGATTTTAAAAAAACAAATTGGATCTTATTCAACAGAACTCGTGACCTTTGACAGCCAACCTGAGGCCTCCATCAACCGACATATCAGATATATCACTATTGAATAGATGTACTGCAAAACCAGTCTGCTACTGTCCCAATTCATAAGAATCTATACTTGTTCTAGGATCTTACAAGTGAACAGTAAAGGCATTCATGTGTATTGCCACAATGAAATACAAACACAAGCAACTACTGTAACTTCATCTCTTGTAAAATCGGAGCTTAGACTCCTCCAACTTTTTTGAATATATCAAGCAACCGATTTTGTAAAAAAAAAAAAAAAAATATAGGAAATAATAGGTACCTCCTAGTGACCTCGTTTGCATCAGCCCACACAAATCAGTGTGCAGAAGGTATAGTATATCTCTCTTATTTCTATCTACCTTTGCAGGAAACTCATCTCTATGCATCTTCTCAAGAGAACATGCTTCACAGTAACATGAACATTCTTTAAAATAGGAAGACCATTGACCATACCTCATTTCTGGAGTAGAAGCAGGTCATTGAAGTTGATATGACCGAATCTTTGATGCCATAAGTCTTCTGCATTCATAACTGATGAGGTCAAGGCTTGGTGTGGTGCACTTCTTACATTCGACTTATACAATCCTCCCTCTCAGATACCTAATGCAATTGGCTGCATACGATCCAGCATATAATTAATAACACAGTAAGACTTAAAAAATTATACCTTAAGATTTTGATATGTTATCATACAAACAGAGATCAGGTTCTTTTTTATTCTGTGGACATGCATTATATTTTGAATATGTCTAATATTTACATTAGGAAAAACAACAGAAACATTACCATACCCTTTCATTGGGTAACCTCTATCATCACCAAGATAGATATTTGCACCACTGTTGGTTTATTTAAAGTTCTCAAATGAATGTTTGTTACGTGTCATGTGAGTGGAAGCTCTTGAGTCCACAAACCAAGTTTCTTCTTCGCCATCCTCAACAAAGAACACAGAATTAGATACAAACAATCTAAGATTCTGATTATGATCTTCATTAGAAAAGTGTCCTGCATGCTTCTTATGTCTCTGGTGACCTTCATCAAACTTCTTCTTTTGACAGTTTTTAGCTAAGCGACCAACTCTACCACAATAAAAACATTTGGATCTTGGATCACTTCTATTTGAGGACATATTTTGAGTTGGTTTTCTCTGTGGTATAATTACTCCTTTCTGTCCTGCATTTTCCTACCGTCTGAAGGGATTCTTCTCGCCATTAGAGCAAGATCTAAAATTTAGGGTTTCAGAGTCATCCACCTGTCTTCCTCTTGTATCAAGATCCCTGTCAATTCTTTGAAATTGGGGGCTTTCTCTCTAGCATTGAAGCCTATGATAAACATCTGATAGTGAGCATTCATACAATTCATGGTAATTGTGACTAGATTAGTGTTTGACACTATCTCTCCTATGTCCCCTAGTTTATCTCTGAGCTTCTTGATTCGAGAGATGAATGCAACCACTGATTCATTCTCGTCCATTTTGATAGAGAGAATCTTGCTTTTCAAGAAAAGTAGACAATTTGTGTTTTGATCTTCTACAGGTACTTGAGGTTTTTCCAGATGTTGTTTGTTGATTTACATTCACGGATGTGAAGGATCAGGATAATACAATGTTTCACTAACAATTTTAACAACACTTTTGCTTTATTCTCCCTCCTTTCCGAGTCATGGATTTTTTGTGTTGTTCTGCCTGTAGCTAGGGTTAGCTTCAACTCATCACTGGTTGCAATCGCCCATACGTTTTGCCCTTCCAATAGGGTCTGCAACTTAAATTTCCAATTAAAGTAATTGGATCCATCAAGCTTATTGTTCTCGTTCAGATATGCCTCTGCCATCTGGTTATTCATCTTGACAGGTCTCCCTCAAGAAATAAAAAACTCGACCTCCAACAATTAAAAAATGGATCTATCTCCAGATCCAAGGAGCAATCTCAAAAAAATGAGTGCTCTTTTAATAAATAAAAACAATTCCTTTAATTAGATGCAAAAAAAGCAAGATCTTTTTTTTTTTTTTAAATAAAAACCCTCTTTTGTTTAAAAAAATGACTCCTTTATTTTTACATGTATTAAAAAAAAATTCTATCACATGTGCTCAACCATTTCTTTTTTATTTTATTTTTATAACCCCAAATTTTTAATAAACTCGGCCTTCGGATTACCTTTCTCTTGGCCACGATAGCATGCAGGCATAAATAGAAGTGACAGGCAGGCGATCGAGCAAAAGAATGCAGGTGCATCCGAGACCACGACAAGATGCGAAACATCAATGTCTTTAGTCTTCACCACTTGTTGTCGATCACAGGAAGACCATTAACCTGCTTTACCACTCACTATCTGCATGGAGCATTTGTTAAGTGTGAAGTCAAATCTACTGAAGATTTTAGATCAGATCTTTCTAGATCTCTAGGATTTTGGATCTTTCTACACCGCCATTAGTTTCTAGAATCACATGCAGGATTCTAGATCCTCCTACACTGCAAGTGGTTTCTAGATCATTTTAGATCTCTATCTGCATCACACACACACAGGATTCTAGATCCTTCTTCCGACTCTATAAATTTGTAATTTCTCTGGCCAAGGAAAGCAAGTCAAGGCCCAAGCTAAATTTGTAATTTCTCTGGCCAAGGAAAGCAAGTCAAGGCCCAAGCCTGTTATGTAATGCAAAGTGATTTATGTTCTCCAATGATTGTTTTATCTATTCCGTTGTTTCTGATTAAGTAATCTTGTGTTGTTTCTCCATTTGTCTGTCTCTGTAAATTATTCTTTGCTATTGCCGAAAAAACTCTGAGTATAAATCCATTGTGCGTTATGTATGCTCTGGTCTAACATTGTTTTGCTGAATAGTGGAGCGTTTACCTCTGTGCATTTTCTTTGAGAGATCCATCTATATCATAGGAAGAACATCAATATTAAATCTATGATATCACAACACACCATGCAAGGTGTCCACCACTCCGCCGCTGACTCAAGCTGCCACCGCTAAGAAGGCACTCTTGGTCTTTTCGCTCCAGATCCACGCAGTGCCACCATAGTGATCTACCACAACAACGATCCAATGATCTAATATCAGTAATCTGGTGATGAAGAAAAATTATCCATCCATGAATCTGCATCCTTCGCGCCTCACACCTTCTATTACTATTCGACGACTACCATGCGACTGCTCCGCCAGTGAGCTACAATCCTCCACCACTTGACGATAACACACCATGCGACCATGATTTCAAAAAACGCTCAAATCAGATCAGAGCTCATCAAATGACCTACTGTGAAATTCATCGAACGAATCTCCCACAGAGAACATGCAAGGCTTGACAAGAATACGCAGCGATTTGGCAGAAATTGTGAGGAGGAGACTGGCAGCAATAGATCGATGTCAACGCACCTCTCAAGCAAATCCGCCAACAAGCTGCCTCCACAGATCGGCCAACAATCGCCAACTCTCCACAACCACGTCAGTCAACGGAGCAACGTAATTTCTACAGCCAAATACATGCTGATGACCTGCACTAGATCAAATTTATGTAAGGGAAGGCTGAACAACACACTTTTTGTGCAGGAAATCCATTGGTAAAGCGCATTTTCTGAAAAAAAATGGGCAGTCATCCACTCACCAAATCTCTATGGTTTTACCTAACTTAACCCTGAAGATCTCATACCATGTTAAAAACTGGGAGAAAAATAATATATTCAATAAATAGAGCAGCTCTCAAGTGAGGGCTTCATTTGGAGACTATCTCTAGCAAAACACTCTACTCATTTATCATTAATCTCCATGAATAAATAGTTTACAAGCAAAGAGAGAGGTCAGAACAACCACCTAGACGTAACTAATGAATTGACTCACTCCAAAATTATATTTCTCGAGCGACTTTAACAATTTTGATTCGCTTGGAATAAAATAAAATAAAAATAAACCTATCTTAAAATAAAAATTCTACGTTAAATTACCAATGGTTTTCTACCTGCAGGTTTATGAGAACCAATGGTATTTCCCATTGTATTCATGTTGAATATAGCCTATTCAGAGGGGGGATTAAATCAGCCTAGATCCATATTAAATCAAATCTCTACATACAAATATCTTAAGATGCAAAGAGATTTGATCCTCTCTACACTTGGTAGATCCAAAGTTAAGATGGATTTAGACTAGTTATAAGTATTGATTTAAAATGATGTCATTTGACTTATAGATGAAATGGTTGTTTTGTTGCAACCTAATACAATCTCAAGAAAATTTGTCTTTTTCCTGTTTAAAATACATTTTTCAATGCATAAATGGAATCAACACCTTGAAAAACCCTTGGGCACTCAAATTTTTATAAATCTCTCTCGGATTTTGATTAAAAATAACCATAAAAACGTTGTGTAAAAGGGTCATTTCGCCTGTAAGTTAGACTAAGCCATTTCAAATTATTATTGTATTCAAATTTAACATTATTATTATATTCATATTTAATATAATTATTATAGTATATACTAATAGTCTTTAATTGCTACTTTTTGGAAAAAAAAAATCAATTTACTTTTAGATCTAATTTGTTTAGAATTTTGGAGGGATTCATTAAAATCACAAGTTTCATATGCAAACTCTTGACAATCAAAGTGCCCTGAGGCTTTTTAAGAGTTCTAAATACATATATGCACTCAAAAAAACCAATTTAAATAACACAGATCAAAATTTAGCCACAATTATTTTCACAACCAGAAATCCACGAGAAACTCCAAAAAATCACACTTAAACATTACACCTATTATATATAAATATAATATTAAATATATATATTATAATAACAATAATAATATTAAATTTGAATACTATAATAATTAAATTAAGATTTATAATTATTCTTTTTAATTCTATTTTTTTTTTTCCATTATTTCTTTACCCTTTTTTTTTTCTTAAGTGTTTTTAATTAAAACATACTACTCACTGTTTTCTTTTACCTCTTTTATCACCCAATTTTCTCAAAAAAATCGCTTATACACCATGATTAACAACCTTAAAAATATACGCTAAAAAAACTCACCATCTTTGTAATAACTATTTGAATGTCCTTTATAAGATATTGAGGAACATTGTCTTAAAATGTTTCGATTTATTATTTTTATAATCACTATTGATTTATTATTTTTATTTATTTAAAAAATATATGACATTTAAAATATAAAAATATATGACATTTAAAATATTTTTTTTGAGTTAAAGATGTTAATTTATTTTAGTCTATGAGGCATGGAATAAATTATGATAGGGTGTCATGTTAACGTACTTCATGGTGTAAAGGTCACCAATTCAAAATTTAGTGGGCGAAAATCCAACAATGTTACTATGGCCTAAGGTGGGTGAGAGTGTCATCTCTAGTGATTTTGACAACTTAGATACCCCTAGGTCTCACTTATTCATGGCACAAGTATGGGATTCTAGTGATGTCATGACTCACATCACTTAACAAACAAAAATATTTTTATTTAAGGAAAATATTTTTTGATTTTTTTTGTAATTTATATAAAAAATTATTTTTTCATTTTTATTAAATATTTTGAATTATTAAATTAAGGGTTAGTTTAATTTGTAGAGGATTTTCTTTTGTAATTTATATAAAAATAAATAAATTTTCATTTTTATTAAACATTTTGAATTATTAAATTAAGGCATATTTTTCCTAGTTAATTTTAACCAAAATTTTGTGGAGATTTTTAAAGACTATGGAGATTTTTAAAGATTTGAGTTTAAGTTGTTTAATCTCTAGAATTCAAGTGCCCTAAAGGTTTTTAAGAGTGTTGAACTCATTTATGGGTTCAAAAATGTATTTTAAATAACAAAAAGTCACATTCTTTCTTGAAATTGTTTTACGAGATAAATTAGTATATAATATATAGTGATATAAATTAAATGATTAATAAACATCAAAAACACTTATGACACATTTCATATTATCAAAATTTAAAGGGACAAAAAATCATTAAAATTAACTAATTGTAACTTTATTTGAATTTCTTATTATTATTATTTCTAAAAAGAAATAATATATGAGTTAGATATATATACATTTTAAAAAATATGTAACATGATTTTTAATCATCTATATTAACCCACTTTATTGTGGTGATTTTTATATATAAATAGACTTTATTACAATATCATGGGCCAATATTATGACTTACTAATACATGTCCAAAAAATGATAGGTCGTGTTCATATGGTATTTCTTATTAATTAAATAGTTTAATTAAAAAAGAAAAAAATGACACTAGTCTTTTTGAGATAAATCTCAATCTTTGATCTCTGACTACTAAAAAAATGACATTAGTCTTTTTGAGATAAATCTCAACCTTTGATCTCTGACTACTAATTTTGGAAGCCCTATTCCAAAATAGATATACCTATTTTGGAAAGTGTCATATGAAATAAGTTATAATTTTTTGTACATGTGGTATTGATAAGCCATGGTATTGATCCATAGTATTATAATTATGTTTTTTTTGTTCTTTTAATTAAACTCATTAATTAAAAAAAGTCATATGAACAAGTGCCATATGAAATTAGTCATGTTTTTTGTGTATGTGGCATTTATAAGTCATAGTATTGACCCATGGTATTAATAATTTATGGTATTGACCCGTAGTGATCATAAATCATGATATTGACCCATGAGAGTATACTAAAATATATAATTAAAAACAATTTTAATATTAATAAAAAAATACAATTTTTTTTTCTTTATAATCACAATTAAAACATATTTACAATAAATTTATATATTTTAATAATATATAACTTTAATTTTATAGACTCGTAATATTATAATAAAATCTATAGTTAAAATAACTTTAATATTAATAAAAAATACAATTTTCTTTTTTCTTTATAATCACAATTAAAAAATAGTTACAATAACTTTATATCTTTCAATAATATATCTTTAATTTTATACTTTATAAGATATTATTCAATTTAAATTATAAATATAATACTATTTTAAAAATTTTATTTCATATTAAATTAATTTAATACTCTAAAATCATTTTTACTCATAAACTTACTACTCAATTTCCCCGAAAACTTGCCGCACTAACGATAATTCAACGATTTTGGCATTTTCCTACCGCCCGCGGAACCACCTTTCTTCCTTATCCAAACACACAGGGAAAAATGGAAAAAGACGAGAAAGTAGAGGGAGTGTTGAAAAGTGCGTCATTGTCTCTCCGAATTCTTTGCTCATTTTTTATTTTTTATCGGGAAAATATTAGTTAAAGGTTAATTTAAATTAGTATAATTTTATTAAAATATTTTTAATGTAGTTGATATAATTTAAGGTTTTATAAATATAATTAATAAAATATTGTAATATTGAAGAATGTTTATCATGTATAAAAGGACTATGGGTCACAAAAGAAATTATAAATGAATATTATAAATAATAATGGTGAATTTATCATGAATTTATTAGAATTGGAATAATTTCAAATCCTTAGGAAATTGGTCGGTGGGGAGCCATTTGACACGAATCTAATTTTTTAAATTTATTTAAAGTCAATGCAACCTCACAAGCTCTTTAATACACTACAGTGGTTGATAATAATTAACACTAAACATAATCATTAAGACTAAGCATATGGTGAACATATTCGCTTGAGAAACAATCTAGGCCTTCAATTAAAAAGATTAAAAGAAAATCAACAAATCCTAATGCACCTTAAGTTAAAATAAAAAGCCTTTGGCAAATATTCAATATACAATGAATAACGAGAAATTGAATAAATATCAATCAAATTTGATGACTGCCAAAATACTCTCAAAGGGTAAACAATTTATGCACTCATCGATGGTTTCTATGATTTGGATCAAAGTGTCATAAAAGGATATAAAGGCTATCTTCTCTCATCATCAATCTCTTTAATTTGGAAAGATTTAGAACAAAAAGTTGTTCAAAGATTTTTGGGCTTCAAATTTTGACTACCCATTTTTTTTCCTAATAGTAATATATATATATATATATATATAGAGAGAGAGAGATCGAGAGAGAGAGAGAGAGAGAGAGAGAGAGCTAGCTTAGATTCATTGTAAGTCTTGATCTACCAAGCATTGAGACAGATCAAGTCTTTTGAGGTGTAAACTTCTTTTGATCAAAAACAGATTTGATTAAAAAGATTTGATCCCATTGATGCTTAGTAGATCCGTAAACTAGTTATATATGTGTGTGTGTGTGTGTGTGTGTGAGGAAAAACAATGAGTTGTCAAAACCTCAATCTAGGTTGGTTTTTATTAAAATTATTCATAATAAATATTTTATTTATTGATTGTAGTAATTTTAATTGTCAAATCCATCAACATGATCATATGATTTATTCTATAAGGTTAGATAAATATCATATAATATTTATTCTATATAATAAATAAACCAGCCTAGATCCATCTTAACTCCAGATCTATCAAGCACCGAGAGGGATCAAATCTCTTTTCACTTTAAAAAGAGCTTTGCATATGAAATAGATTTGTTCCCTCTTGGGTCTTGGTAGATACAGAGTTAAGATGAATCTAGACTATAGGCTACATTCCACATGAATACCATGGGTCAATACCATGGACCATCTTTATTTTTAATTTAATTTTATTTTTATAGGGCTATTTTTATTTTTTATTTTTATTTATTTCTATTTTATTTTGACAATTAAATTTTTTATATTACATTAATTTTTTAATTTTATTTAATTTTTATTTTTATTTTTATGTAATTCTTTTTTTTGTAAGCTTGGTAGATCCTTCCATTTTCATTAAATATAAGCAAGTTACAACCACATATGAATGGTTAGGTGGCCTCAACTTGCCCAAAGGGAAACCAAGTTTGTTGGCCACCTAACCGCATGATAAGCCATCTAGTAGCAAAAAGTGATAAGTTTTTCTACCCAAGCTATATAAGTATGTATATCATGACCTTGTCCATACTCTATTTGTCTATAAACATATAGAACATCATATTGGAAATTAAAAGCTAACTGCATATATACTAATCAAAATTTAAACCAACTATCTTTCTATTCATCTCCCTCAACAGAAGCAGATTCGACTAAGGCTGGGGCCTTAACATTGGAACCAGGTAGCATTGTCTATGAGAGAAGACAGGGGAGGTAACACTCGATTTGACGGAGCCGCCCATTCTGTTTTTGCAGTTGGAAATGAAGTTTCTAGAAGTCCTTCTTGTAATTGTGCAATTCTTGTACTGTTGTTGCCATGCTTACTGAGATCTGCTCCAAGGCCTTTCCCAGGAGACTTTTCATGATCCAATACAAATACAAAATTTGTTTGAATTGGGTCACTGGCCCGTGAGTATGCCTAGCATCCGACACTATTGCTCACCAGTGCTCCATCTCGATATCTGTTGATCTCGCTTGGCGGTTCAAATTCGCTTCCCACTCCTCGATCTATCTCCTGATTTCTTCACTGCTCCCTTCGCAATAAGTGTTGGCCACATCATTTATGATGTTGGCTGCCGACTTACAACCCCTTCTTCTGCTTGAGCAACTGGTTTTCTACACCTGTACTGTCACCCGCGACCTCCTTCCATGACTCCTGGCATCTGCTGCCCTCGCCATCACAACCAGCTTACAGTGCTCGATGAAGAGATGGATGTTGCCAAATACCTATATAGGTGGTGGCCGAGCTTAGAAGCACTTTGCTCCCATGTGAACCTACCTCCCCGCACACCTGTCATGGGAGAAAGAAACTGTAATTTCCATATTATAAAACTTTGAATATATGTCAATCTCAGCCCATGCATCCAATCAAGGACCTCCATCCCACACAGGGATTCAGTTTCCTTACCCAAAATCCAATTTACATAGTAACCAGAAACAAAGTTTAAGAAACCACCATAACCAACGCCAACAACATAATATTACGTCCCAAAACCAGAGTAGTGCATACCCTCAATTGCGACCCCGTGACAACTTCCATGAAGGCCATGGGTGCGGAGCAAAGCAAGACAAACAGTAAAATATTTACAATTTTGGAGCCACCAGTTATGTAGAGGGAAAGACTTCCCCTCAGCCCCATAAAAAATAGTAAAATAGAGCCTACAAGCAGAGTTAAAGGTAACCCAACCCTAGACTCCAGGGTCTTTGACCAAACCAGACAACAACATTGTCCAGGGCTAACGCCACAAACCTACATCCCATATAACCCCATTATGGAAATATGGATTTTATAGCTTATTGACATAGAGACCATAATGATTAAGAAAACATACTGCAACCATATTAACAGCACCAGTGACTTCCAGTATCCCCAATTACTCCCACCCGCAAACAATTCGCGCCCATGCAAATCCTAATCCCTTGACCAAACAATCAGATGTATGGAGGGTGAGAAGAAACAGATAACATACCAAGTTACCCTTGCCTGAAGACGAATATTCTGTTGCCTGTCCTAAAGCTACAACATATCTCTTCCCACGGAGTCCCTCGTCCGCACTACAATTCCCTGAACATTAAATCAACCTACAGACCTCACAGAGCTATTGACACCAAGCCCAAACACAAGCATACTGTCTTTGCCACCTTCCACAGAAGTATTTACCTCTTGCATGCATGGAGCCACCGCACCCATTGCCTCATGCGTCTGGGGTGTGGTGGGTGTGTACCCCAATGACCTTCACATTAATTCGAAGTTGATGGTATTTCCAGCTAGTTCACACCCTGATCGGGGGTATTTTTACGTAATTTGACTTAGTCAAAATGTTAAACATTACATTACAACATCACTACCATACTAGGTTGGGGAGTGTCTCTTGGTGCAATAACATTCATATGAATTAATCAAAGTCTTTCGGTAGAAATCACATAAGAGAATTTTTTCGCTCATGTGTTTCGAACCAACCAGTGTGGTTCATCATCAGGACCATATGAAGAGGCAAACCATTGTGAAGGCTTAAATAGATTTATACGATTCATATGATTTATCGATAAACATATTGTAGAAACCTAAATAATATGGATCTATGACTATGATTATATATAAATAAATTAATTATAATTTTATTATAAATGTTTATATATTCTTTAATAAATAATATTAGGAAAATATTTTTTTAGTTTGGCGATACATTTAAATTTTATTTTTATGATTTTATTAATATAAGAATTTCAAATATTATTGCAATAATTAATGAAGTGGAAATATATATATAAAAAAAAAAAAGTCACAAGTCAAAGGAGTTTAGCTCAATGGGTCGGGCACAAGTTTGTACTTCTATTTGTAGTAGCTTCAAATCTTTGAGACCTATCCTACTTCTCCTTTTACCTTAAGGATAAACCATTCAATCATCCTTTCCAATAATTATGAGTAAATAACTATTTTTATAGCACTAGTTCCTAGTAAACTTAGTCATATTAGGTTTTGCTAATTCATTATATTTTGTTTTTTCGGTAGAGACTAAGCTATCACACTAACTAATTTAAAATTAACACTTTATGATTAAATTTCTTTGTTTTTAAAATCACTAATATATATATATATATATATATATATATATATATATATATATATATATTCAAAATTAGGTTGAGTTTAAGTGAAGGCTAACCCGAATGTTGGATGCTACTATCAGGATTGTGAGAAGATCGATCAAGCTCAGATGCCTCTTGGGATAATTTAATTCCCCCAAATACGACTTCCACGCACATATTATAATAACATAGTTACAGATCAAACGAGAAAATGACCTAGTACCTGTTTTTCTGAGGTAGCAAAAAATCACTTGATTTTGAAAAGTGGTAATTTAGAATAAACGATTTTTTTTGGAGCATATTTTTGACACTTATAATTTTCTTATGTATCAAGTATGAACATTTTTTTTAAATTTTAGGGATTTTCATGCTGATTTTTAAAAGTGTTGATGCAACATCAACATAAATTTTTTAGAGGGCTTATTTTTGACACTATAATTTTTTTTATGTATCTAGTATGAACAAATTTTTTTTGTTATTGATTTTCATGCTGATTTTGAAAAGTGTTGATGCAACATTGACACAAATTTTCTTAGAGAGCTTATTTTTGACACTTTAATTTTTTTTATGTATCTAGTATGAACATTCTTTTTGTTAGTGATTTACATCTTGATTTTGAAAAGTGCTAATGAAATATCAACCATTTTTGTTTAAAGGGCTTATTTTTTACACTTTAAATTTTTTAATGTGTTAAGAGTACATTTTTTTTTTAATATTGGTGATTTTCATGTTGATAATAAAACATAAAAAATAAAATAAAAAATACATGACAAAAAAAAATCAAATATAAAAAAATATATATATAAAGGAAAAACAATAAAAAAGTAAGAAATCAAAATTAACTTGTAAAAAAAAAACAATAAAAACTATAAAAAAAATTCAAATATTAAAAAAATATATAAATAATAAAAAAAACACAAAAAATAATGCAAAAGAAAACAAATATTCAAAAAAAAAATAAAAAAAAAAATAATACAAGTAATAAAACATAAAATAAAAAATGACAGAAAAAAATCAAATATAAAATGTAAAAAAAAATAAAAATTTAGTCGTGGTAAAAAAAAATGGAAAGTATTTAAAAAATACAACATAATTTAAGAAAAAAAATGTAAAATTAAAAAAAATAATAAAAACTACTTTTTTTGAAGTTAAAAAAATAAAATAAAATTAAATTGATAAAAAAATAATAAAAATAAAATTAAAAAGAAAAAAAAAAGATTAATATTAAAAAAGAATTAAATATTAAAATAAAAAATATTTAAAAACAAAAATTAAATATTAAACAGAGACATTAGAATATAAATCATTTAAAAAAAATTGAAAAAAAAAAAAAAAAAAACAAAAAATGGCCCTAGGGTGGTAGGGGCCGATTTCGGCTTTAATGTCTGGTTCGCACTTATGACACCAAGAAGCTTATGGTGTTTATAACTTGGGCTCAACACTGACCGTGATTACATAAGATCCTGATGTGGCTAGAGACTTGCTCAACTACCCTCACTTTGCAGACTAATATCTTAAACAATCCGCTCAACTATTGCTTATTGACGTTTGGAAATGCGATGAGATCTGCAACCACTCACATTAATTTTTTCAAGAAATCCTGTTTAAATCGTTTTTAGGGTGGAAATGAATCGATCACCATAAAAAATTCAGAAGCACCTAACTCCCAAAATGGTGGTAAGGTGAATTGTAACATAAAGCTTTTAGACATAATAATGACAGTACCATCATTCTTTGACAACTGTGTCCTTCTTTGCCTGAGATTTGCCTTGCACTTGTCAGTTCGACAACAACTCTACCATTGTCAATTATGTAAACAAAGCGCTTGTGTAAGTGTTGTGGAGATCATTGATAGCATCCATTTCCAAAATAAATTAATAAGACTAAAACTGTGGATTATCTAAAGAATAGTAAAGTGTTTAGTTTAGTTATAACAACTTAGAGTCCCCAATAATCATAATTGGGTGCAAATGTCATCGCCCTGCCAAACATCAACTGTTGCGCTAATTATTTGCTGGATCGGTCTGCAAAGTGAGGGGAGCCAAGCAAGGCTCTGGCCAGCTCAGGATGTGATGTAATCATGGTTGGTGTTGAGCCCAAGTTAAACGCCATGAAATTCTTAGCGCTGTAGTGAGAAAGGCAACACACTCATGTCCTTAAGGCTTCTGGTTATCGGCCATCCTCTGGGGCCAGTATTTGCGACGCCTTTCTTGTGTCTTCCTCGGCCATGCACAACCTTCAGGGCCGAACCAAGAGACCATATAAGTAGAGACAACAAGTGTTTATATAGAGGCCACTGCTCCCTCCCTACCCACTCTCGCTGCCCAATGGGCTCTGAGGTGGTAGGGGCCGATTCTTGGAATCGACCCCTGCCACCTGAGGGCCTTTTTTTCAATTTTTTTTTCAATTTTTGTTTTTGTTTTTTTTTGTTTTTATATTTTAATTTTGTTATGGGTATTATTTTCATTTTCATTTTTTTTAATTATTTTGTTTCTATTTTATTTTAATTTTTTAACTTTAAAAAATAATGTTTTTATTTGCTTTTGTTAATTTTATTTTATTTTTGCTTAAATTCTGTTATATTTTTGAAATATTTTCCATTTTTTTAAATTTTTTTTGTTTTAATTTTTTTTATTCTTTTTGTTTAAATTTTTAAATTTTACTAGTCAATTTTGATTTTTTTTTACATTTTATAGGTTTGTTTTTTGTTTCTATGTTGTTGTTGTTGTTTTTTTTAATATATTCGACATATTTTTGTTATGTTTTTTATTTTTTGTTTTATGTTTTATTGCTTGTTATTATTAATTTTTAAATTTTGTGCTTTTGGTTTTTATTGTTTTTATGTTTTTTTGCAATATTTGAAATTTTGTTTTCTTGTATTAGTTTTTGTGTTTTTTTTTAATATTTGAATTATTTGATAATTTTTTTATGATTTTTAGTTTTTTATTTTTACAAGTTAATTTTTTTTTTCTTTTCTTTTCTTTTCTTTGTTAAGGTTTTTTAGTCATTTTTTTCCCATAATGTCATGTTTGGAATATTTTGAAAGCTTATTTGTTTTTTTTAGTAGTCATAATCTTTGGTTTTAATTCCATGGTTGAAAAATTGTTAATATTTTAGTGTTTTTCTAAGTCATGAATATTTTATCTTTAATGCTATGGTTGAAAACACTGATAAGTATTTTTTCTCAAGTTCATGCTTGAAAATTGTTGGAAATTTAAAGATTTTCATAGTCATGATATTTTATTTTTAACGTGAGCATCAACATATTTTTTTTCAAGGTGTTTTATGCCCACAAGGATTTGGTTTTTATTGCCATTTTTAAAAAATGTTGAAAATGTACTACAAAAAAAAAATGCTATTCCAGCATCGCTTTTGGTTTTCAGCGTGTTTTTCATGCTTTTTCGAGGTTTTTAGGCTAGAGTACCCGTTTTGAGGTAATAGTTCTCGTAATTATGTTTAATGTTAAAAATTAAACTTACATCTACTGTTACAGACATGTTATTACAAGGTATCACCTACATGCATTTATTCCTATTTCCATAGGCTTGACACCAAGTCTCTTTCTTTGACTGAGATCAACTCCATGACGTTGTTGTATGTCGACAATTTTGGATTTCAGGAATCCCATTTGAGCAATAGGCACCTCAGACAGACCATAAGAGGTGGTGTTGGAGTCAGGAGCACTCAAAAGAGTGCTAAACATATTACTGAATGTGCCAACAAGAACCAAAGCTGTAAACCATGATTTTGTTTGGAATTAGAGAAAATCAAGAATTGGTTTGTACTATTGCTTTTGGTCTTCGCTGAAGTTATTGGTGGCCGCCCTGAGATCCTTATATTTATATTCACGAGCACGCCACCCCTGTACGCTTAAATTTATTTCACAGCCAAGAGTTATGCTATTTTGATATTTTCTAACCTGTATGATCTGGTTTTCATCTGCTTGATTACATAGCAGAATAAAACGAGAAGCATGGCTGAAACTACAACCAAGCAAAAAATGGCCATTATTACATAGAGTTTAGTGCCATGATCAGTCCAAGGGGTTTGGATTGAAAATCTCCATGAGATGATACTGTGTAATTGGTGGGAAAGCCCCGTTGAAGCCGAGAAACCAACAAGAACCTTTTCAGGAAGATACTGTGAAAGATCTACTTCGTATGATAAAATCGGGTGCGACAATCTGGAACTATCATTGGCGGCTAGAAACACCTGTAACATCTTCCATGTGCCATTATAGTCAACCCCTGCATTCCATGTTATATTTCCATTAATCCGCAGGTCCGAGCGCAACAAGTAGGTCTTCACGAAAGTAATATTGTTGACATCAATTCCAACATGATTATCATTCGGATCATATGGATTCGCGGTATGGCACGCTTCGGGTTGTGCATTTTTGAATGTATCGAATTCAACAGTGACTGTCTATGTAGAGTTTCTACCATTGGTGGCCTCATTGAACAGACCCAGCCACATGCCCGAGCCATTAGCGGGAGTTTCAGACCCGAATGGCGCCATGAAAAAAGTAAGCCCATCTGCGGAAGTTGAATTATTGTTGCCATCTTGTAATATGTTGTTTATAATGAACTGAAACTGAGTTTGAAAGTCGCCAAGCTTTTGAGAACGTTTACTCCAGAGTGTGATTGGATTTTTGTATACAGCCCAACCAAAGCTCCAATCAAAATTGTCAGTAACAGTGCTTTTTGTAAGATATAATCTGTTCTCCAATACATTTGCATCCCCTTTAGTGGCAATATCATCCTGATTGCTCTCATTAAAATAAGGGAAGTCGAAGTGCATGTGTGCTTGCGCAATAAAAATTAAAGAGCTTCTAACAATGAGAATCAATAATAAAATGTTAAAATATAAAGTTTAAACAGTGATTCTGTATGCGGAAAATTCAATGAATCATTAAAACTTAATGCCCAGAAATATAAATTACCTCCAGCCATTGGTGATGTTCTTGATGCAAATCACAGTCCACTTTTCTTTCCTTACTTCAGCACTCCAGCTTTAATCCAAGCAAAAGAAAAGAATACAAAAAATCTGAAGGCACTTCCAATCTTTGCTCTCTCAGCTAGATGGTGTAAAAACTGAAGGGAATTGAGATGCAAGCTTGGGGACCAAACAGATAAATTTATAGCCAAGCTTCCATCAAGCTTCTAATGGCTATGTGTCAAGTGTTCCACAGATCAAGGTAGAGAACTCCAAATGGGGTAATGGACCACTTCAGTAGCTCCCAACAATAAATTTATTAACTGCAGTTGATTTCCTTAACTTAAGGAAATTACTACAGTTGGTTTCCTTAAGTTAAGGAAAGACTGCAGTTTAAATTCCATAATTGTAGGCAACAATTGTTCAAAATATTAATGGAGCTTACTGCAATTTAAATTCCATAATTGTAGGCAACAATTGTTCAAAATATTAATGGAGCTTAACATTCTCCCACTTGGTCCATACTTCCAAACTTAATGTCTCAACTTAAAAACCATTGATAATCTGTATTAAGTAATAGATACATGAATCATGGCGGTAAGTCCTCTAATGACGAGTATTATCTTCCATGTATTACTATGTATTTATTCTTATTATAATTTATGTGGCGACAATTTCTTAATGAATAAACCTTATGTTTATTCTTGGTCCTTCTTAAATGAATTTTCTCAAATCAACTTAAAGTGCACATAAATATGAGAAAAAACATCACAATAATTAAGAATTTCATTAAAATAACATTGTCCATACAATGAGAAACTACATAATGGAACCAAGTCCCATATTCATTACATGATCCTTGAATTTAAACGGTGGCATGCCCTTAGTCAAAGGATTAGCGATCATTAACTCAGTGCTGACGTGCTCAATGACCACTTTCTTTTCCTTAACACATTCCCTTATAGCTAAATACTTAATGTCGATGTGTTTATTTTGACTCCCACTTTTGTTGTTTTTAGCCATAAAAACAGCAGCTGAATTATCACAATATATTCTCAATGGCTTAGAGATAGAATCCATAATTCTAAGCCCAGAAATGAAACTCTTAAGCCATACACCATGTAAAGTAGCCTCAAAACAGGAGACGAACTCGGCTTCCATAGTGGAAGTGGCAATCAAGGTCTGCTTGGCACTCCTCCATGATACAGCTCCACCGGCCATCATAAAAATGTAACCTAATGTTGATTTGCATGAATCAACACATCCAGCAAAGTCAGAATCTGAGTAGCC